>CM034156.1:561681211-562281211 GCA_019776745.2 Taxus chinensis
GGACTTACTGATGATCGGTTACATTGAGGACAACATTAGGTAGAGTTTTACACTGTAGAGGTGATCACTTTCTCCTGGTCGTCGAGTCAAATCATAAGTGGTTACATGTCCCCCACTACCGGCCCCCCTACAAGTGACAATTTCCCGCATATATCAGGGCATAATGGGAGATGAGATGTGGGTATGCGCGTAGGTCACATGAGACATTTGATTTTGGGCCATAGTGTAGACTGTAATGAGCTCATGATAGCTATAGTTATGTCATCTCGGAGTGATGGATTGAACAACCATAGGTGGTAGACCCAGGAACTATGGAAAATTATGGGGCTTGGTATGCCACAGTACTTCCTCTGCACCTTACAATCCCTCAGGCCATGTTGACGGCCCCAAAATTCCCCTCTTTTGGAGTCAGTTTTCAAAATTTTTGAGTCTATTCCTTGGAGTATTGAGTCGCGTTGGGCCTGACATTGTTTGCAGTTTTCCCATTCATGGAGAACAGTTTAAATTCAGGCGTAACAGTGGAGTCTTTTCCCTTATTTTTATTTTTCTTCTTGTAGTCAGGAATGACAGGCTTATTTTCCCCATTAATTTTTGCCCCAAAGTCCACGGGTAATACGTGTATATATTTGATTGGATGTGGTCTGGTCATATTTTGAGGTTCAACAGAAGCCTCCACATGTCCAAACAACGCAACTCCAGGGGCAGGGTCCAAGGGACAATCCTCAAATAAGCGCTAGCTCGCCGTGTGTCTTGGGTTCAAAATGAAGGTAAAATAAGCTAAAATTGGCTAAGTATTGAAGTTTCAGCGGACGTTGCCATGTGCCTCATCGGTGTAGCTTGAAGAGTCAAAGATGGGGGTAGTTCTCAAACTTGCGCCGGTCCTCCACGTGTCCTAGGTCTAAAAAGGACAAATCTGATAGTTAAAATTGGCTAAGTATGGGTGGGTCGGTGGAAGTTTCCACATACCACAACGATGCTAGTTGAAACTGAAATTAAAGGGTCAGTCTCCAAGTAACGCCAACTTGCCACGTGGTCAGGGTCAATAGAGAGACAAATTTGTTCATTGAAAAGTCTAAGCCTGACGGAAGGAGCCATGCGTCAGCTTGGTGCTATCTCAGAAGGCACTTCCAAAGTGGAAACTCAAATCAGTGTCATCTCTCCATGTGTCTAGGGGTCAATGTGAGTCAAACAGGAATAGACCTCGGATTGGCTAAGTTTAAAGAATCGGTGGAGGCCTCCACATGTCAGCTTGATGCAACTTCAAAGACAAAATCTAGAGGCAGGTTCCAAATGAGCGTTGGTCTGCCCCACATCCAGGGTCAGATATATGGCCCCGCTAAACAGAAGGAAGATAGTTAGGGTTTTCGCAGGCCCGCTGCAGTCAATTTCTCCCACGTGGGTGGCCAAAATTTGAAGTTGTAAAAGTAAATCGAACAACCCATGTTTTAACTGGAAAAAATAATGTAACAGTCGTATATTTTTGAGCATGTTCTTTTGCCATTAACGTTTCTCTACGAATCAAGAATTTGAAGGGGCATGAATGATTAGAATAAGTTGTAACTATTTCTTTCTTGTTTGAGGAAGTTGTAACTATCTCTGGCAAGCTATATTATGGGCTCTCAAAGTCATTGTATGGGTTGGAATTTTGATTATTCTGGAACTGTAATTTGGAATTGGAAGAAATCAATACGAAGATTTTCCCCTTTTCTTATGCTTTTTCTTTCTTTCTGGTTCTGATCAGTGAATCATCTAATCCTTGCGTGCTTGGAAACTTTGTGTTCTAGTTTACACAATTTCCAGAAATTTGAGTCTGTAAATTGTGTATGTTATAAATGTGTATGGTTCTATTCTGTATCTCATTTACACAATACATATAAGGGTTTTCTCTACCATCTCTTCTCTGAAAGTATTGTCTTCTTCTATCCCTCCCCCTCCTCTTTAAAGTCTTATCCTCACGCATTGATAACTTCCAAGCTTTACACACATTTTCAGGATATCAGGAACACCATTGAATGAAAGATTGTATATTGTACAGAGGTTTGGCCCCTTCTTTCAATAAGGGAACCTCTTGGATTAATGAGGAGGGAATTGCTTATCCCATGACTATGGTTTCACTGTAAGTGCTAATCTAAAACCCAAAATTTTTTGTAGACTCCGTTGGGGAATTTTTTCAACAAATTTCCTTTCTAAAAGGAAAAACTAATTTGATCATTTCTTTGATCTGGTGACTCTAAGATATACTCATGGTAGAAGGGCTCTTAGAATTGAAGATCCCCAATTTCAACACTTGGATCAACAAGGTTTTCAACTTCCTCCAACAAGAATAAATAGAAGAGCTCATTCCACAAGCACACATCTTGTTGAAGATAAAGCTTCTGCTAGTACCATTCCTCAAGCACAATTTAGCCCTAATCTTCGTGCCCTAATTCTTACTAGTGTCTCAATTCCATTTCAAGTAATCTTTCCAAGGATGGCATCACCTCGTCCTTGGTGAAAAAGAGTTGGGACTCTGGCTCTTCCTCAACTGTTGCATGAGTTACCTAGGGGTAACAGGAAGGATTTTTCCAAATTTAGAGGTGATGGCAAGGTACACCTTGATGAACACATTACAACCTTCACTGTTGTATGTGGGGTCCTGGGAGTTGAACATGAAGATGTATCTGTTACGTTGTTTGTGGAGACCTTGCAAGACAATGCTGCAGATTGGTTTTACCATCTTCCTACTGGGACCATCACCAATTGGGATACCATGACAACTCAGTTTGAGCAGTGTTTCAAACCTGCTGAAGATGTGCATGCTTTTCTAGCTCAGATTTCTTAAATCAAGAAGTCACATGAGCCTATGAGAGAATTTTTGGCCAAGTTCAACAAGTTGATTAAGAAGATTCCACAAAATACTAGACCTGTTGATCAAATTCATAAGTGTTTCTTCTTGAATGCTCAATTGCTGGAAGTGAGCTATGCCCTAAGGAGAGAAAATCTTACAACTTTGGATGTTGATAAGAGATTGGTTGTCAGTTTGGAAGATGATTTGATCATGTCTGGAAAACTAAAAAGGGATTCTTTCAAATCCAAAGCATCCTCTTCTTCTCCTTCTCCTAGAGGTAATGCATATTAGTTAGTGCAAAAGCTTGTTAATGACCTTATTGCCATCAAGAAACAATTGGCTCAACATGCTCCATATCAAGATGTTCCAAGGAAGAATTTTCAGCCTAGGAACCGCATGCCTTCTCCTCAGACTAAATTGGCCATTGAAGGTCCACCCCTTAAGGTGCCTGTCAATGCTACTTGTGAGGTTCTTGAGCCTGATGATGAGGAAGAAAATGGACTCTATGATGAACAAGAAGAGGAAGCTGATGAATATCTAGAGGAACCAGGTGATTCTCGGGTTCATTTCCTCACCACTGAAGGTGTAGATGATGAAGATGACTATGATGATGTAGTGGCTGAGATGAACAATGAGTCATATGTTGTTATGACACGGGAGTAGACCAAAAAAATGGAAAAGAGTGGTGCAACCTGCTAAAATATCCAAGGAGTACCCCATTACCATCCTGGTGGTTGCAAAAAGAGGAGCTCCTATTCCTACTACTTCCACTCAAAAGGTAAGCTTTTCCAGTCCTTCTTCCTCTACTTCTTCTTCTAAGGATTCTTGTCCAAAAAAGGATAAAACTGATAGATCAAAAGCTCCTCCTACTCCTAGTAGTGATTCCCCATCCACATCTAGATCTTCTGATATTATAGACCATCTTAAGAAGACCAAGATTCAGATTTCTGAGGCATAATTCTATCAAACCCATCCTAAAGCCTTTTCCAAAATGGTTAACTTTGTAAATTCCAAATATATAACCCCAACCCATTCTTCCAAAGTCCTTTTACCCACTCCTTCCTCACCTCAATCAAGCATTGTGGCTACAGTCACGTCCCCTAATGAAAAGATTGAACCATTCTATGTGACCCTTCTCATAGCTGGCCATAAACTCAGTAATTGTGTCATAGATTCAGGAGCATCAGATAATGTAATTCCTGCAAAAGTGGCCCATGCTTTGGGTCTAACCCTAACCCACACTTATGGCTCTTACTATTCCATGGAGAGTAAGAAAGTACCTTTGGTTGGTAGAATTAAAGATGCATAAGTAGCTTTTCCTGATTTTCTAGAGAAAATATTCTTAGCCACCATTTTGGTTGCTAATATTCCTCCTTCAAATGGGTTATTGCTGAGTAGAAATTTATGCAAGGAGGTAGGGGGGAAATACAAATGGATTGGTCACATCCCTTAATCCCTGCCAATGGGAAGATGAAGAAGCTGCTTCTTGAGAAACAAGCAGAGTATATTGTGCAAAGGATAGATGATCCTAAAGCACAAATACTGTATGCAAACATTGGGCATGGGAACTACATGATCATGTCACAAGAGGAGACAAGTCTGTCAAAGGGAGTGTTGCATGACCCTAATGGTGTGTGGAATTTGGAGTTTGATGGGAGCTGCTCTTCAGCTAGTTCTAGAGCTGGCGTAGTGTTCATTTCTCCTGAGGGTAAGGTTCATCCTTTCTCCTTCAAGTTTTAGTTTGAAATTACCAATAATACTGCTGAGTATGAGGCCCTAATTCTTAGGTTGAGCATGGTGAAGGAAATGGGAGTGAAGAAAATTCTTGCTCGTGGATATGTAGAGATAATTGTAAAACAAGTTAGAGATCTTTATCAGGTAAAGAATAGAAGGTTGAAGCACTCTAGGAATCTGGTCTGGGATTCCATTGAATTCCTTGATGCTTTTTCCATTGAAGCTATGACAAGGGAAAGGAACACTAGGGTTGACTCTCTAGCTGTTTCGGGGTCCTTGTTAATTCCTCATCTTGATTTTCCTCAAGAAAAATTCACCATTGAGATGATCCATACACCCAGTGTGCCTGAAAATGTAAATAATTGGAAAGTTTTTAATGATGAA
Source organism: Taxus chinensis (assembly GCA_019776745.2). Taxonomy (NCBI): domain Eukaryota; kingdom Viridiplantae; phylum Streptophyta; class Pinopsida; order Cupressales; family Taxaceae; genus Taxus; species Taxus chinensis. The sequence goes on from CM034156.1 coordinate 561,686,157, forward strand.
CAACATTTGATTTCTCTCTTGGAGCTTAGAGACAACTTTGGTCAGATGTACTTTGAAGTGAGTGACAATCTACCTAGAGAGTGTGTGTCATAAAATGAAGAGGGCATCAAAGAAGAGATGGATCAAGATGGATACATCAAACTGAAAGGCAACAAAATCCCTAAAGGGATGGTGAGTTTAGAGAATATTTTTGATAAACATGATAGATATATGAAGTCTAAAGTTTCCTAAGGAGCCTGACAATCTACTGAGACTGAGAAAGTGAATATTGGGAGTCTTGATGATCCCAAAATGGTCAATATTAGAAAATCTTGCACTCAAGAAGAGAAAAATAAATGTTGATGTTTTGGCTTACTCTTATGATGATCTTAAGGATTTTTAGCCTAAAGAAATGCAAAATTTCATTCCTCTTAAGCCTAGGATAAAACCTTTCAAACAAAAGCAAAGGAAATATAATCCAAAGATAGTTGATATGATTTTCCAAGAAATACAAAAGCTTCTGAAGGCTAGGATCATCTTCCCCATCCCCCATTCAATGTGGATTACTAATATAGTGCCTGTTAGGAAGAAGAATGGTGAGATCTGGATCTGTGTGGACTTTAGAAATCTAAATCAGGGTTATTTGAAGGACAACTACCCTCTTCCCATGATGGACCAAGTTTTACAAGTTGTTACAGGCTCGGAGATGCTATCTATGTTGGATGGATTCTCGGGGTATAATCAAGTAGAGGTGAATATTGTTGATCAACAAAATACTTCCTTTACTACTCCTTAGGGCACCTTTGCATACAAAAGGATGCCATTTGGTCTCATCAATGCTGGTGCTATTTTCCAGAGGGCCATGGAATTGGCTTTTGGCAGTTTGAAACGGAAATGCATTGTTGTGTATTTGGATGCCTTGACAGTGTTTTCTAAAGCAAGAAAAAGATCACATACAACACCTTGAAACAATATTGTAGAAGTGTTGAGAGCATGGGATTTCTTTAAATCCTAAGAAGTATGTGTTTTGTGTCACAGAAGGAAAGCTGTTAGGACACATTGTTTTAAAGGAAGGGATTAAGATTGATCCAGAAAGAGTTCAAGATATCCAGCAAATTCCTCTTCCAGCAAGTAAGAAAGGTGTCCATTCTTTCTTTGGTAAGATCAATTTCCTGAGGAGATTCGTTCTTGATTTTGTAGAACTTACTATGAGCATTGCTCACATGATGCAAGGGAAGAAAACTTTTGGTTGGTCCTCTGAAGGGAAGAAATCATTTGAAGACATTAAACAGGCTATTGTAAAGACTCCAATCTTGGCGTGCCTAGAATTTAATAGAGATTTCATTATCTACTATTATGCTGGACTGAAAATACCCTAGCTACTATGTTAGCCCAGAAGATTGCCGAAGATCATGAGCTCCCAATTGCATTCATGATTTATGTCTTGAAAACTCATGAGATGAAGTACACCATGATGGAGAAACATGACTTTGTAGTTGTCAAAGCTGTCAAACAGTTTAGGTTTTACATTCTTAATTCTCATTCTGTGGTGTTGGTGCCTAATACAACAATCAAATCCATTCTTACTCAGCAAGAATTTGGAACCAAGAGAGGTAATTGGGTTATAAAGGTCTAGGAGTATGATCTTGATATCAGGCCAACAAATCTAGTTTAGGGTAAGGGCCTGTGTGAACTCATTGCTGAGGGAGCTACCAAGGAGTTATCTAAAGATGAGGTTGATGCCCCTGTTGTTTTGTTCCTCATCTCGACAGATGTATGGTATGCTGACATTGCCCAATTTCTGACCTATGGAGAATTTCCATCTCACTTGAGTGCCAAAGAGAAGATAGCCATAAAATTGAGGTCTACACAATATGTGCTATGGGAAAATTCTTTGTTCAAATGAGGCATAGATGGAAGGTTTTTGAAGTGTGCAGACAAGGAACAACAAAAGAAGTTATTTTCTTTTCATGACCAGGATTGTGGAGGTCACTTCTCCTCTACTGCAACAAATCATAAAATACTTCATACTGGTTATTATTGGCCCACACTGTTAAGAGATGCATCAAAATGGGTTCGTAAATGTGAAGCATGCCAAATGTTTGTTGGAAGACCCAAATTTTCTGCTTTACCTCTCAAGCATGTAGTGATTGCAGAGCCATTTCAACAATGGGGTTTAGACTTAATTGGAGAACTCAATCCATCTTCTAGTGCTAGACATAATCATATGTTGACTACCATAGATTACTTCACCAAGTGCGTGGAATCCATCCCAGTCAAGAGCATTACCTCTGAGGTAGTTTGCAACTTCATTAAGGAGAACATATTGATCAGGTTTGGGATCCCAAAAAAGATTGTGATGGAAAATGCTTCTAAATTTTCTTCTGCTGAGATGATGGAATTTTAATATGGATATGGGATCTCCTTTTCTCACTCTTTAGATTACTACCCCTAAGGGAATGGACAGGAAAAATCAAAAAACAAGAATCTGGTAACTATAGTGGCATAAGAAGCTATATGATGCACTCTGGAATGATAGAATTACACCCAAGAGAGCAATTGGAATGTCCCATTTCCAAGTGGTGTATGGTGTAGAAGCTTAACTTCCAGTCAAAGTGGAATTTCTAGCCTTGCATCTGATGAAAATAATTGAAAATTCAAGTTTCAGTGGCTCTTTGGATAAGAGAATTTTGTACCTTCAGAAGCTCAATGAAGACAGATTGCAAGTGGTGGACAAGATATCAGCTCATCGGTTGAAAGTGAAGGATTTGTTTGACAAGAAATCCAAACCCAGAGTAAGTTTGATTCTCTTTGGCTTGGTCCTTTTAGAATCAAACATTTTGCTGGAGAAAACTCTTTTTATCTAGATTACATGGATGGTTCTCCTCTCCCACTTCCTTATAGTGAGTATTATCTTAAGTTTTTCAATTCATAGGTGATTAGGAAGTCCTTTTGTATATTCTGTACAGTGTTTTGGCTTCGGTTGTTCTTTTCATGTTTTGTTTTGGGTCTTTCCCAGTTTTGGCTTGATTTTTTTCCTGTTCCTTGTTGTGTGTGTTGCCTTGTATTGGTTTTTATTTTGAATCCTTTGCCCAATGGATAAGGCACTAGTCCTCTTTCCCTAGAGTTATTTGTAGGTCTTGATCTTGCCTTGTGTCTTCGTTCCAAGCCAAGTCATCCCTAGAAAGAGCTAGCTGTTGATGGCTCCAAAATTCCCCTCTTTTGGAGTCAGTTTTTGAAAATTTTGAGTATGTTCCTTAGATTATTGAGTCGCATCGGGCCTAAAATTATTTGTAGTTTTCCCATTCGTGGAGAACAGTTTAAAATCAGGCGTAACAGTGGAGTCTTTTCCCTTCTTTTTATTTTTCTTCCCACAGTCGGGAATGGTAGGCATACTTTCTCCGTTAATTTTTGCTCCAGAGTCCACGGGTAATACATGTATATATTTGATTGGATGTGGTCTAGCCATATTTCAAGGTTCAATGGAATCCTCCACGTGTCTAAACAACGCAACTCCAGGGGCAGGGTCTAAGGGACAGTCCTCAAATAAGCACTAGCTCGCCGCATGTCCCGGGTTCAAAATGAAGGTAAAATAAGCTAAAATTGGCTAACTATTGAAGTTTCAGCAGACGACACCATGTGCCTCATTGGAACAGATTTAAGAGTCAAAGATGGGGGCAGTTCTCAAACTTGTATCGGTCCTCCACATGTCCTAGGTCCAAAAAGGGACAGAGCTGATAGTTAAAATTGTCTAAGTATGGGCGGGTCGGTGGAGGTCTCCACGTGCCGCAACGATGCTATTTTGAAAGTGAAATCAAAGGGATAGTCTCCAAGTAGCACAAGTTCACCACGTGGTCAGGGTCAATAGAGAGACAAAGTCGGTCATTGAAAATTCTAAGCCCAGTGGAAGGAGCCACGTGTCATCTTGGCGCAATCTTAGAAGGCACTTCCAAAGTGGAAACTGAAATTATTGCCATCTCTCCACGTGTCTAGGGGTCAATGTGAGTCAAAGAGGAATAGACCCTAGATCGGATAAGTTTAAAGAATTGGCGGAGGCCTCCATGTGTCATCCTGGTGCAACTTTAAAGAAAAAATCTAGAGGCAGGTTCCAAATGAGTGTTGTCCCGCCACGCGTCCAGGGTAAGATATACGGCCTCGCCAAACAGAAGGCAGATAGTCAAGGTGTTCGTAGGCCCGCTCCAGTCAATTTATCCCACGTGGGTGGCCCAAATTTGAAGTTGTAAAAGAAAATCGAATGGCCGAGGTTTTAACTGGAAAAAATAATGTAACGGGCGTATATTTTTGAACCTGTTCTTCCACCATTAATGTTTCTCTGCGAATCAAGAATTTGAAGGGGCATGAACGATTAGAATAAGTTGTGACTATTTTTTGTTTTTTTAAGGAAGTTGTAACCATCTCTAGCAAGCTATATTATGGGCTCTCAAAGTCATTGTATGGGTTGGAATTTTGATTTTATGGAACTGTAATTTCGAATTGGAAGAAATCAATACAAAGGTTTTCCCCTTTTCTTATGCTTTCTCTTTCTTTCTGGTTCTAATCTGTGAATCATCTAATCCTTGCGTGCCCGGAAATTGTGTTCTAGTTTACACAATTTCCAGAACTTTGAGTGTGCGAATTGTGTCTGTTATAAAGGTGGATGGTTCTATTCTGTATCTCATTTGCACAATACATATAAGGGTTTTCTCTGCCATCTCTTTTCCCCGAAAGTATTGTCTTCTTATGTCTCCCTCCTCTCTTCAAATTAGTCTATCCTCACGTATTGATAACTTTCCAGGCTTAAAACATATTTCAGGATATCAGGAAACCACCATTGAATGAAAGATTGTATATTTGTACATAGGTTTGGCCCTTGCTTTCAATAAGGGAACCTCTCGGATTAAAGAGGAGGGACTTGCTTGTCCTCTGACTATGGTTTCACCCTAAGTGCAAATCTGAAACCCAACAGGCCATGATAGATGCATGTGTAGTAGTAGTAGCATATGGTTTACAAGGACATACTCTGAGAGATAAGGCTAGATTAGGATAACATGAGGCAAATGTATATTTACAGGGATAGGGCCAGATTCCACAGGTACAGGTACTACCACAGGTTCCTCCCCCACAACAACCATTATAGAAGTAGGCCTATGTACATGTAGAACATGTTATCATACAGGGTAGACATGTGCAGGTAGAATAGGTGCCCATAATATAGGCTCTGCTGTCACCACTTCGAGTAACGAGACCCCCTAGTATAGTAGATGAGGATAGCAAAGATGGATGGGATGGATGGGGTTAACCCCCTCATTTTATAGGTGGTATATTGCATTCACCCCTATATACTAGAGGTTGTGTATGGGGACCACCACCTAGGTCACCATAGAGAGGGCCATCAATGGTTGCACTACAGGGAAAAATGGCCTTGGCCATGAGGCAGGGTGAGATAACATGCATTATGGTTCAATCTCTTCATAAGCAGTTAGAGTAGGTGAATTTAGAGTAGGACCAAGCCAGAGTTGAGAGAGATTAGGCCATAGCTACGGGGGAGCAGTTTAGGACACAGATGGGGGTAGACATAGCCCATGTTATAGGAGAGCGTGATGCTCTTTGTCACGCAGCAGAGATAGATGGAGCGGGTGATCTAGTATATGATTTTACATCTGCTTCAGGTGAGGCAACACATTACAGGGCTTTATATCATATGTTTGTTCTAGAGGGACAAAGGGTAGCCCCTTACAACCAGATTGTAGGTAGTAGGTTGAGATCGAGATCACACATGCCATCTAGGTCTATGAGATCAGTACAAATTCTACCACCCGGTAAGAGGTAGGCCAACCCAAGTCATAGGTCAGGTAGTCCTAGCGTTGGTGAGAGTCATCCATGACTCTTTATTCATGTACTATATTTTGATGTATGCCTTGAGATGAAGGCACATTTTTGTACAGATGTATATGTATTATTTTTTATTATGCCTTGTGATGAAGGCATATTTTTTATTCATGCCCACAATGGCTTATTGTATCTGATGTATATCGAGACATTGTTTTGTACATGGAAATTTATATTTATATGAATATATGATAATGATGGAATGTGTTTTGTTATCGCATTCTATGTTTATAAGATATCATGTTTAGCCCATGTTTTTATCATGGTCTATGATGAGGGGGGGGGGGATAAAGATAATCCTTCTTGCCCCTCTTTTGATTATATTATATGATGTTAGCTTAGCATACATTTTTTAATTTTCATTTGTATGATGATGTAGCTTAGCATTTATTGATATGTGATGATGCTTAGATGTGATGATAGATGATACCAAATGATAAAATGGTAACAAACTGTATAAGTAAACAAGACAAAACACAAGTTTAATCAAATCTAATTAAAACAACGCAACTAATATACAAGCGTGTAAGATAAATATGAACCCAATGCACTCCATAATAGATTTAAACTAAGAAATAAAAATTAATCCAATTTAAAGCATTAACATACAATACGAAAATTAAAACCAATAAAACTATGTACAAAAAAAACAAATAAAAGTAAGAAAACTACTACTTATCTTTATTTTTGCGGGGGCAGTTTTTGAAGATTTTTTGTGCTTTTTTTTGGTATTATCTTGAGAAAATTTTTATATTATTTGTTGAGTTTTTCTATGAGATGTATTTGAATGTTTTGTTTTTTTCCAACTAAACATATTTGAATGTTTTGGGGATTTTTCAAAATTTATACGAATGTTTTTATGATTTTATAGAATTTTTTCTGAAGCTATGTGCAAAAAAAATGAAGAAACATGGATGCCCCCAGTGATAGACGGGATGTATATAAGGGTAGGATACCACATGTATGTGCAAGGAGTGATGATACAAAGTTTTCCCCCAGTGTTAGATGGGGGATGTACAAAGGAAAAAATCTTCGCATACAGAAAATAGGATCATCCTAATCAAGGCCAAGAGGGATATACTCAACAATATCTCAGACATAGGCAAATACTAGCTTAGAATAAAATCCATTGTAACCCTAGATATGAGGTTGCTCTTGAACAAAAGACCCTCCAATGGCACTGGAAATTAGTTTTTTAGAAAAGGACTTGTCCAAAGTTCCACAATTGCGTGGTTTTCACACTTGGACGCATTGATTTCTCTTTACTTTTTTTTGATTTTATATATTTTTTTGTTGATTTTATGATATTAGATGGACCCCATACTTAAGCATATAAAATGCTCAAGATGTGTGGCATTAATGGGTTCCCTAAGTTCATCACCATCATATTTGTAGTCATTTTTTACCCCTATAACAAAATAAAGGAACCCCATGCGCGTTGGCCTATCACCCAGCGGATGCTTGGGCGCTCACCCGAGGCACGCGGTGGGTACCAAGTCTCTCTTTTATGTGAGTTTAGTGGGAAACATCATATATGATTTGTGTTTAAGAGATTTCAAAAGGATTTAAGACATACAAGAACCATAGAGCTCAGAACGGCCTCTAGATCCTTGCAGTTCATTCCAGACAGATAGTACTTAACAGACTATATAACTTGTATCATAACAGAAAGAAGTATATAAGACATCCATACTTAACATATAAATGAAAGAAGAACCTATGAGCAAGATGTATGCATCAGAACCATTGATATATATATATATATATAAACTGGTAACCTCATTACATCCATGAATCCATTTACAGAATGTCACAGAGAAGCAGACTGCAGTCATGCATTACAACTAGACTAATGTAACTATGCTACCAAAAAGAAAAATTACAATCCCCTTACCCAATACATCCTTTCCCAAATGTAATTACCCACTAACAGAGTTCTTGCAGTATTTCTGCAGAGCTCCGCCCACTCTCTAAGTTCTCTCTTTGTTTACTCTACAGGCGTTTGTATTTATAGCCTTTCCGGGCTGCCAACTCATCCTCCTCACCCTCAGATCCGATGCCAAGTGTCTGAATGTGGTCCTCCATGTGAGCATGCTCTTCCATGCCTGAGATTTCCACTTTATACCATGATGTGCTTCTAGAAGCTTCTACCGCAGGCATGCTCCTTCCTAGGCCAACCTGTTCGCCAAGCTGACACCTTATCCCATGCACAATCAGGTCATGCTTTTCACATGTTCTGTCCCCGAAACGCCCAATTTGTACTAAGTCCCGAACCCTTGGTTTGTCTGCATGTGTCACACGCGCCACGGGTTTCCTTAAACCCTTTTCTTAAACTTTTTTCATTGCGCACCTTTCTTCAACTGGGACCTGTGCACCTACGTGCCTTTTGTACTTAGTCAATATTCTAAGGGCCCAACATCACCCCACACTACGCCTATTCTCATCTCGTGGGAACACTTCTCTTAGTGAGAGAAAGAATACAATAGGCTTACGCCTAGGAAAAATAATAAGGGGATGAAAGAATGGGGAAAGAAGAAAGAATGGGAGAGTGAAAGAATCACTGCAACAAACTAGGAAAATCCTTTTTCAAGTCGGCCTCCAATTTATTCCAGGCATCAACTTCATCCTGCGCCCTCTGACAGAGGTCACCGACCAGAGCGCTCACCTCCCCAAAATTTAATCCATCTCCTTCTGTGCTCATAGTATCAGTGATCTTCTCCAATTCCTTGCATATATCCTCCAATGCATCCATTCTTCGTGTGATACGTGGATATAGCTCCTTCAACTGGTTTTTGATTGAACCCCTTAAGGTTTCAATGGCCTCAGACTTCTTCTCAACCTCGGCAAGGATTTTGTCTCTTTCCACCCTATTCCCCTTGTTTTTCTCCTAGAACTCCTTGAGTTCCACTTCATGAGTGGTGACCAGGTGCCTGCCACTTTGTCCTCTATCCATGCAAATTATCATACGTGGCCTTAGTAGTCCAGGAAGTGGCCCTTACATCAGCAAGCACTTTGTTGTATTCCACGATGAGCGCTACGATTTTCAACTTATCTTCCTTCTCTAAGCATGCGGAAACTTCTTCTGTAGTTTCCAAGGCTAGTGGTTCCTTTCCATGGTGAGGACCCTTGTTAAATCCTCTAAGCATCCCAAGGTAGATCCATACTTCTGCGCGGGTGATGCTAGGTCTAGATGCTTTAATAGTATGGCCTCATTGATGGATTCTACTTTCTTGTACATAATGCTCACCTTGGCCTTTTCATCCTTCAATCCCACTGCCTCTAGGCGTTGATTAACTTTTCCTGGCTCAGCTCCTTGGTCAATGTAGCTAGCTCTTCCTCTTTCTTCTTTATCTCCCTTCCAAATCCTGATCCTATCATTCCACCTGAAGATTCTAGCCTCTATCTCAATGGAGACTTTTGTTAAGCGCATTGTATAGTTGTTCATCTGAGAGCTGTTGGGTATCCACCACTGGGTTATCTTCTCCTAGTCTTGGTAATGTTATTATTTACCCCGTGGCTTACCTCAAACTCTAGCTCATCAAGGTGGGACTCAATTTCCCAAGAGATCATCTTCTTGTCCGCAGATAGGCAGCCTCCTTGTCAAAAGATGACATGCCTACAAGCTCCTCCGCTGGAAGTGTACTCTGGAACCGTGCATGAAACACTTTCTTGGGGTCATCAATATAACCCATCTTTGGCCTCCTCCCCCTCTGCGCGCACCTTCCTCCCATGCGTGTACCCTTGGGTATACTTACAGTTAAAATGGGGGCCTCTAGTGCTGCTGCATTCCTCTTCTACGCTCTCCTCCTTCTCCTTGTTCAATACTGGCTTCAGCATTGCCGCACGTTCTACTTTGTCCTTCACCAGGGTCTCAATGTCCCTTGTCTCCTCTTCTTCTACCACCTTGGTTGTCTACTCCTGTGCAGAGCTTGGAGCCTCTTGCTTCTTGTGCGCTAGCCTCCTCATCTTTTCCCATGTCCTGGGTGCTTCCTCCTACCTGGCTATCCTTGCACTGCACAAAAAGGAACCCTTGTTCTTCTTCTCCGCCTTCCTCCTCTGAATCATGTACATTGAAAACAGGAGGCCCTTGATCTTTCTTGGCAGGGTCCTCTTCCCCACTTACTTCTTCTTCACTACCATCCTTTTCTCCTATGTACTTGTCCAAACTTCCAACTTCTTCAGAGGTGGTCTCCTCTTCTACCCTCTTGCTTCTTCCTAACTGAGAGATTTCGGTGTAGGTGACTCTGTTTCTTCTTCTTCTTATGACTCCTTATCTAATGGCTTTTCTGGATCTGGAGTCTTCTCTTTTATTATGGGCTTTTTCTTGCGTGTGTACATATTGGTTCTGGCACTTGTCCTGGGGGAACCTATTGCCTGTGTCTCCACCACTCTTGGAATTTTCTTTTCTAGTTCTTTTTCCTCCATTTGGGTGCGGGTCTTTTCCTCCCAGTTGGATCCTGAGGTATAGATACCTCATTCTCTAGATATGTGCCCTTCTCCTGACTTGGGTCTTATGTGAATGTACACATGCGCCATGCGGATCCTTTTGTAATGGGCAGAGTCATGGAGCCTTGTCATTTGCACCTCTTATGATACGTACCGCTCCATGTACACGTGCTTTCTAGGGTACACCAACCCTTTGTGCATTTCCCTATGGTCCTGGTCCAGATTACCAAGGTCCAACTTAAACTTTTTGGACTCCTTGAACCTGTTTACTCCCACTTGGAAGTATTGAGATGTGAAGGAAAAGGGGAGCTTGCACCATGGGCTCCATGTCCCATCTGACAGTTTGAATCTGCCCAAATAGAAATGTTGGTACACAACAAATTCTACTTCTCCCTAGTGGCTGTTAGCAGTTGTTCAGGAATTCTCCATTCTAGCCCCGAATGCATTTCTTAGGCGCGTATACCACTTTTCCAAGCGCGCCTTGTGCACTGTTGTCATAGTGTCACAAGCGTATTTCTCAAACCTTTTGGTGGGTGAGGGGTCTTCAGCAAGGTACTCCCATACAAATTTATCTGATGCATCCGGTACCCCGATCTCTAAAAACACAATGGTTAGAAACACATTTTCAAAAAGGATCCTATCACCTTCCTTCGCACAGTTAATAATTTCATCCACGATGAATGTAGACAAATTATAGATGGTGCCCTCTGAAATATTTCTATAGACATTCAACCGTGGCTTATTGACTTGGGTCCATCTCTCCTAGCCATTTAGCTTTGACACCAGGTGCATGGCCATCTTCATTACTGGATCCTTAATGTTTGTGACATCATAATACCTTGACCCCTTCTTGCATGTGAAATCGGTGATAGTTTCCTTAATCACTTCTTTGTCAATCAAGTCATCCTCCAAACTATCTCCTTCATAGATGAGGCCTGTGAAATGTGAAATTAGCTGAGGAGTTATGCGCATCTTGCACCCTGCAAAGTGGAAATAGTCCTCATGTACGTGTGACATCATCCATTGATATAAGTTGCTCAGGTTTCCCGAAGTAGGGCAACTCAAAGAGTTGTAATAACCCTGCCTTCTCCAATTTGACCTTCACATCATCATTATATATGGGCAAACCCTCTGGTGTCCTCTTGTTTGTTGGGCGCACTAACTCCAATGCCAAATCCTTTTTGATTGTTCTTGTCTCGATGATTATCAATCATTTACAGACATGCCCTAAGATGGGACTCCCACTCCTTCCCCAACAACACTCCATCTAGGTATTGCATTTTTGGATACCACTCTTCATTTATGTTTGCTTCAATTTCTTGCTACTTGCCCAAGGGGGTACCCTTTCCCTTGCCCTTCTTGGGTGTACTAACTAGTTTCTTGGGTGCCATTATCTAGGTCTTCTTCCCACTTCAATCACTCTGTGTTAATCTATTCTTCCCCTCTCTCCAACCTTAGATCTCAAACTTGTGAAGAAAATTACTTAAACTTGTGCCCTAATTCTTCAAACCCTAACTGGGATACTCCCTTCACAAGATGACACCTTCTCACAACTTCTCCTATGCCCATGAAATCCCTTCCTTCTTGATTTGTAATCTCTGAACTGGTTACCCACGCTTCAATCTCTCCATAATTTTTCTTCACATGGATCAGTTTTTTGGAAGCCCTAGTTTGACAGGTGCAAAAAGCAGGTTCTCCAATATATAAAATCCTATGAAGTGCCTCGAATGAGTGTGCTTTATTTATAGTTATTTCCATTTTTGAGCATTAAGCTACATTCATCCTACCACCCATACTTTTTTATTCCTTGCAGATTTTTCAATCAAAGCCCTTCTTGTGACTTCTTCTTCTTCCGATGTTGCGTGGACTTCTTCTTCTTTTGCTGCATAACTAATACAACATGAAGGGACTCTTGTTCACATATGAACGTCGAAGGACTTCAATTAGACTTTTGCTCTCACCTACCTTGTGTTGCTTTATGTGAAATCCTTGTATACGTGGGCCATCTAAAGCTAGCACAACTTGACACCAAATATCCTTTTTCCATATTTAGAGAATTCCATATCTTTATTTGTTCCACCAGAATTCTTTAGCACAATCCTGGTATCTCCAAAAAAACCTTGCACTCCTTCACATGACTCCACCCACACTAAAATGTTGCATGGTTTTGCGCACTCACAGATTCTCAAAAATATTTTGTTTTAGTGGCACCTAAAAAAACAAAACAAGCAAAATTTTAAGGGAAAGTTTGTAACTTTTGATCGGTAACTTGGTTTTAGTGCTTTATTTAGCAAAAGTGCTTGTCTTTTTCATGCTCTTCCATTTGAATTATTTAATTGAGGACTTAAAACTATAATATATAAAGTGCCAAATATGGAGGAGTGTTGTAATCAATTGTGGATGCAATTTCGGCAGTTGAGCCCGACATCCTAAAATTTATTGGGAGTTGAGTTTGTACCTATTATGGATTCTGAGAATGGGATATTTTTCTCTGAAGTATGTGGACTTCAAGAGGATATTGTAAAATTTTGTCCTAAAGAAAATAGATCTGCTCAAGAACTTGTAAAATTCTTCTTCTACAATCACTCATTCACGATAAGGATACAATAATACACTCCCTGCAAAAAACTTGAGCCTACAACATCACCATCATATTGTGGACAACCATATCCATGCTCCTAGTCCACTTGCAACTATTGCTGAACCCACTGACATTGATCTATCAGTGTTTGAGTAACTATTCCTGCTCTTGATGCTCATACACCTACTGAAGCTTGTTACTGCATGCTCTTCCACATCTGTGCCTATTACAATACCACATGTCCTGTGTATCCTATTTCTGCTCAGCTACATGGTTTTTTTAAGAAGCATACTACTGCATTCAGTTCTCTCACATGCTCAGTTCTATGGGTCTCACTAGCAGAGTCATTGGCAGACATTCACAGGGTATTGTTTCCTGATTCCACATGTTAATGGAATTCTCGTAAGGGACATTGGTTTTCGAGCAAATACTTCATTGGGATCACACATTGATAAGCTCATTTTTTTGTTCCTTGAATCTTTCTAAGGATCATGAGCAACACATGAGTTCTGCACCTTCACTCAAGGATTGAGAAACTTGAGATTTCAGCTGTCAGACATGATCAACCTGACACACATTCTGATGTTCTTTTGCATGCACCCATTATGCATTTTACACCGAGTCATATGCAGGCATCTTCTTCATCCATCCTGTTGATTTGGGGTGGATATCTGATCACTCGTGGAGGCGACATAGGCATTCGTTGAGAGGACTCTATAGGAGTGGCTCCTCCACTATTACGGCCTCTTGCTCCACTTTCTATACCTTCTGCATTGTGATGCTTCTTGTTTTGAGCATTTTTCTTTAGCAGGTGTAGTGTATCTCTCTTGTTTGTTGAGATATTTTGTAATATTTTTGATTGCTTTTGGCATGTTGACAGTATCTATTATGGGGGATCTATTCTGGTGAAGTCCCATGTTATTTTGTCAGTGTTAAATAGTTGATTGTGGGCAACTCATATAGATTTGTAGCGTCACTCCACCCATTTCAGTATGGGAGGGTGTGGTGTTGATCCTAGGCTTCTTAGGTTTTGTGTCCTTTACCTTGTTACCTTATTTTCTTGGATCGTGACACTCTGGAGTTTATGTCCTTTCTTAGTTGCTTTGGTTATTATTCTTGGATCGTGATTCACACCTATTTGCAGCAGTTGATCAAATTATGTTTGGTATTTCATTTTTTTTGCACTTTCGACATCACTTCATTGATAGTCTCCTTGTATGGAGATATTCTGGTGAAACCCAGTGTCAGTTGTTTTTGAGTTTTGTGATCAAGTAGTGGATTTAGACCACAGTGCACACCAAACTTCTTCAGTATTGTACGATTTTTTTGAGCCGAACTTCTTGGGATGCCTTGGAGTAGGTTTTTACTCTCTTTACTTTGTTGTTACAAAGTTTTGGGTACCTTACGGTGTCCCTTTTTCCCAGTTATTATACATGTGTACCTCTCAGTTGCCTTTCTCCCGGGACTCATACTGTTGGACATTGCCACTTCTATTTTGGCCCCTAACTTCACTTGAGGGGGGGGTGTTATAGTAGGTATTTACCTTAGATCATGTTCACCTAGGTACTTTCGTTACCTTTATTGTATTTATCCTAATCCACTTATGTGTAAAGATATTTACTTAGAATCATATTTGGGATATTAGAGATAGTTACCCTAGTTGCTTTATACTTCCTTCACTTGGTTCTATTCTTGACTTTCTTTCCTTGATCTGTGGTATTGACTAGATCCTCTGATGTCTAGTTCACTCCTAAATCTATGGTCTTGACTAGTTCTTTGATGACTAGTTATTTCCTTGATTTATGGCTCAGATCTATTGACCTTGACTGGTTCTTAGATTTTTATTCGTTGCCTATTTAAGCAAGGCCCATTCTCAATGTATTGCATTGAGTTCCATAATAATATATGATAGTTGCTTCTCATTTTTTTTGCAAAAAAGGTTTATGCTAAGGTTATTATGCAAAATTACTTTCATCTTATTGATCGTGATGTTTGATTAGCATCTGTGTTCTTGTTGGTACGATCAGTTATCGTTCCTTTCACCTGCACGGAAAAACCTCCAACCTTCTGGTGCACAACCAATCCAACCTGACAGGAGAATCTTACGTGTGCACGTAACCGCGTCGAAGGCACTTCTTCTATCCTAATTTTTTCTCTGAACTACCTCGTGTTGCTTAATGCATGCTTTCTCCTCCTTTGTACGTGGGATCTGAAAGTAGCTTTATCTTGACACCAACCATCCTTTTTCCATCTTTTCTTTCCATACACCTATTTCAATAGGGCCATTCAATGTAAGATTTTTAACACAACATCCTTGTTACTTTAACCATACATCCTTCACATTACTCCACCCCACACTAAAATGATACGCGGTCCTCTACACACATACATATTCTCAAATAGTAGCAATAAGGTTACTAGTGCCCAAGGTGCAAAACAAAACAACAATGTGAAAGGGAAACACAAGAAAAGAAACACATAAAGGAAAATTCTAAACTAACTAGAAAAAACTACCTTATTTACAAACATCAAGAAGACTTATTTATAGTAGGGCTTCAGCCTACTCCCATTGAAGTGTCCAGGAAACTTCGTCCCATCTAGTGCTTGTAACTGGCACGCCTGAATCAAGGATGTACGAGATTGTGTAATGACCCAACTAATGGACTTTTAACTTCCAGGATGGCGTAGAAATTTTAAGACCATCTACCCAACCTCAAACTTCTTGTTTCGAATGTGGTGATCATGCCAAGCCTTCTGCTTTTTTTTCTCTGCTGTTTGGCTCCACTTGGCGAGTGATCATCTCTCATCCAGCTTCATTAACTATCAATTCTCTCTTTCAGTGCTTGCTCATCAGCCAACCCTCCTACATGCGCTATTCATAGAGAAGGTAGCATGAATTCAACCGACATAACAACTTCTGCACCAAACACCAACTGAAATGGTGTGGCTTTGTTCATCCTTTTATATGTTGTCCTGTCAAGCCCATAATACTGTTGATACTTTGTCATCCCAGTCTTGTCTTCCGACATCACAAATTTTGGTCAGGGTATGACTCAGTATTTTGTTGAATGCTTCCATGGTTCCATTTACTTGTGGGTGATAGGGTATAGTCTTGTGATGATCCACCAAAAATTCTTCTAATAGGATCCTCACGGTCTCATTCAAGAAATGCAGTACCCCTATCATTGGTTAAACTCAAAGGACATCCATACCTCGTGATAATGTTCTCCCACAAGAATCTTTCCATTGTGGCTGTTGTGCAGTCTTTAGTTAGGGCTGCCTCCACTCACCTTGTTAGATAATCCATGCAAGTGATGACATAACATGACCCATTCCTACGCGCCGCTGGTGCAATAGGGCCTACAAAGTCTATTGCCCACTTTTCAAAAGGTTCCGCGCTAGGTATAGGGCACAAAGGCATTTCATCTCTCCTTCCTAGCTTGTCAATGTGCTAACAATGGTCACACGCTTTACAATAGTCTTTACAATCCTTGTACAGGGTTTCCCACCAAAAACTTGCCATTAATATCTTACGTGCAGTGGCATCACCTGCATAAAAATCCACCCGCACTTCCTCCATGTGCTTCCTCCATGATGGTGAGGTGCTCATGCTCTAATGCACACCTACGCAACACCTCATCACGTCCCAACTTGTACAAGTCTCCACTGATCAACATGTAGGGTGCAACGTGCATATGGCTAGTTGCTTCTTCTCTAATGCCTTCATTCCTTCCAGTGCCACACCTTCCTTTAAAAATACCACAATCTCCTCCAAATCCAAGGGCATGCGCTGCAACCTAAACAGTTGCGCATATGGAATTGTTTCCTCAATACTCTTGTGTCCTCCCCTGAATCAATTCTTGACAGATGATCAGGTCCACAATTGCTTTTCCCAAGATTCACTACTATGGTGAACTCAAACTCTTGAAATAACAATACCCATCGACATATGCACCCTTGCAGAATGGGCTTGTTCACCAAATACTTTAATGCCATGTGGTCGGTGTAAAATACAAAGGGTGTTGCCAGCATATACTGTCTGAACTTGAAAAGCACACAGATCATTGACAATGCCTCACGCTCAGTCGTGGTGTAATTCTGCTCTACTGGTGTCAACTTCCTGCTTGCAAAACACAGAGGATGATGAACAATTCCTTCACCTAGCTGTGTAATTACTGCTCCAATAGCAGTTCCTGAGGCATCTACATGGACATGGAAGGGCTTGTCCCAAGAGGGAAAACGTAATATAGGTGTGGTGACAAGCCTATCCTTTAATGTATCAAACGCCCTCTAGTGCACCTCTCCCCAATGGAAGGCACTTTTATGTTTGAGCATCTCTTCTAAAGGCGCAGCGATCTTGGCATACCCCTTGATGAATTTCCTATAATAACCCGTATGCCCAAGGAATCCGCACTGCGCTCTGGCTAGTAGGCTCCCCTAACCCCACAATAACTGTAACTTTAGCGGGATCTACCAGCAAGCCATCATTACATATGATATGCCCCAATAAAGTCCCAAAGGGTGTAGTAAATACACACTTCTTAATATTGAGGGATATCCTCAATTGCCTACACCTCTCAAACATTAACCTCAAATTGTCATAATGGTCTTTTACTAGACCATACACTGTCCAATCATCCAAATAGACCTAAAGAAACTTATGGATGAAGTCCTGGAATGCTTGCACCAATATGCGCAAAAAAATAGCAGGTGCATTCTTCAACCCAAAGGGCATTACCATATATGCAAAACTTCCCCACTCAGTGGTGAAAGTTTTCTTCTCCTGGTCTTCCTTTGCAATCCGGATTTGGTGGTACCCCAATAATCCATCCATGAAGGAATAGATTTCACGTCCAGTAACTCCTTCCAAGATTTCTTCAGTGAAGGGGGTTAGAAAAGGATCAATGACACAAACTGCATTTAGCTCCCTATAATCCACGCAGATCCTAATCCACCCATCCTTCTTGATGTTGATTACCATCAGAACTTATCCATTTTGATTCCTCCACTGCTTCAATGATCCCAGAAGCTATCATTTTGTCTATCTCCTCCTTAACCTTCACGTGCAAATTGGGATTCATCTGGTAGGGCCTCTTCCTGATTGGGTACGCACCATCCTTCAGCTTTATCTTCATCTCCCCTAAGGAATGGTGAATTCCTTTGAGCTCATGGTACCTATGTGGGATTAAATCCTCAAATTCATGCAACAGATCAATGATCTTAGAGACTTCCTTCTTCAACCAGTAATCTCCAATAATAGCTTCCTTAGGTTCTTCTCCTGAACTGATGTTAACCTTATTTGTCTTTAAGGGCTCATGGTAGGCACGCCCGCGTGAGTATCAGCATTGTCCACCACCTTGCGCATCCCTACAGAATAGATAACATCCAAGATTTCTGTTTCCTCTCCATCAATCACATACACCAACTTCCCTTTCTCCTTTTCCAAACATGTGTGCTCAAGCTGTAGCTCTTCTGTTTCCTCTACTTCCTCTTCAAAGCACTGCCCCCAAACCTGTTCCACCCAGTAACTTCAATAGCCTATCCTCTGGCATGACACTATCCCCCATGGTAAGGCGCTTGATACCCTGCAAGGCCTTATCTACTGATGGCTTGGTACTCTGATACTCAAAGGTTTGAATGAGGTCAGCCACGAGCTCTTGCCAATTCCTTGTCTGGAGGCATGTCTCTGAATGAATGTATAATGCACACACGTAACCCTGCAGTGTAGAATACAACTTGTGCACCCATAGGGATGGTGGTAGAGCTTCCAAACCTTCTCTCTAGATCCTTTCACACTCTTGGATATGGAAAGGGGTGGGCTCCTTCCCATGGTAGTCCTTGATGGTGGTGGGCACGTTGCTCCTAGAGAATCTGACAGAGAGAGCAATTCTTACCTCGCGTCATTCCAAAAGGCTCTCCTGATGGGTAGCCCACTACTGTTTTGTTGTGTTGAGCAAGACATAACTTAGCATCCCTCTCCATTCCTTCTCATTCTTCCACTGAGCTTCCATCTTCTGTAAAAAGATCTTAGGGAAGGCTTCTCTTGAATACGTAGGCAGCTCCTTTCCTCCTAGGCACCGAACTGTGTGCGCCTTTATCACCTTGGTCACCTACCCTCTCAACTGCCATCCCATCAATTCATAAGTTCCATGCACCCAATTGTCACATGCTAGACTGGTGGTATCACTTTTTGATTGAGCATCTTCAAACTATATAAATCCATTGGTAGGGTGTATTATCTCTGGGTCCCTGATTGACAGCACATATGTCCTATCCAAAACTTCTTCTCCCAGGGGTTTAGTATAGGGCGTCAACTTCCCATCAGCCAGGGGTATAATGACCCACTCCTCCTTATTTTCAAAGCTGATGTACCCTTTGTTGAACCAAAGGTCCACATTATTCTTTTAACACCATGGGCACCCAAGTAGTGCTGGGAAATTTTCTACCTCGGCGAGCGCCAAGACTTCGAAGTCCCCGGTAAAATTAGCTCCCTGGATAGTGATAACTTCATCCTTTAAGACACCGATGGGCATCACCTTAGTCTTGTTTTCCATATACAACACATTCGAAGATGGCTGTAATGTAGGTCTTCCCATTTGATGCCATGCATCCAAAGTTAGAACATTAACCTCTGCATATGTGTTAATGAGGATATTACTAAGGAGTCATCCATCTAAAACTGCATTCAATGTGATCTCTTTGTCATAGTCAAGGTTATGAGGGGGAAGGTTTGCGTGAAATACCTACCTCTTGCTTTGGCGTGTGGTACCTTCTCTCTCAACCATGATCCTAGCAAGGGAATGATATTCTCTTGCCTTAGAATTTTACACACCTCCTTGACCTCATCCAGGTCATCCTTTGGTGCATCGACTCTCCTTACTTGCTCCTCCCTCCTGGATTTCTCCTTTAGACACTAGATTTCCCCTTGTAAACTCTGAATGACATCTATAGTGTCTTGATACACCTCCTTTGGATGCGCAGGGTCTGGGTAATTTCCATGAACTACTTCCTCCCTTGAAACCAGGTTCCTCTGTCTTGGTATCTCTCTTGTGCACATGGCTTCTGCCCTTGTTACCAAGAGAGGCTCCAAACCTACATCTCGTGTTACCCGAGGCATCCACTGAGTGTCTTCTTTTTTAATGCTGACCATTACATCGCCCTTATCTTTCTGATGTTGCTGATTCATGTGCTCAAACAAATTTGAGCACTCCTCTACTTATGCTTCTTTCCGCACCATGAGCACTACAATCGGTCTAGGAATTATCATTTGTAATGCTTTGTAGATCCACAATTGAAATAGGTTCCATGTGGGAACTCACTCCTTCCTCCTCCGTGGTTACCACAACCAAAAAATCCTCCTCAAAAACCTCTTCCACACATGCCTTCGATCTACGCACTCCTCATAATGGTGATCATCACCCTTGGAACTAATTGCAATACTAGTCTGGCACACCCCATGATCAATGGCCTCATGGATCTGATCAATGAGCCTACAATCCTTAGTATCATGGGTTTTAGAGGTGCAGATCTTGTAATAACAAGACACATTCTTCTGGATTATACACGGTATCAAGGGGCACCTACTTGCATCATGATCCCCATGACAAATTTCACAGTCTACAACCATGGTGCGTATTATCCTCTGGGGGAAATTATCCTTAATATGCCCCTCTACCTCACAATCTGTGCACCATAAACCACTGTGAGTCTCATGGGCTGAGTTCACAGAAAATTTTTCTAGTTGCTTGGCCATAGCAGCAATCTGAGCCTCTAGGAACGGGCTAATGCCAGTATCATCACTACCAACAGCCTCGGTGTGCAGAGTAACTTACAATGCCTCATGCAGGTCTGTAAAAGTTTTATGAGATAAGGCCCTTCTAAAGGGTGTGATCAATCCTCCAACAAACCATTGAGCATGCTGTAAAGGGTGAATATCATATGACAACTTAGACAAGAGAGTTTTAAAGTGTGCATCATACTCTCGCACACTCTCTACCATTCCTTGTTAAATCTCCTTCAAAGCGCTGATGCTCTTCTATTCAAATTGAGGAATGTGGAATTCTGCCAAGAATGCGTTCTTTAAAGCAGTATAGTCCACCATTGTTTGATGAGGGTCATATTTCCTATACCAACTATACGCGTGCCCTTACAACGCGGTTACAAACTGAACTAGCCTTTCATTCTAGGGTTGTGATACCATTTGTGCACCATAGCAATTCACACTTGTGAACATGTTCTGTAGCATCCTTAATACCTCTATAATCGGGTGAATGTAGAGACATTTACAAGAAAACTTGTGGGGATGGTTGGGGCCCGAATACTCCTGAGCCAGAGCCTTGGTTTCTGCTTATGTTTCCTCTACTGCCTGATCCACCAGGTCCACCAGGTCTTGAGCCACCAGATCCATTAGATCCACCAGGCCCTAAACCACCAAATCCACCAGACCCACTAGGTCCTATGGTGGTCATGCCAAGAATCCCCACATTTCCACTGATTTAAATGCCTATGGTTTGTGAAAATGACCCACTACTGATAGTATACCCCACGCCAATCCCAGATGTGTGACCAAAAGATTGTGTGTCTATACCTTGCTTGAAAATTCCTAACACTAGGTTGGTGTTTGCAGCCATAGAAGTCCCGAACTAGAAATTATACCTCCTGGGTGTAGACCGATCACCTCTAATGTAACCAACTAAACTAACAATATTTTCTCCCTGATCTGGAAAACTAAGCGCTAGGGTTTGGTCACTAGGTGGGCTCAGATGTGTGCCAACGATTCTTCTTTCTCTGTGCGACGAACTCTCATCAGAAGCTGAAGGGGTCTCTCGTACGTGCTTACCAAGATGGGGTCGCACAGACTGCTCAGGTTCCACATCCTCTATGTGAACCTCAAATCCTTCCTAAAACATCTGCTGCCATACATCCATCACACCTGTAACCTCGCGTTGTCTAGCATTCTCCCTTTCACGCGCTTCACCATACTCGAGTCGTCTCTCCTCCCTTTCCTTCTCCGTCGCAACATCTTCCATCTTCCTCCACCCTAGCTTCCTCGCCCAGCACTCAGAATGGTTTAGCTAGCCATTGGGAATGCCTCTAAACTCATGGTAACCAT
Organism: Taxus chinensis; assembly: GCA_019776745.2. Taxonomy (NCBI): domain Eukaryota; kingdom Viridiplantae; phylum Streptophyta; class Pinopsida; order Cupressales; family Taxaceae; genus Taxus; species Taxus chinensis. The sequence continues at coordinate 561,708,164 of CM034156.1, forward strand.
CAATATTTTCATAGCCAGAGGGACAACATGTAGAAATGATCCTCTAGGCTCTGGTAGAAACTCAAACTCAGCAACCTCCGAACAAGAATATGTGGAAATGGTGTACTCCAGAGTGTAGCTATCCAATAATCGTTTCCACCAATGATTCACAACATGGATCCATGTCAGATCTGCATCCTGCAGCTTCTAGTATTCTTCTTGCATCCATACATGCGATCCATAACGCCAACTTGATCTAGATGCATAGGCTGAGATCCATTCATACAGTTCCATTGGGAAGCAGCAGAAAAAAGTTTCATACAGATCATGGTAGAGGTTCTCTTCTACCCATCTATGTGGACCAAAATTAGGTCCAGTGCTGAATCTCTGAGAAAATTCATCCTTCATGCTCTTGAACCATGATTCAACACTTTCCAACGTTAACCGCTATGTCATTACTCACTACACAGATAATGATGAATGCTATTTCCCACTACAAATTTGAAAAGAGGTCCCAGCAATGGAACCAAGATGTACTCATTTTTATCCCTATCACAAAAGAAAGGAATGCCATGCATACCAACCTATCACCCAGCGGATGCTTGGCACTCACTTGAGGCACGCATAGGTACCGAGTCTCTATTTTATGTGAGTTAAGTGGGAAACATCATCTATGATTTATTTATAAGAGATTTAAAGAGGATTTAAGACATACAAGAACCATTGAGCTCAGAATGACCTCTAGATCCTTGTAGCCATTCCAGACAGATAGTACTTAATAGGCTATATAACTTGTACTATAATAGAAAGAAGTATATAAGAATCCATACTTAGCATAAAATGAAAGAGAACCAATGAAAAATAGGTAGGCATCAGAATCATTGATATTCATATATATATATATATATATATATATATATATATATATATATATATATAAACTGGTAACCTCATTACATCCATGGAGCCATTTACAGAATGTCATAGAGAAGCAGACCACAGTCATGTATTACAACTAGACTAATGTAGCTATACTACCAAAAAGAAAATTTACAATCCCCATACCCAATACATCCTTTCCCAAGTGCAATTACCCACTAACAGAGTTCTTGCAGTATTTTTACAGAGCTCCACCCACTCTCTAAGTTTCTTCTCCTTTCTCTTTTTACTCTGCATGCACTTGTATATATAGCCTTTTTGGACTTCCAACTCATCCTCCAGCTCCCTAAGATTTGATGCCAAGTGTCTGAATGTGGTCCTCCATGCAAGCATGCTCCTCCAGGCCCGAGCTTTCCACTTTATACCATGATGTGCTTCTAGAAGCTACTACCGCAGGCATGCTCCTTCCTGGGCCAGTCTGTTGCCAGGATGACACCTTATCCATGCATAGTCGGGTCATGATTTTCATGTGTTCTACCCCAAACACCCAATTTGACTAATTCCTAAACCCTTGGTTTTTTTCATGTGTGCCACCCATGCCACAGGTTTCCTTAAACCCTTTTCTTAAACCCTACCTTGCATGCTTTGTCCTTGCACGCCTACACGCATTTTGTACTTAGTCAATATTCTAGGGGCCCAACAAGATTCGGGAAGCTTTTATGCACTTGTGACAAATTTAACAACCATAACATATGTCCCTAACCAATTAGGCTCAAACTTACGTTTCTTTTCATGATCCTTAGTGGTATTGAACTGATTTTCTTTTAGAATAAGGTCTCCTACCTCAAATCGGTGAGGTATGATTCTTTTATTGTAACCTCGATGAACTCAATTATATACACTTTGAGGTGATCAAGGGCATGAAGGAACTTATCATCCAATAGATCTAGCTATGCTAGTCAAGTTGTTCTATAGTCCTCATTTTTATCTAAGTAATCTCTTAGCTCTATGTGCAAAGAGGGAAGCTCAATCTCAAGGGGTAATATGGATTCTGTGCTGAAAAAAAGGTATATGGAGTAGCACCAGTAGGGGTGTAGATGGATGTTCTGTAAGCCCAAAGGATGGGATGAATATGAAAATGTCAATTACAACAAGTTTTATCCACCATTTTCTCCATAATATGAATAGGAGTTTTATTTGAGGCTTTAGCATGTCCATTACCTTGAGGGTAATAGGGGGTTGAATACTTGAGTTGGATTTGAAAGCATTGATACAACATCTTCACAATTTTTTCTTGAATGACTTACCATTGTCATCTATAATGACAGAGGGGGTGACGTATCGAAAAATGATATGGCTCATTATAAACTTGGATATCTGCCCACTAGTGACATAGGTGAGAGGAAAAGCCTCTACCCACTTCGTGAAATACTCCGTGGTAGTAATAATGAACATATGGCCATCAGATGATGTAGGGGTAAGTGTACCAATGAGATCGAGTCCCCTCTTTGAAAAAGGCCATGGTGTCTAATATGTTGCAATGATTACGCCGACGCATGTATCAAGTTTCCATCTTTTTGACGCAATAAACATTTCTGCACGTACTTGAAACAATTAGTCTCCACGGTAGGCCAATAATAACCTAATGTCAGTGTCTTTTTTATCCAAGAATATCCCACTTGTATGGGCCCCAGTGACCACCACATATGCCTTCATACACCTCCTTAACTGCTAAAATAGATTCATCTGCAATAAGACAATGTAACAAATTCCCATCATAGCCTCTATGGTAAAGAGTGCCCCAAAGTAAGGTGTAGCGGGTTATGTGTTGGATAAGGTTTATTTTTTCAGAATGGGAAATGTCTGGAGAGAAGGTTCCATCATAAAGGTAATTGAATATGTCATTATACCAAGGGGAAAAGGGACCAACAATTTCACATACCAAACATGAATCATGCATGTTATATGCTGGTCTCTGTAGATGTTCAACGAAGAACGAAATGCCATTGTTTCCAGGTGGGATGAGTAACATAGACCCAATTGTGGCCATAACATCCACAGTATGATTTTTCCTTCTAGGGATCTACTTAAATGTAATTTTCTCAAAGAAATCCTTCAAAGTGTCAACTTATTTCTTGTAAGGAGGAAGTTTTTCATCCTTAACTTTGTAATCGCCAGTTACTTATTTAATGATCAACATAGAATCACCAATTACATTCACTTGTCCAATGTCCCACTTGATAACTAGTTTCATCCATGTAATAAGGGATTTATATTCTATTATATTATTTGTACATGTAATTCTGAGTCGGGATGCTTGAGGAATAAAATCTCCTGAAGGGATGATCAACACAACTCCTGCACCTAAACCATGAAAAGTAAAAGATCCATCAAAGTATAACTATCATGTAATAGATTTCTCAAGGTACATTGTAGAATCATCTAGAAGTTCTAGGCTTAAGGGTTCAGTTCCTGGAAAAGGGGATTCAATTAGTTGATCTTCTAGCACCTACCCTTTAACTAATTTATGATGGACATACTCGATATCAAATTCCCTAAGTAGGAAGATCCAATTGGCCATGATTCCTGTATGTGTAGACTTTGATAATAAGTATTTCAATGGGTCCAATTTTGATATGAGCTTAGTCTTATTATTCAGCAAATAACGACGAAGTTTTTGAAAATAAAAATTGATGGCCAAGCAAACCTTCTCAATTTTCGGGTAATTGAGCTTGTAAGAAATCAACGTATGACTAAGGTAGCAAATTTTTTTTTCTTTCTGCTCTATATCATATTAGTCCAATAATGCACCAATTGAAAATTAAGTAGCATAAATATACAATAGCAAGGGTTCACCTACAGTAGGCGGCATTAGAACCGGTGGTTTGGATAGATATTCCTTAAACAAAGAAAACACTTTCTGTTGTTATGGACCCCAATGAAATTCAACATCTTTCTTTAGAAGATGTGTGAATGAGTGGCACTTATCTGCAAGTTGGGAGATGAATCTTCTAATTGCTTGAATCTTCCCTTGTAAACTACAATTTTTTTTTATGTTCTATCAAGGAGGAATCTTTGTTATAGTAGTAACCTTTACTAGGATTACATAAATTCCCCTCCTTGAAACAATAAAACCTAACAATTTTCTTAGCATGATAAAGAAACATTTATTTGGGTTGAGTCTGACCTTATAGTCCCTAAGACGTTGAACGATGCACCAAAAAATCACTGGGTGATCTTCTCTAGTCCTTGATTTACCCAAGATGGCATCCACATAGTTACCATTATGTCATTGAGCATATCTTGAAAGATTACAATCATAACCCATCGATATATTGTGCCTACATTTTTGAAGCCAAAGTGCATGACTTGATAGTAGAATGTCCCCCATGGGGTTGTAAAATTTATCTTATGTTGATCTTCCTCAGTAATTTTAATCTGATTATACCTTGAAAACCCATCCATGAGTAATAGCATTCCATCACTAGTTGTTGATTTGACAATCATGTCGATATTAGGAAGAGGGAAGTCATCCTTAGGACAATCTTTATTTATATCTCTGAAATCTGTACAGATTCTAATACTGATAAGTTTCTTCTATACTGGGACTATGTTTGAAATCCACTCTGAATAATCAATAGGCCTCATGAAGCATACTACCAATAATTTCTCTAACTCTTCTTTTACCATTATGGTGATGTGAGGATGCATCGTTATGAGATTTTGTTTTATAGGCTTTGCCTCTTCATGCAAAAATATGTTATGCATTACTAATGCCGAATCTAACCCTGGCATGTATGTGTAGGACCAAGCAAAGATATTTGAAAATTCACACAAAAGTAACAAAAAGGTCTTTTGATTTAAAGAAAATATAAATCTACCATTAACATTATGATTAGAGCTTAAAAGAAACTAGCTATTTTGCATAAACATGAATTGAATCAACTAATGCTAGCCATTTCTACTCTATTAAATGTATTATTACTTCTAAACCACAATCCTCTTTAGATAATGAGTAATCAAATATATGTATTTGATCTCTAAAGAGAGGGAAGGATCTCACCAAGAGATGACTAAAATTCCAAGCTTGGATCTTCCTTTTTGCTCAACAATGGTAGAATGGATGCAAAGATGAAGTAGATATTCCAAAGAATGGAGAAGGCTCTTATCATAAGCTTGTATAAATAACTAAAAAAAGTGTGGTGTGTGTGTGAAATGATGTAGGAAGGTCCTTTATATAGCTTTCCTACTTGGGAGAAGCTTGAATATGTTAGGATGAGGGGAGTAATGAACATTTATTAACCTTATTAAATGTTAGGTCAACATTAATTAATATACATAAATATAAATGTGCACATATAAGAAAAATAAATAACAATATAAAATAAATAACACATTGACATAACATGTAACGTGGAAAACCCCAAAGAGGTAAAAAACCACGGGAAGAATTAATCCACTATATGAGAAACTATTACAACCAATCCAGTAAAAACTCCCTCCTCACTTCTACTCCATATTTTTACCAGGATCTCCCGATTCATGTCATTTGATATTCAAATTTTTATGTCCAAAATATGACCTATGGTCATATTTAAATAACCCGAAGGGTTATGACCTTCTTAAGTGATGGGGCACACCTCCCTGATTTAATGTTAGTTAATTAAATATATAACCACATAATATAAAGTTTATATTTAAATAATAAGAATATAAGTTGTTCTATATGATTTAAATATAAACTAAATATTATGATACACTTAATATTATAGTTCTAACATCCCCAACTTATAGGAAATTTCTTGTTATGTGTTCGTCATCGAACAATAGTTTTGGACGTGGTTTTCTAAGACCTCAAGCTAATATTTGATTGTTTGCAACTAGGCCAATTACAACCGATGGCCACAGAAAAATGGCCACCAATCGTAAGCAGTTAGCCATTTTTGAATTCCATGAGTTCCTATGAATTCTTGGTGTATAATGAGATACACAAAAATTTACCCGTGGTCTGTTTTCTCTTTGAAAGACAACGTTCGAAAGTGGTTTCTTAACCTCTGAGCCTAAATTGAGCATTTTGTAACTTCAAGGACAACATAAAAAGAAAGTTGTGGGACCCATGTCGGGTTTTCAAACCATTGTGGAAACTTTTTGACACTTTTAATTGACTTCTTGAAACTCTACTGTGTGACTATTATGTGAAGTTGAACTTTTGGAAAAATAGTGTTTCTCTCTCTTCCCTATTTCTTTCTCTCTCCTTGGTTAAGAAATGAAGTGAACTGAAATGAAATAAATATGTGTATTTAACATTCTCCTTTTGAATGCAAATTATTATTGTTATTATGTAAATGAGAAACTAAAAAATGTTAATTACGCTAGATTTGGATGGATGTCATTCCAGCGATTTATCGTTGATTTCATGCTCACATGGCTTTGCAGGGTCAAAGTGAGATGACGAAAAGGCATGGTATAAACCATTGTATATTATTTTAATTTATATAGGTTATTGAAAAATGTATATATGTGTAATGTATTATCATGTTACAGAAATTTATATTTGAAATTTGGTAATATGTATGAGATGCTAGTTATAGGAATGCCTTGGGAAATGTGCATTTAATCATAGGTACCATTTTGATTTAGAATTGCATATGGAAAAAGTTGGGTATGTTAAATGAATTTTAATTTAATATCTTGTAGTGCATTTCTAGTGTGTAATAGTCGATTAATTAATTGGTGTGTTATTTTCTTTAGCTTTAAAATGTAATGGAGAAATCTAAGCGAGTTAGTCAACCCTAGTACAGAATTTTTGTATAACTCACCCTCTTGTGTTATTATTTTTGTATAGAAATCTGAAACCTTAGAATGAACTTAAAAATTTATGCTCGATGACACCTTCTATCTTAACTAAATAAGATCCCTAGTTGAGTTTCTATTATTGGCTGTATGTTTAACATAATCTTTGTGAAACCGTTAGTTAAGAACAACTTGATCGAACATTATCGATAGTAAGTGGTCCCCTTCAAGGATTGGTTATCATGTTTGTAGTAAGGAGAATATATTCTCTTCAAGTCTGAATTACATTTTAGGTGATAGAGATCACCCACTACCCTTAAAAGTATCCTTTAGCAGTTGGGATTATTTGATGAAGTTAATATTTATTGTACCCTCCATCTCATTCTAGCCACATTAGTTTGCAAAACACTATCGTCCTAAAAGATAATTAATCCTCACAACTAAAATTTCTTGTACTTCACCTTAATATGATCTATAATAGGGCGTAGAGTGATAAGTGCAAATTGAAATTTAATTAAACCTCAATCGATTAGGAGGTTAGCTTGTGGGTAGAAAATGCTAAGTAGCTCCTTGCAAATGAAATTGATTTGAAAGATGTTGAATTTAGAGAACCCAGGAAACTGAATTCTTTGTCCTGTAATCCCTTGTTATACCCTTTTATGAAATTAAGAGTAAAATAAATTTCACATGTGAAATCGTGAAATGTAGAAACATGGGATCTTACCTTGAACAAAAATCACTTGTGGTTCATGCATAGTTTATAATACTTCCAATCATGTACTTATTCAAGAGGTTAAACAAGTACCTTCATATTTATTTTGTTATAAAGTGATGCTATTAATGAGACCATAGTACGATTTTATTCTAAAGCATATAAGAGTAAAATGAGATTCGAGGTTAGGAATAATGTCACTCTTGGAGTCCTTGTAAGTCAATTAGACATTTACTTGTGTTAAAAAGAATATGATTTTCCTTGGTGTGATCAAACATTGAGAAAACAAAAGACACACACACACACAGACACACACACACACACACACACACACACACACACACAAAAATAGAATTTCTTAATGTGGAAATGTTGAATGGATTCAACATGTTTTTGAAATTTATTTAACTATTATGGGAAATAAATATACCGTGATCGAAGAATGTTTATGGGAAAAAGGTAGCTTGAATCTAAATCTTCCTTAAATACTAAGATTTATTTCTTGGTATCACGTTCGATTCACTTGTTTAGCAAGGGTAAATTTTAAACTTTGAATAAAAATTTGGGAAGCATAATCTTAACATAAGATTGAGAGAATTAGGTACTTTGTATGTAATTAAAAAATATGGAAAATAATTATGTAAGTGATGGAGCTTTTCGTAAGGGACAAGGAGCCAACTTAAATGGTCAAACTGTAAGTTGGATGTAAAATGAATTTAAGAATATGTAGGTGGAAAAAGGATAAAATTATCCTTGCATGATAATGTTCATGGAATGTTAATCAAAACTAAGATGTAATCATGGTAATGATGTATTGTGGGTTTGCCAATCCTTGGGTCTCTTTCTTATGGTTGGGTCATTCCTAGTATTCGTTCATTGGGGAAACTGTGGCATCCACATGTATATAGTGTTGTCATATGTTTATGTGATTCGATGACTTATATAAGTGACTTATGTGTTGTTGAGTTTCTCTACTTGGAGCCCTTCTAGTGTTGTGTAGTGAGAAATGTGAGTAAAAAAAATTATCCAGGTATTTCTACTGTTGTATTTTTGTGTATAAAATGTGGCCATTACAGTTTGGGTTTCAATATTTCGAGGGTTTGGGTTTCAGTGTTTGGGGGTTTGGGTTTTTTGGTTTCACAGTTTCAGGTTTCGGGGTTTTGGGGGTTCGGGTTTTGGGGTTTTCTCCTCCATCCAGTCATCACACATATCTGAAATCCTGACATTTTAATTTTGGACTTCGGGTTTCGGAATTCAAGATCCTTTATTCACTCATCTTTGCACCAAGTTCCCAAATTCACCTCAACCTAGCTCCAAATGACCCCTCCTCCGAAGTCTGAATTTCAGACTTCAGAACTCGTTCATTCTCGGAACCAGCTCAAACTCCCAAAATATTTTGTAATGTGCTCGGTACCCTTCAATTTAATCAACTCGAGCCCAAATTATGAGCTCCAATGGCCGAATCAATTCTCCTATTTTCTTTGTGCGAGGTCATGTTTGTCCAATTTTTCATGAGAGGAAAAATTGGATAACACAGTCCTCAAATTTTATTCTCTTTATAAAAGTGATATAAATTTATTCTAATTATATCTTAATTTTTATCACAAATTCTTATTGGTAACTAAAACATCATATACCTTAGTGAACTTAGCATAGGCGAGAATTTATATCCATATTAGATCACTCTTTATGTGGTGCCCCATATAAAATAATTAATTAATTACTTAATTAAATTAAAAAATTAAAAAAACATGGAGGGAAATGAATGCGTTTGGTGGAATAAGGCAGTGAGTGTCAGGGAATGATGGTGTGTGGCATGGGTCTACAAGACATGGCAGTGGAGTGTGATAAGTGTGGAAGCATGCAAAAGGCATGGGCACCCATCAAAGCATAATGGACAATGGATTTTTTTCATATTTTGTAGTTCTGATGGATGTATTAGATATGTATGCAAAATGTGGAAGCATATATAGGATTTCAAAATGTTTGACAAAAGGTCTTCAAAGAAAATAGTCGTGTTTGCGTGGACTGCAACGGTTGCAAGATACACACACAACGTATTATTGATAAAAACGTTGGGAATTTACAATAATTGCATTAACTAGTGTAAATACAAATGCCAAAAAATTTCCATCATCCTCCTTACGTCTACATAGAATGGGAGCTTTGGATTAGGGTATTCATACCTAAATGGCTGACAGAAACTGTGAGCTCTGAAACATGAATTTTTTCATCCATTTAACCATAAAAGATATAGGAATTTGGTCAGATGTGTGGTTGCAAATTGATTTGGTAGTTAGGGATGCAAAACGTGGTTACATATACATATGTGAATTGTTAGAGTTCCCAAAGATAAATGTCACCTCATGGACTGCAATGGATGATGGAAATGCACAAAATGTGTTTGTTGAAAATGCTTAGAAACTTTCATGAAATTACTACTAATAGGTGTAACTCCACGTTCCACAGCCTTTGCTAGCATCCTCCTATCCTATATCAAAATGGGATCTTTGTAACAAGGTTTGGATGTCCATTAATGTATAAACGATAGATAAAAGGGAATGACCTACCAAGAACAAATGATACAAATTCAGAAATTTGTGTAGAAACTATAGTAATTAGTGAGGATGAAGAAGCTACTGAAAGAAATTATAGAGAAGAAATAAGGGAAGAAAACTTGTAAAATCTTGATAATGTGGGAGATTTTTATGATGCAGATCATTACAAAGAGAGATCACCAGTGACATTCCGTCTGCTGAGAAGCATTTTAACAAAGGTCCAATGAAATGTAAGGAACAATTTTTGGATCCCCGTGAATGTGTATACATCCACATTGATGAGTATATTATGAGTTTTGTTTTAATTATGACAAATTTTATCTAAGATCTCCATTGATCTTGGGAGTAGTGGAATTTGCTTACCTTGTGAGATGTAAACAAAATTTGGTGTTGAGGGAAATTTAGAGAAATGGGGGAGTTTCTTAATGCACGTGAACTATTTATTAGAATGCTAAGAGATAGAGAGTTGGACCTTCATGTAATGCTGGTGAACCCGCCTAGAGCAACTCTTACAATGCGGATGCAAATATCTCCCAAGAAAATATTTTAGTTTTAGGGATACCTTTAGAAAGGGGCATTTCATCATAGGTGTAATTTTAATTCATATTTATGTATGGTAAAAAGGTTGGATATATATATATATATATATATATTAAATGAAACTGTAGAGGATATTTAAACATTTTTGAAGTATCAAAAGGTTTATAATTGAAGTTCTGTAATAGTTTAGATATCAGGGTTTAGGGGATGTTCATCCACACATGAGTGTTATTTTGACCCTCATATTTTGTATTGTAAAAATTGGATATGTATGTTAAATGAATTTGAATTTAAAATATTTTAGTGCATTTCTAGTGTTAAATATATGATTAATTAATGTGTGTATTGTATTCTTACCTTGTAAATGTAATAAAGAGATCTAAATGAAACACTCAACCCTACTATAAGACTCATGTATAACTACCTTTCCTGTGTGAATCCTTTTAGTGTGGAAAACTAAAACCTTAGGATAAAATTCAATCTCTACACTCAATATCACCTTCTGGATTAAGTAAATAATATCCCTAGTTTGAATTATAATCATAGTCAGTATGTTTAGTGACATCATTGTAAACCTAACGGTTAGGAACGACATGGTAAAACTCTTTTTTATGTAAGCAGAATAAACACTTCCTTAGAATCCTAGTGGACTGTCGAGTCTTACGAATTTAGATCTAGAAATCAACTTTAGGGTTGAATGAGTTCCCTATGGGATCTAGATGACACAAATTGAGCTAGTGAAATAGTTGTGTTATGACTTAAACTCTTGTTAATGATCTCTTTAGTTCCTCTCAGCTAAATGTGCTACCTTGGTTACTAACAACATATCACCTTGGTCTTTATTGAAGGTTTTTTTTATCATGAATATGTAATATCACCTTAAACTAATAGATAGTTAGGGTGTAGATCCCTAGGTACAATTGGAATCAAACAAAACCTTGTCTAATTAAGGGGTTCACTTGTGGGTGGAAATTATACATAACTCTTAGAAAATTTAATTGTATTTAAAATAAGTTGACTTAAGATAAGTGTGAAAAAAGTGGGAGATCTCATTTACCCATGTGCCCAGTTTCCATTTGTACCCTAGTGTGTGGCCAAAAACCAAACAAGGGTAGTAAGTGATATTCCTATGATTGATCTCATGGTGGGATTTAAATGACAGAAGTGGATGTCTTGGTTGCACCATGCATTTAAAACTGCAATGTATAAGAGAAAAGAAATAGGATGTCTCATACTAGGTTACACTCCTTGTAGTAGCTAATGCATGAGTGAAAACTTTGTGTTTGTTTTGTCTGCAATTGCTATAAAACAATGCTAATAATAAGACCATAGTGTGACGTAAGAGTAAATAATATAAGAGTAAAATGAGATTTAAGGTTAAGAATAATGTCACTCTTGGATTCCTTATAACTCAATTAAACATTCTCATGTGTTAAAAAGAATATGAATTTCCTTGATGAGATAAAACTCTGAGAAAACAAAAGATATATATAAATCTAAATAAAATTTCTTCCTGTGGAAATGTTGAATGGGTTTAACAAGTTATTGAACTATATTAGCTATGGTAGGGAAATAAATATACTGTGATCAAAGAGTGTTTATGGGAAAAAGGTATCTTGAATCTAAATCTCCCTTAAATCCTAAGATTTCTTTCTTGAAATCATGTCAGATTCACTCGTGTAGCAAGGGTAAAATTTAAACTTTGAAAAAACATTTGAGAAGCATATGCTTAAAATAAGAATGAGAGAATTAAGAACTTTGTATGCAATTTGAAATATGCCAAATAATTATGTAAGTTATGGAGATTGTTGAAATAGATAAATAGCCCACTTAAATGGTTGAACTATAAGTTAAATGTGAAATGAATTTAAGAATCTATAGGTGGGAAAAAATAAAAGATAAAATTATCCTTGAACAATAATGTTCTTGGAATTTTAATCGTAACTAAGATGTAATCATGCTAATCATGGGTTGTGGGTTTTCCAATCCTTAAGACCCTTTTTTTAATTGTTGGGTCATTATAGCATTCATTCATTAGGGAAAGTATGGCATTGACATGTATATGGTGTTGTCATGTGTCTATGTGAGTCGATGACTTATGTACATGTCTTATGCATTGTTTAGTTTCTCTACTTGGATACCTTGTGGTGTTGTGTGGTGAGAAATGAAAGTCAAAAAAATAAATATCCTAGTATTATTATTGTTGTATTTGTGTGTGTAATTTATGGGTGTTACACTTTACTACTTTATATAGCTTCTAGGGAAATAAAATGTAGACACTCATTTTTATTAAATTTAAAATTTTAGTATATCTTTGAGGTGTATGATGCATTTCGTCAATTTATTTTACATTTCTTATTCTTGTGTTTCATACCTACAAAATCAGAAACACCTTTTAAAGAGTTGACATTATTGGGGACAAGATATAATTATTCATGTATTATTCAATGGTTCTTCTTTAATTGTTCACTGATTATGGAATGAGGGACTATATTAGTACTGTCATGATTGTTATGATGGACATATTGATAATAAATTTACTTCTTTTCTCAAAATTTATTTCATTCCACTCGATGCCTCATTATATTTAGGAATATATTTTAGTGCATTATGATAAATTTATATTTGGATTTCATGCTCTATGGACACTTTATAACTAATTGAAAATGTTCTTATAACACTTATTTAAGTAAATAAAGACATATTAGAGTCCAAGAAACTAGAAAATATAGCTCTTACTATAATCCAATATTACTAATTTTGGATTCCAAAAATGTTAAATATTAGAATTCAGGATACTCCAAAATTTCAGATATTGGTATATGAAAATTGAAATATTAGAATCTTAATATTGAAATATTGCACTCTAAAAATTGAAATTTTAGAATCCGATAATTGAAATATGAGAATCTAAAAATTGAAATATTGTAATCCAAAAATTTAAATATTAGAATCCAATAATAACCTTATATAACTAAGGAGCTACTAACCTTATGTAACTTAGCCTCCACTAGATTTATGTAACTTAGTAAAATTTGAATCCAAAATAGCAAAATTTGGATCCAATAGAAGTAAAATGAGGATATTGGAATCTAAACATTAAAATATTACATCCCATTATACCTAAATATTGGTGCAATCCATTAAAATTCCAATCGTTTTAGGATTAAAATACCTTACTGACCACTAGCCTTATGTAGCTTAGAGGTTATAGCCTAGAGCCTAGCGGTCACTAACATTATATCAGTTAACGAGATTGGAATCCAAAGAGAGTGAAATTTAAATCCAAAGAGAGTGAAATTGGAATCAAATAATAGTGAAATTAGATTCCAAAATTAGAGAAATTGGAACTCTATTGCATCCAATAAAAACTATATTGGAATCCAAAAATAACAATATTAGAACTCCATTATGTCCAATAACAACAATATTGGAATCAAATAGTAATTCTAATTGAATATAGTAATATTAATAATGGAATCGAATAGTAACAAAAACCGAATCCATTATAGATAAAACGAGATAAATTTCTACCAAAATTTGTAATATTCGAGTCTAGATTTACTAGAATATGTCCTAGTTTTTTAAAATAATCATTTATTATGGATATAATATCATGAAATTCTAGTTTTATTTTTTCTTATAGTATGTTAATGTACTTAATTTATTCCACCCTTGTAGTTCTTCATTTCATGATTATGGCATTAACTTTATTAAAAAAATTCAACATGAGATAGTCTAACTTAACTGGGTCAAAGCATATAACTGTGTCCCACTTTTTTGTAGTTTTTGTACTTTCAGCAAACTATGTCTGACAACCAAAACATGACAAAACACATATAAAATGACCAAACATGCATTTTTAAGATGCTATAAATACCAAGGTGCAAGGCATAGAATTCACCTAATTTTTTAAATTTTTATAGTATTTTTTAATTATTTATTTACTAGTCAGATTTTAAAATATTTATGGCCACAAAGTGGGACACACTTGTATGCTTTGACCCTACTACTATAACAATAACTTAGTGATCTAATAATTGATATATTCCTCCAAAAAGAAACATTATATGTAATTGACATCCCCATCACATTATTTTCTTCAATGACAGTCCATTTATTTATTCAAATTGTGAAGTTTGAGCTATTATTTGGTTGTGAGTGATTACTTAATCATCTAGTAAAATAACTTCATTATTATTTTTCTCTTTCTATGTAAATTTGTACATCAATACAATTTAAATCTTATATGGTCCATATTTACAAGGTTAAAACTTCATTCTCTTTTATCAAACCACAAAAACTTAATACTTATGGAGGGTCTTAGCATGTGTCATGTTCACACTTGATATGAAATCTACCTTAGATAATTATATAATCTAGCTGAGACATACTTATGTGTACTATGTTTTTAACATGGTATAATTAATTTGATAGATATCCTCTCGCATATATAATATGATTTAGGAGAAGTTAAGTTTCCTTTATTTATTCTTCTAACTATAATTCATTAAATAATCATCTCATATACATGTTTTACCATTTATACATAATAAATCATTTGGCCATTTATGTAAAGAGAGGAGCCTAGAGATAGTATATAAAGTTTGTTGAGATGTAGTCTCTAAGGTGACCTTGATTTGGAGCAACTTCCATTCTTCAGTTTTAAATTATAAATTATCTATTATGTTTTTTAGATAAATAAAATGTTTTTATTGGTGTTTTTTGAATCATATATGATGATGGTTTATTTACAATGTGGGGTTTCTTAGGTCTCATTTATGAAAATTTCTAGAGTGTGTTTCTAACAATATGGTATTAGAGTCAATTCTTATAAAATAATTTTTTATTAGATAGGGTAAAAAGATAGATTTTGAAGGGACTGGGAACCCTATACAAACGGAAGATAGACATTAAAGCACAAAGGAGAAAAAACCATGAATAAGGCCACATAAGCCCAAGGTGCAACAAAATAGAGAGCCTATAAGCCCAAAACAGGGAAAAAAACATGAGAGAGGGAGCCCCACGTGGGAGGTAAAAAAAACCTTGACAAACCCATGAGCACTAAAATACCTTAAGTTTTCCCACTATGAGATTGTAGGCTCATAAAAAATGGAGAATAATTGTTTTTTCCCTTTTTTTGGTGTTGAAATTCATCCACCCATCCTCATTACCTTCTGTCCATTCTTCATCCAGTGAGGCGCTATTTCTGTAGCTCCATATAGAGATCCATTTCATGCTCACTTTTCATCCAAATCTGATTTTGAATGATGTAGCCTCCACAACCATTGGTCAAGGTGCCAACTGTAGGGGATTTTGAATTCATTTCCCTCCCGATGACTTGTGAAATCTGGTCCTCCTCACTTCCTGAGATGGTCACGTCTTCCCTTGCATAGTTTTTGACTTTTTCTGGGTAGTCAACCATTGCTGAAGGAGATGAAGAAACAACATTCAAATTTGCCTCTTCGTGAAGGAATTCCAAAAAATTCTCAACCTCCACATTGTCCTCCATCGCCGTAGGTCTAAGGCCCATCTCTGTCCCATTACAATAACTAGTTAAATCATATATGGCTCCACAACACTTTCCACCAACAAGATTTTCTTCTTTCACATCTATCCTCTTCTCCTAACACCCAATCAAAGCTTTAAAAAATATATCTTAGGGATTATGGAACCATCCAAAACTAATATGCAAAGTTGAGCATAAACTAATCTTGATCTTTCTCTGGTAGCTGGATCTACAACTATGTGATCCCTCATAGATTTGGCTATACCCATAAAAATTTATGATTCCTTAAACTCCAATCGAAGAGCTGGGAGGCGAATCCACACAGGAACAACCTTTAAAAAAATATTATGTTGCACCATTGGTTCCCAATGTTAGAAACTCAAAGACACTTTTCCAAAGAACCACGGGGAACCCTGACACACATATTACAGGTCCTGCTTGTTAGTGCTTAAATTTGTCTCGCCCTTTTTGCCATTGAAAATATATTGATTTATGGCATCTGTCACATTTTATTCCCCTGTGTTGTGCATGGGAAGGTCTCTTCCTTCCTTTTTTTGCCATAATTAATCTTTCCCTGGGTCAAAGATCACGTATGGGTCCATTTGTTTTCCTTGTGTCTCTGTCTCTCTTAAAAGGTCTATAATTTGGGTCTCTCATTCTCTATTCATTCAAAAACTCAGGCCCTCCCATTCTTTCCATATTTTACAGTCAAGATTTTTTGTCCTTGTCATTTTTTTCCCTAAATAATTGAGGAAAATGAATGGATGTTTCTTAGAGGACCGTGTTTGAGCCTTGTAACACTTCTAGATCCTTTGTCCTTAAAGAAATTTTCATCTGTGGGATCAAAAAGTTGTTTCCTACATTTTATGGTCTGACAGGTGAGTTTTCCCCATCAAATTTTTCATCTATAAATAAATGGAAACATGGTTCCTTTTTGTTGGATGCGGGTCATCGGGGCACTCTAAAATTTCCATGGATTGCCTCAACCCAAAATTTGTCCATGTGGAAGAACAAAACTCTTTTGAAGGTTTGATTTTTGGTTTGGCCTTCAAGTTGCACTGGGAGGACACGTGGAGGCCTATGCTGCTTTTCTCAAACTTAGAAATTTTTTTATGTAGCTAGTACAATTTTGTAGAACAGAGACACGTGGTGAGCCTGCGCTCATTCAGGGTCTCCACTTTGGGAACCATTTTGAAATTGCGCCATGAAGACACATGGAGGCTTCCGCTGGGTCTTTCCATAGTATTTTTCAAAAAGTTTTTAAGGGGGCTTGGACACGTGGAGAAACCACACATGTTTAAGGACTGGCCCTTGAATTTTACCCTAAAGAACCACCAGGAGGACACTTGGAGGCCTCCACTCACTTTAAATTTTGCTTGGAATTTTCAATGACCAAAAGAGATTTCCTCAGACTCTGACACATGGCGTCTTTCATTGAGCTTCAAGCCTTTAGACAAATTTTTCCAGGCCAGGACACATGGCAAGCCCATGCTCTTTCAAGGTCTCAAATTTTGGGAACCATCTCAAGATGTGCCATTGGGATGCGTGACAATTTGAAAAGTCAAAAGGGGCGGGGAAGCAGACCATCGGAGGTAACTTGGATTTTTGCCTCTTATTACCAAAAGGATTAAAAAATCAAAATGGCCCACATACCCAACAGAGATTAGTCAAAATTTGTCCCCAGTCAATGGTGGAGGCGCGGACCTTCAGAGGAAAATTTGAAAAAATTCCTTTTGAGAAAAAGGGAGTTAAAAGTAAAAAAGGGAAGTGTGGTTCTGCTAGGACCCACATCAGAGACTAAAAGTGGAAGGGTGGAGCTACAGGAGAAACTTGGAAAATTTTCCTCTTTCCAAAAAAGAGGTGAAATAACAGGATTTGGCTGCAATTCCTCTAGGGCCCACCTTAGGACACGTGTAAGGCTCATTTCTCAAGGGAAGAGATGCGGAGCAAAATTTGAAAATTTTACATTTTTTCAAAAGTTGTAAAAGGGGAACCCACAGGTCCGCTCTAAAATGGATCTCCCACGTGGATGGTCAAAATTAAAAATAGAAATAAACGGTAATTATGCCTCTATATTTGATTTTTCTGCCATTTTCACTCCAGAGCTCCTAGGGATGCATATTCATATGGTTTTTTTTATCATTTCTTGGAGTCCCCTACACGCCAAATGAAGAGGAGCATCAATCTAAAGGTCTGAAAACATCTCTCACCATTAATATGCAATCTGACTAGCGGATTCAGCCTGATTTTTCCCTCCTTGGCACTTGAAAGACTTGTTAATATCTGGGTTTGATGAGGAACATCCAGGGACATCTCTTACCATTAAGACGATATCTGATTTCTAGGTTCAAATTTGATCTTTGATTATCTTCTCCCAAGCACGCAAGGAACTAGATTTGATAAATTAGGGGCAGAAGTGGTTGGTGAGTAAAATGAAGAGTGATTTAACAAGAGAGGGAGTTGAATGCAGGAGAGGACCAAAGAGATTTTCCCCCTGAGGACTTGACAACTTTTTACATACCTGATTCTAGGAATCATGATCGAGATCATGGCGAGCACTCGTGCACTCAATGTATTTTTTTTTGGGGGGGAAGGCTCTATCGTAAAATGTTATAAATAGGCATGTTTTTGCCATGAAAAGGGTTGGAGGTCATAGGTTAGAATGCTAGAGTGTTAGGAGCTGGAAACTAATTTGCTAAGAAAATCTTGATAGAGCCTCTCTTTCTGAGGGGCTGTTTGAGGAACTTGTATATCTCTTTTGTATTAAACTCGATCATGTCAAGGTGGTTGCAAGTGTACAGTCATTGAAAAAATCTGATAATGTTCTATAAAATTTCCCCTGCTAATAAGTTTAATCAAATTTGAGTTATTCTATGTTGACTCTGAGCGATTAGTGTTTGCTTTGTTTCAGAATGTTTGCAAATATTTTTATTCATTCCTATTGCAATCTTATACTGAAATATCTGTGAAATCACATAGGATCTCGTCCCTGTGACATTTTAAAGGTATCTACAATTTTATTTCAAGAAGAGCCTTCATCTTGGATTAGATAAACATATTTAAAATCAATTCAATGTCATTTGTTGATAAAGATTATTTGTAAGTCTTTTGGTGTACCTTAGGCTTGATTAAATTAGAAACTATAGTGGTTAATTGGGTCCTCTAATTTGAGCCTTCGTGTTAGCATCTTAAAGATTATGTGAAAACATGCTAATTTGGGCCTCCATTGAAGCACACCTTCTGGTTGAAGGAACATCTTAAAACTATTCTAGAGCTTTCTGTTGAAAATATTCTCATTATTGTAATGTCCCTCCAAAACTCTGTTATAATAAAATTTATCCTACTTCACCTCCGACCAAATTCATTCAAAAACAATGAATCATACCCATACTACCCCTTTGTATCATGTGTGTATACAAATGCAAAATGTTTACTACCAAAACATGCAGAAATAATCAGGTTTTGATTGTCTTTAGTGGCCTGAACCTTGCTTAGACAAGATCTCCATTATCTAGAGTGACAACTCGTGAGAGTTAGATTTTGTTGCATTGATCATATTTTCTTCAAGGTCTTCTTAATAATCCCACAAGGAAGGACATCTCCATCTCCTCCACAAACAACAGGCTACAAAAGGGTCCTCTCACCCTGTTTAAAAGGCACAACCATAAAGTAGTGAGGATAGATCAAATCCTCTTCAGGGTGTTATCCATTTCTCCACATCTGAGTGATAGAGGGCTAGTTAGATCCCATCCCCAGCTACAAAATGACTCACTATGATCTAGATGTCTTTGAGCTTCCTGCCAAACCTTTGATGCTGCTAAGACTTTGAGGGAGAATCAATTGGGGTACCAACACTGCTCATTCTGGAAATGGAATAGGAACCCATCTCCAGCCATAGATCTCATTTCGACTTTACAACTCCATTTCCTCTCACTTCAGGTTCTGAAAGAATTGATGTTGGGCCTTGTACCTACAGACTTTCCAATGATTGCAATTCTTATAAAATATCAATCCTTAATGAATTGGGAATTTAAAAATAAAGTATACAAACCATTAATATATATATATATATATATATATATATATATATACATAAATTGTTGTTTGTTTTGTGACATTTTTAATAAAAACATGGATTCCTTTATTTTATTTATTTAACATGTGTTTTGCCACTTTATATGTCATTTTCCATGCTAATATAGTTGCAATCTAAAATCAATAAGTATATATATATATATATAAAGGGTTCCATTAACTTGTAGTTATACAAAAAGAAATGCTACAATTAAGGTAAATATTGAAGTTTCAGGAATAGAGAGTCTATTTTATTTCTAACCATCGTCGTGTGAAAAGTAAAATTTAAACATTCATATTTTTTTATTGTATTTACAAGTTGATTTTCATGTAATGAAATTTAATATTTTTGATACTTTAAGATACCACCTTGATTGTTGTCTAACATTCATTTTCATTTGTAAATTTCTAAAGCAAATGTATAGGGTTTGATAATAATATAATGACAACACATGCCCTCATTAACATTCCCTATTTTTTTCAAGCCTTGCAAAATATTGAGGTGGAAATAGGGATTTGAAGAAGAATATATGTTGTTAAGTGTGTTGTAGATACTTTTTAAAAAGCAAAAATGGTTTCTAAAAAATAGTCCATAATATTGATTTTTATTATTGGCAAATAGTTTTTTGAAAGGAACTAAACCCTTCCACAAAAGGCCTCAAAATCTAGATTAAACAATTTCAACATTACAAAAAGTGATACAAAT
The DNA here is from genome assembly GCA_019776745.2 of Taxus chinensis. Lineage (NCBI taxonomy): Eukaryota > Viridiplantae > Streptophyta > Pinopsida > Cupressales > Taxaceae > Taxus > Taxus chinensis. The sequence continues at coordinate 561,728,914 of CM034156.1, forward strand.
AAAGATTTAACAAATTAGCCCAACAACAGAAAACAGTCTGCCAAGAACATAACCAAATGCCAAAAGTCTTACGGCTGAAAAAAAACCATAAAATAACAACTTTACAGCGCAATAACTACCCAAAAAATAAATAGTAGGGCAACAACCTAGATGCAACAATGAAAGTAGATACCAGGAAAAAATTCATGTCTTGTGCGAGATGGTGAGGAATTAGTTTTAGCATATCCATTCTTTTTCCTATCCACCACTATCCAATCATCGTTTCCTTCTTCCACAAAAATAGGAAGAACAACTTCAAGTGACTTGATAGGGATGTGGCCCTCAATAAGGGGAATTGAATCACAATTCATCGCTGAATCAAAACCCTGAAAAGAAGAATCTAGAGGTGTCTTCTCTGTAGTGTTCATGAAGTACATAATATTGTTGACATTAATGCTAGAATATTTACATCTTGTAGAAAAAAATCATTTCTATAACCATTATGTGTATCCAATAAACCACCTTAATAACATTTTCATAATCATCAGTGTGCATATAAAAGGCATGTAGGTTAAGTGTTTGATTCAAATTGATGAATATACCGACATGCCACATTATATTATCTCAAGATTCACATGACATAGAATATTAATGCATATCAAAATTTATTTCTACTTGAAATTTAATTGTTTCATATTTTCTTACGATTTACATAACCCTCATTTTTAGAATTAGACATATCTTAATTTCATATATCTTATAGTAAAATATTTTATTTTGCAGTACGGTTAATTGAGTGCAAATTCAAAATGTAAAACCATTTTTTATATTTACAAAGATAAATTTAAAAAGTAACTAAAATATTACTAATATTAGTTATATGTACATATTTATAGATATATAATTATTTTTTAAACGAACTACATATAAGTTAAAATTAGTATTTTTGATTCAATGTCGAACATCCAAAATATTTTAGATAGAATTATATAGATTTGTTGTATAATAAAGTACATTATTACATTTTATGGAAAGGAATAAGGAGTGTTAAACAAACCAAATTCATTTAGGTTAAAGTCCACGTCTCGTCTCTTTTGGTTTAGTATCTTTGCACCTTGGAAGAAATGATCCCTAATGCAATCTTTTGTATCCAAACAACTTCAGCAATGATCAAATGACATGTTGACTAAATTGGTTTTAATTCACATAAAATTGAAAATAAAATCTTATTATAGAAATAAGGGAGAAATCTAGATTATATAAAAATTTAAAAATATGGTGTTAACAAATAATAGAGAGTTAGAGTTTCATAGAATAATAGTTCATTACATTCAAATATGTAGACAATCATTAGTGAAACATATGGAAAAATATATCTAAATAATAAGATGAATATTTTATAATTTAATTTGATATTAAAAACAAATCTTTCCCTCTGCTATGTCTCTCATGATGTATCTATTTATGTAGGGTGTTGAGTTATGGAACTAAATGGCTTCACAAATAAAAAGTTTTACAATCTTGCAAGTTTACACAGTAACTGGTGTCAGATAGGTAACCAATGTTGGTAACCTCAGAGCAACCAATATCATCTGGGTAACCTGACATTTTTTACCTGTGCATTGATGTTTTTATATTAAACGTGGGATTAGATCCGACCCTTGGTTATAAAGGTGATCAGATTCTTTTAAATGCATCGCTAAGTTGTCCTAATGTTTGTATATGCTTATAACCTATAAAACTAGGGTTAGAAGGTATGAATAGAGATTATTGTAAGATTATATTTTTGGACAAAAACAAAGAGAAGCTTGTGAAGAAAAATTATTGTACATCTAGGAGAGGTAGAAGATTAAAAATCTTCATTGTATTTCCTTTGTAAAGAAAATAATAATAGATTGGTTGTTTCTTGGTGGATGTATCCCACACTGGGTGAACCACGTTATATCTTGTGTATTTTTCTTCTTGTTTAATTTCCATGTTTAGTTTTTGTATGCATAAATTGAATATATATCTATACAACACTGGTGTGTGCCTAACCCCAACAACTGATATCATATATTTTTTTTATTTGAGGGTTTTGTGTGTTGAAAATTTTACTCACAGAGTGATTTCTAATTAAGTGGGAGCACAACAATGATAGAAAATAGAAAATACAAAGTAGAGAAATATGATGGGTATAATTATAAATTATGGAAGATGCAGGTGGAAGATTATCTGTATCAGAAAGATCTATATTTACCGTTGGATGTGAGTGCAAAGCCTACAAATATGACTGATGAAGAATGGAATATTATTGATAGAAAGGCTTTGTGATCCATAATATTGAGCCTAACAACATCTGTAGCTTCTAATATTACTAAAGCAACAACCACTGTAGATTTTATGAAATCTTTAGCTACTTTACATGATAAATCAAGTGCTTCAATTAAATTTTATTTGATGAAGAAATTATTTAATTGAAAAGTGGAAGAAGGTGGATATGTATCAAACCATTTGAATGATTATCGTTAAATTTTAAATTAATTAAAATCATTTAATATTCCATTTTATGATGAAGTGAAAGAACTTTTATTCCTATGCTCTTTGAAAAATAGTTGGGATAACTTAGTTATGGTTGTTAGTAATACAACATCTGCTACCAAGATTTTGAAGTTTGATGATGTGGATAGTATAATCTTGAATGAATAAATACAGAGGAAAAGTATAGGAGATTCATCTTCTAGATATGCTTTGAATGTAGGATAAAGGGGAAGGAAGAAGGAGAGATCGAATAGAAATAATAATGGGAAATCAAAGTCTATGACTAACAGATATAAAATTAGAGTTAGATGAATAACTTGTTGGAAATGTGGAAAGAAAGGACATGCAAAGAATGATTGTTGGTTAAAGGAAAACAAAGAAAATATACAAAACAAAGGCAAAGAGACAAATGTTGCAATTGAGGTAATGAAAGATTCCCTTATTCTCTCCTTGGATGATAAAATAGAATCACAGGTTTTAGATTCAGAAGCTTCTTTCCATGTTACCCCTAACAATATTTAGTTCAAAAATTATGTCTATGGTAATTTTGAGCATGTTTATTTAGGAGACGATGAACCATGTAATAATACTAGTAAAGGGGAAGTTCATATAAAATTGAAAAATGGAAATACATGGATATTGAAAGATGTGAGGCATGTTCCAAGCCTTTAGAGAAATCTAATTTCTGTAGGACAATAAGGTGAAGTTGGTTACATGGTTAGATTCACAGTCGAATCTTAGAAAGTTACCAAGCGAGGTCTTGTTGTAGAAAGAGGCAATAAGGTAGGAACATTGTTTTTTTCTACCTATATTACTATTTCCTTTTCTATTCTATCTACTTCAGATTCAGATGCAAGCACGTGGCATAATCATCTAGGCCATATGAGTAAAAAGGGAGTGCATATCTTAAAGGAAAAGGGTAGATTATTGGATTTGAAAAATGTAGATCTTTATTTCTTTGAGCATTGCATATTTGGAAAGACAAAGAAAGTGAGATTTCTTAAAGTTGGGGAAACAAAGAAGGAGAAAAAAATTGATCTTGTGCACTTAGATGTGTGGGCACCAGCCCAAGTGTAAGGTCCACATTTTAAAATACAAAGACATCAGTAAAATACCAGGATAATTTTTTTTTGACTTACATTGCTCACTACACAACACCACAAGGGCTCCAAGAAGAGAAACTCAACAACGTACAAGACACATACATAAGTCAAAGAATCACACAGAGACATGACAACACCATTTACATGTAGATGCCACACTTTCCACAATGAATGAATTCTAGCAATGACCCAACAACAAGAAAAGGGACCTAAGGATTGGCAAGCCCACACACATCATTACCATGATTACATCTTATTTACGATTAAAATTCCAGGAATATTACTATGCAAGGATAATTTTGTACTTTTTTGACCTTCAAGTTCTTAAATTCATTTCATATCCAACTTACTATTCGACAATTAAGGTTGGCTCTTTATCCCTTATGACAATCTCCATAACTGGAATAGTTATCTATAATTCAATTTGTATAAAAAGTTCCTAATTCTCTCGTTCTTATGTTAAGATTATGTTTCTCAAAATTTTATTCAATGTTTAAATTTTACCCTTACTACAATATTGAATCTGACATGATATCAAGACATAAGTCTTAGGATTGGTGGTAGATTTAGATTCAAGATACATTTTTCCAAAACATTTTTTTTATCACGGTATCTTTATTTCCCTACCATAGTTAATATAGTTCAATAAATTGTTAAATACATTCAACATTTCCAAGTCAAGAAATTTTATTTAGATTTATAAATATATTTTGTTTTATCGAGGTTGATCTCACCAAGGCAATTCATATTCTTTTAACACAAGGAAATGTCTAATGTAGTAATAAATGCTCCAAGAATGAAATTATTCCTAACCTCAAATCTCATTTCACTCTTGTATGCTTTACTCGTACATCACATTATGGTCTCATTATTAGCATTTTTTATAGCAAAATGAGTTACAGAAGTATTTTTGGAACATCTTGTACAAGTAAAAGACTGGAAGCATTATAAACTACACATGAACCACAAGCTAACCTCCTATTTAACTAAGGTTTAGATTAATTTCAATTTTCGCTCACGTATCTACGCCCTAATATAAATCAGATTAAGGTGTGAAATATATTTACTCTATAAAACCTCCGATAAATACCAAGGCACTAAACTATCATTAGCTAAAGTAACAAATTTAGCTATAAGGAACTAAAGAGATCATTAAAAAAAATTTAAGTCATAGTACAACTATTTCACTATATCCATTTGTGTCAGTTGGATCCCTCAAGGAATTCATTTGATCATGAAGTTGATTTCTATATCTAACTTCATAATACTTTGCATTCCACTAGGATCCTAAGGAAGTGTTTATTCCACTTACACCAGAAATATCTTGACCATGTGATTCCTAACCATTGGGTTTACGATGATGTCGCTAAACATACCAATTATGACGATAAAACAAACTAGGGGTCTTATTTCCCTAGGCTAGGAGGTGCCATCGAGCACCAAAGTTTAAGTTCATTTTACGGTTTCAAAATTATTTTGGGCTAAGAATGATCATGTGATAAGGATGACATCGAGAGTAGAGATTGAATTTTATCCTAAGGTTTTAGTTTTCCACACTAAAAGCATTCACGCATTAAAGGTAGTTATACACGAGTCCTATATTAGGGTGGAGTGTTTCGTTTAGATCTCTTTATTAAATTTACAAGGTAAGAATACAACAAACTAATTAATTGATCGTCTTTTGAACACTGGAAATGCACTATAATACTTCAAATTCAAATTCATTTAACATACATATCCAAATTTTACAATACAAAATTTTAAGATCAAAATAACACTCATGTGTGGATGAACATCCCCTTAAACCCTTACATCTAAAATATTATAGAAATTTAATTATAAACTTGCTAATACTTCGTAAATGTTGAAATTTCCTCTACAGTTGCATTTAACTTATATATATCTAACCCTCTTTTCCCATATATAAATATGAATCAAAAGAACACTTTTAGTTACATGTGCATTTCCCAAAGCACCCCTATAACTAGCACCTCATTCATATTGCCAAATTTCAATAAATTAATTTACTCTAACATAATAATACATAAAAAATTCCATCTCTTAACATACATCAATTCTAACAATATACAATGAATCACACCCACGTTGTTTCGCCATCTTACTTGCATCCTGCAAAAACATGTGAGCATGAAATCAATGATAAATCGCTGGCATGACACCCAACCTAATCTAGCATAATTAACATTTTTTTATTTTACCATTTATATAATAACATTAATAATTTGCATTTGAAAGAAGAAGGTTATAAACACATAACTATTTTATTTCATGTCGCTTCATTTCGTAACCAAGGAAAGAGAAAGAAATAAGGAAGAGAGAGAAACACTATTTTCCCAAAATTTCAATTTCACACAAGAAGTTACACATTAAACTTTAAAATAGTTATTTATAAGTGTCAACAAGTTTCCACGGTGGCTTGGGTAACCCGACATGGGTCCTACAACTTTCTTCTTACATTTCCCTGCTAGTTGCAAAAACATTCAATTAACGCTCAGAGGATAAGAAACCACTTTCAAACATTTTCTTCTAATGAGAATACACACCACAAGTAAGTTTCTATGTGTCCTCCTATACACCAAGAATTCACATGAACTGAAAAAATTCAGAACAAGAAAATGGTTTACTATTGGCGGCTAGTTTTTTGAGGCCATTAGTCATAATTGGCCTAGTTACAATGATAAAAAGTTAGCTTGAGCGATCAAAAAACCATGTCCAAAACTGAAGTTTGATGGATGAATGAGAAATAGAATCTTCCTACAAGTTCCCATATATATGGATAATTCACCAGATTTGATGGCAGTGAGAACTAGGAAACAAGTTTCAAACAGCGACAAGTTTTCTGGAGCCACCGGTCGTAATTGGTCTAGTTTGTCCTAGTCAAACTGCTACCGGAGGCCTACAAAATGACTTTGAAAAACTATTAAGAAAAGTGTTTTTAATCAAACTAAAGGTTCTAGGAAATTTTATAGTAAAAATACTAGAGGTTTGCGAAGGTGAATAAGCATTTTGTTGTCCAGGATTCAATGGGCGAGCTGATACGAAACCCAACTTTTCAAATTTAGCAGCTTCCTACAGCTTCAAAATGGTATAACAGGGCTATTAGAAGGCCATCAAAACTATAACAAATGATCATACGAGGTCAATTCAAGGATTGAAGTGACTCCTCACATAACAAGGTACATGTAGGAAACTTAACATCTTCTTTCCAGAGTTACGAAGGTTATTTTACAAGTCTCTGAAAATCATGATTTATCTGTTTTAACAAGGGAATGGTCAACAGGTTTACCTGGGACTCAACTTCAACTTGTCAATAAATAAAGGGTTACTGTAGCAATCTAGATTGGTCAGGAAGTTTGTTAGATCATCTCAAAATGATGGTTTGAGTTTATGTTTGTCTACCAAGGAATATTTTAATTGCGTAAGCTACGGTATAATGTCTTTTATTTTTTAAAACAAGTTTATTTGAAATTATCAATTCTATGATAATACTACATTTTAAAATTTCATTTTGCTTCAAATGAACAACTAAAGAAAAAAAATTATGAAAGAAACAGAGAGATGACCCATGCATGGAGGAAAAAGCTGGTCGAAACCATGAGATTCAGTTAAGCATCTCACTTGGGCATTTCGTCAAATAGTTTGCATGCATTCAGAAACTCCTCCCTTTGAATCTTGTACATATTTATTGCCTTTACAAATATTTATACCAAGGAATAAACAACTACTACAACTGAGAATCCCACTTTATGTTATTCTTTGATGGGTACATACCCATTTCAAAGCTCCCCTCTTGAAGAAAACTAAGAAATGCTGCTACAGATTTAGGATCTTTTCTTTGCACTTGCCACTATCATTTACTTGAAGTTACCGAATCATTATAACACCTCCATACACTCCGATATGGATACCATGCACTATTTCTTCACTCAGTCCCATATTTAGCACTTGGGTTACTTTGTAAGTTATAGAGATACTGATGTGCACATATAGAAATGGCGTGTCTCCCTGAGGCATCCTCCTTGGCTTTGTTTCTGTTGTTTCAGGCATATGATTTGACCATTTGTAAAAGGGAATGATGCTTCTTCCTTTGGAAAACCTTCTTTTATGTTAATTTTTTTAGATAGGAGATCTCTATTTACATAAAAACCTTTAGACATTTGTGCCAAACATCTACAAAACTAAAATTCTACGCCATCTTTTTAATGGAGTAAGAAAGAGATCACTTATCACCAAAATTATATATATAGTTTTAGTAAACTCATACACAGAGGTTCTTGACAACTCCATTAGTTGTCCAAGGGCATGACTTACCCATCCAAATGTAATTTTCAGCTTCTCATTAAGGTGGAATAGGAGTAATTCCTTTATTTCTCATCGATTTCCTATCATTTGAACCTTACCTAACCTATGCACTTATGCATAGATTTTTGATAGAATGACATAAGTTGCAGCATTTTGAGGATCCATCTCAAAAGAAGATTTGTTGAAAATTATTGTAACTTTGTATTCTAATGTGCTCTACAGGGGGTACCAAACAAACACCATAGGTTTAATTGGTGTGTTGATGATAGCTTTTAGATTTTCCTCAAGATAGCCAACACAACAGAGAATGATGATCGAGAATACATAATATTTGATTCTAGGTGGAATATTATAAGTAGGACATTACCATCATAGTATTTAAAGTCCTTTTCCACTAAGCTTGCAACCATGATGTTCCGTGAGAGTGAATTTATTTCAGGCATTAATTTGAATAGTTCACATGCCAAGTTCATGCTTTCACATTTTCCAGACATATTTACAAGATAACTTCCAACTGAAATGCATGACACAATTCCTATATCTTTTTTTATTTGATGGACATCCATTATTTTTTCCAAATATCATGTTTGGCATAGGCTTGGAGTGCACATGAATATGGAAACTTATTCGGTTGGAGACTTGTTTATTGCATTAGAGGAACAATGATTATCTAATTTTTTCATCTGTTAAACACTGTCACAACCTTCCCTCGCTGCATCTATCCATTACTGCTAAATTCAATGTTAACTTGGGTTTTAGGTGGTTAACGTCTCTGGCTCTCAAATAAAGTGGTTGAATCATAATGCAAAGAAAATATGAATGCATCTTGTGTGCCTACACCCTGATCATCTCCTACCACACACCTCTCTCATGTCTACATCTAATAAAGCCACATATCAATCATGCACTTCACACAATATATTATTTATTTTTAATTTTATTTTAGTATTATTTTATCGCGGGCACTACACCAGGTAGCTTTTTATGGAGGATCCTTGTATTATTTTAATTTCGTTGATGATGCCACAAGAAAGGTATGGGTTTATTGTATAAAGTGTAAATTTGATGTTTTTGAGACTTTTAAAAGATGGAAGGCCCTTGTGGAAAATGAATACAATTTTAGATTAAAATGCCTTAGATCTAATAAGGGTGGTGAGTACTTTAGAAATTTTTTTAATGATTACTATTCAGTGAATGTAATACATGGAGAAAGAATAGTTCCTAGAACACCATAAGAGAATGGTGTGGCTAAAAGAATGAACATGACTATCATGGAATGTGCAAGACGCATGAGAATACGTGTTGTATTACCCTTACATTTTTGGGAAAAAGCAGTAGACATGGTAGTATATTTAATCAATTGTGGTCCTTCAAGTGCATTAGAAGGTGGAATACCAGAAGAAGCTTGGACTTGAAAAGAGGTAGATATTTACTGTCTTAAAGTATTTGGTTCAAAATATTTTGTGCATATTGATAAAGAAAATAGGAAGAAGTTGGATGCTATATCCAAGAGATGCACTTTTATTAGTTATGGATCTAGTGATTTAGGGTTCCTTAGTATTTAGATGATGCTAAGATTGTTAGGAGTTGTGACATTGAGTGGAATGAAAATAAAATATACATGGATAAAATTTTGATACCCAAGGATGAACCAATAGAAGAGTTTGTGCAAGAAAATGTATCCTCAGATTAAAAATTAACACCTACATGTATCGGTGTCAGTTACAGTAACTTGTGTCGATAGCCACAAGACCAGTGTCAGAAACTAGAATTGGTGTTAGAAAAAGATTAGTACCGGTATCAGTCACTTAGACCGACATCGGCTACAGATGACCGACATCATTCACTATTAGAGGTTGATACGAATGTATAGGATGTAAAAAATGAGCCTAAAGTACCCCATATTTTTGTGAGAAGGTCACTACAGGTAAGTTAACGTCCATAAATATTTACACATTCCTTATTTAATCTATTATTTACTAATAGTGGTGAGCTCTAAATTTTTGAAGAATCAATGTAAGAGGAAACCCACAAGAATGGTGAGAATAACATGGATAAGGATATGCACTCCTTGGACTAAAACTAGACATCAGATTTGGTTAAGTTACCATTAGGTAAGAGAAAATTCTGGAACAAATGGGTTTACATGATCAAGGAAGAAGAGGGTGGACAGAAAAGATACAAGGCAAGGCTTATAGTAAAAATGTTTACAAAAAAAAAATGTATTGATTTTGGTGATAATTTTTCTCTTGTAGTAAAAATGACTTCCATTCATACTGTTTTAAGTTTAGCTATAGTAGAAGATTTGCACTTAGAATAGCTTGATGTTAAGATGACTTTCCTTTATGGTGATTTAGAGGAAGAGATATATATGCATTTGTCGCTTGGTAGTCAAGGGTAAGGAGAAAATTTTGTGTAGGTTGAAAATGAGATTGTATGGCATCAAGAAAGCTCCAAGGCTATGGTATATGGGGTTTGACAGTTATATACATGAGCATGGTTATATGGGATACAAATATGACCATTGTATTTATTTCAAGAAGATTGAAAATGGAAGTTATATAATTTATTTATTGGATGTAGATGATATGTTTATTACAGGATCTAGTATACATGAAATTGTTGAGCTTAAAGAAAATTTAGCTCATAAATTTGCAATGAAGGATTTAGGAGCTATAAAGAAAATCCTTGACATGCAAATTCATAGAGACATGAACACCATGAAATTGTACTTGTGTCAGGAAGATTATATCAATAAGGTGTTGGAAATGTTTAAAATGTAAAATTCTAAACTTTTAAGTATACCTATGGATGAACACTTTAAACTAAGAAAATATCAGTTTCATACATCACATGAGGAGGTCAAGTACATGGCGCGGGTTCCATATGCTTAAAAAGTTAGAAGCCTTATGTATGCAATGGTTTGTACCAGAACATACATTACATAGGAGGTGGGAGTTGTGAGCAGATTTATGGCCAATACAGGTAAAGAGCAGTAGAAAGAATTCTAATGGATACTCATATATTTGAAAGGGACATCCATCATTTATTTATTATATTGAGGTTTAGAAAAAAATTTATGTGGCTATGTTAATTCAGATAAGGCTGGACATTTGGATGGTAGCAGAATCACCACTGGATATGTATTCACAGTTGGTGGCACGTAAGTTAGATGGATTTCAAGATTATATAAGGACATTTGGATGGTAGGAGAATCACCATTGGATATGTATTCACAATAGGTGGCACGAAAGTTAGATAGATTTCAAGATTGTGTAAGGTTTTGGCCTTGTCTAATATAGAGGATTAATATGTTACAACTACAGAGGCTAGCAAAGAGATGATATGGATGAGCAAGTTCATGAAAGAGTTGGGAAAGGAACAAGAGGATTAAAGATTGTATAGTGATAGTAAAAGTGTGATTCATCTAGAAAATAACTCAGTGCTTCATCCAAGAATGAAACACATTCAGTTGAGATATCACTTCATACGATAGGTGTTATAGGATGGGCAACTGAAACTAGAGAAAATTCCTAAAAATGATAACCCTACGAATATGTTAACGAAGTTATTCGTGAAGGATAAGTTGGAGCTTCACTCCAATTATTTTGTTCATCAAGTTTTAGACTTGAAGCAGAAGGTACAAGCCAATGAAAGGATCCAAGGATGGATTTGAATGGTATAGTGCACAAATTTATCTCCAAGTAGGAGATTTTTGAGTTGTGGAGCTAAATGGCTTTACAAATAACATTATTTACAAACATGCAGGTTTACACACTAACCGACATCGCTTACTTGTGAATAACCTATATCAAATGGGTAACCAACATCAATTACCTGTGTATTAATTTTTTTATATTAAACATGATATTACATCTGACCCTTGGTTATAAAGGTGATAAAATTGTTGTAAATGCATAACTAAGTTGTCGTAATGTTTGAATATGCTTATAAGCTAGTGTTATCCAAAATTCACCCTCGAGGTAAATTTTGATAACATGCATCAGATTCTTCAATCCCGAGCAAGTTGATTGATTCAATGCCCAAAATCATGTTTTTGGGGCCCCTTTGGCTTCTCTCTAACTCTCCCATCTAAGGAAAAATCCCAACAAGTTAGAAAAACTTGAAAAAATGCAAAAAATGAAGTCACAGGTTTATTTTAATGCATTGCGGATCTGAAGGTTGTGGGTTGTACTAGTGCAGATCATACCAAGGTTTTTCATACTAAGTTTGCAGCAGAAATACAAAGGAATTGACAAAGTCAGAACTTTTTGTCCTATGCAGTCCGCGAGATAGTTAGGACGTCAGAACGCGTAGGCGCGCAAAGCCGAAATGGCCGTAGGAAATGAAAATAAGAAAAAGTGGAAGTTTTTGTTCCGCATGGTCTGGGACAGCCGAGACGAAAGTACGTGCGGGATGTGAATCGGCTGATTTTCCGCAATTCATTCAATTGTATGTGGTGTAGAGATTTTCTTCTGGGACAGTCGGGAGAAAAGTACGTGTGGAACGCGCAAACGTAAAATCGCCACACAAGGAGCCAAGCTAAGCTTGAATCAGCCAATGTGGAAGAATGTGTCCAGGACAGACAGGACACGTGGACCTAATTTTTCTTCAATAACCGTAATTCAAAGGAAAAGTCAACATTTGACTCCAGAAACTTCTAACAGCCATAATTTTTGACTCCAAGCTCAAATTTTCATAAAATTGGACTTTCTTGAACGAGCACGACATCCTCTACATAAAAAAAATGGATTTATTAATTTTAATGAGAGTAGATATACTTAAATAAAAGAAACATATTCGGCTCAAGATAGTTAATGCTCATTCCCGTCAAATGACAGAAAATGCCTGCTAGAACCAAAATAGCTGCTTGTACTCAGAAGGCCATAACTTTTGCATTTCTCAACAAAATTGCACAAAATTGGTACCGTTGGAATCATGGATCCAATCCTGATGAGAAAAAATCAATAAATTATGGATTTGATGATAAATCAATGGATAATTTTTATAAAACATGGCCGGGTTCATGACAATGTTTTATTTGGTAGTTGAGAGTGCAATTAAGAGGCATGGTCATCATTCTTTCTCTACTACAGCATCTGGGATAGTATGGGGATCCTTTTGCAAGTAACATACAATCATTTCACTCCATTTAATGAATCTCACAAGTGGTTGAAGGACATATTTTGGGATTTTAATTTTTCCTTTCTCTCTCTCTTCTCGTTTTCTATAAATTGGAGTGTTGGGCTCATTGTAAAAGGGAGAGTTTTCTTGTAACAAAGCTCTGTCAAAATTGCTTTGTGAAGCCAATGTGCTGTAGGCCCTTGTAGTGGACTCCTTGCATGATGATCCAAGCCATTATCTTGTAATAGATTGAACTGTGCATATCGTGAAGCAATAAAATATAAGTTTGTGGATGCATCTTCCCCTGCTATGTTTTTTTGCACTCTTCTTACCCTTTCAACCTTCATTACAACAATATTGTGTCTATTTTTATGCTCTTGCAGGGATCCATTATTATTATGTATGTTTGAAATATTGTTGTAAAATGCATTTTTACTAGATTGTGGAGAACTATCATCACCCCTTCTAGTGTGCACTTTGCTTCTTTATCTCACACATTGGAAGACTACTCTCACACCCCTCCTTTTATGGTGTATCAATGCTTTAGTGTAGGCTTTCATTTTATGCATTCTCTCTCCTTGGTCCCTTGGAAAGTTAGATTAGAATAGTTAGTTTACCCAGCGTTAGAGTAGATTGTGGCAGGTAGTTTAGGAGCAAGAACCAACTTTCTCTGGAGGTCTATCTCAAGTAGTAAGTCCTACAACTTTGAGATAGTACCCATTTTATCCAATCACACCGCAAGTTCAAGTATATGCATTTGTCTAAACATAAGGGAGCTATGATTCAGTGATAAAAGTTGTGGCATGCTCGGTGGGATCTTAGAGGTCTTTACTTAATTACAAAAAGATTGATGTGCACTTGTTATAAGTTTCCATCTTTGAAGGAGCTTTGAAATTACACATCTAGTGAATCCAAAATAGGCATAATCCACTGGTTTTAGTAGTCCAAGCCTAGCAGATTTATGAAAAGAATACAGACTAGATCAAGAACTAGGGACAAAGGACTATTTGTCTATCTACACCTATCTCCAGGTAGATAAAAAAGGGGAAGAAGAGCTCAAAGGTATCCATCTCCACCAAATAGGACCTTGTCAACACCTCCACTTGGTAGGCCTTTTATCCAATCAATAAGAGTTCTTTGACCAATTAGGATGGCATAACCAAATCCATATGTCAACTTCACTAGCAGAAGCCCACTCGCCTTGAATGCACAAAATCTAGTTCTGATTGCAGCATTAAAGAGCATCCCATACTTCACTAGAGAGAACCATACTTCCCCTGGTGATCATGTCCAAGATATTACGAGTGTCTGTGAAATCCATGAAATCTATGAGATGGACATTGCAGTCAAGATTATTGCCTCTTCATTCAAAGGGAAGGCTTCCCAATGGTTCAGGAGTCTCCAAGCAAGCTCTATCTAGAATTGAAATCAGCTATTCATAGCTCTTCACAATCATTTTGGATAGAAAGGTGACAACTTATCTTTGTTGGAGCAGCTAAAAATAATCAAGAGATCCCTAAACGAGAAATTAACAGACTTCAACCTCATATTCCAACGGTCCTGGGATAGGATTCCAATAACAATAAAGCCCACTGATGAAGGTGCATTCTTATAATTTCTTAGGGTTTTAAATTCTAATATTTCTTTCATGATTCAGTCAATGGAGGGCACAACCTTTCCTGCAGCCTATAGCCTTTCCATAGGGGCTGAGAACCATTTGATTCAGGATGGAAAAATCACACCTAGACCACCCATGCCTCTGTACCCAGAATTAGAAAGTACAAACACTAGTCAAGCACCTACAATAGCTTCCATCCCTACCCCAAGAAATTAGAGTTCAACTGAAGCCTCTACCTCATCATCTAACAACTCCAAGGAAATCCAAGAGGTCATGAAGCAATTGTAAAACTTGGGTAACGAGTTGGTGACAATAAAGAGGTAGCAAGCTCAAAATGTTAGATCATACCAGCCTCAAAATCAACCCAATAGACCTCCATTTCATCCCAATAGGCCACCCATTCAAACTACAAATCAGAATCAAGTCAAAAATTCTACTAATAGGCCATTCTAGCCTTACAATCCCAATGTTGCATCCATATCTAGAGCTTTGGTACTGGTGTAAAATAACATGGCCTAGGAATATGATTAGTGTTTCCCATGTAGTTAGCCACATAACCAGTCAATGTGCTTTAATTCGGTGCATTAAATTAGGCTCTGATGGTGCAAACCATTGGTGGGTTATAAGAATCTAGCCATGAAGAAGATCAACAGCAGGAAGCACCTTAGCAAGGGCATCTCTGAATGAAACTGCACTTGTCAATTGGCAAGCTGAAGATTTCTATAGTATAAATCAAATACCCTCTCAAAGTGTAGCAGTCAATACGTACTCCAAGAAGAGAAACATTGGAGAAGGACAGTCATCCAACTCAAATTGTCCATAGCCCTCTATTACTCCACAAGGTGATGGAAATCAAAGTGCAGTTCTAAATGTGCAGGGTCAGCCCAAACCACTTTCTAAACCACCTCTAGCGTCGGTTGCAATAGCTTAGGTGCTAGAGAATAATGTGCAAGGTAAGGGGAGACAAAGAGATAGCTCATCTCCATTTAACATCATTGAGCAGATGAAGAAAATGAATGTAAGCATTATAAACTACACATGAACCGCAAGTGATTTTTGTTCAAGGTAAGATCCCATGTTTCGGCATTTCGTGATTCTGCATGTGGAATTTATTTTATTCTTAATGTCATAAAAAGGGCATAACAAGGGAGTACAGGACCAAGTCTCAAGTTTCCTAGGTTCTCTCTAGTCAACATAATTCAAATAAATTTCATCTGTGAGGAGTTACTTACCATTTTCTACCCATAAGATAACCTCCTAATTGACTGAGGTTTAGTGTAATTTCAATTTGCACTCAAGGCTCTATGCCCTGTTATCAAAATTCACCCTTCGAGGTAAATTTTGATAACATGCATCATATTCTTTAGTCCCAAGCAAGTAGATTGATTCAATGCCCAAAATTGTGTTTTTGGGGCCCCTTTGGCTTCTCTCTAACTCTCCCATCTAAGGAAAAATCCCAATGAGTTAGAAAAATTTAAAAAAAATGCAAAAAATGAAGTCACAGGCTTGTTTTAATGCATTTCGGGTCTGAATGGCTATGGGTTGTATCAGTGTGGATCGTACCAAGGTTTTTCATACCAAGTTTGTGGCCGAAATACAAAGGAATCGGTAAAGTCGGAACTTTTTGTCCCAGGTGGTCCGTGGGACAGTTGAGACGTCGGGACGTGCGTGCGCAAAGCTGAAATGGCCGCAAGAAGTGAAAATCAAAAAAAGTGGAAGTTTTTTTGTTTCGTGTGGTCTGGGATAGTTGGGACAAAAAGCACATGCAGGACGTGAATCGACTGATTTGCCGCAAGTCAGTCAATTGCGGGTGGTGTACGGAGATTTTCGTTCTGGGACAGTCAGGACAAAAGTACACGCGGGACGTGCAAAAGTGAAATCACCGCACAAGGAGCCAAGCTAAGTCCAAATCGACCGATGTGGAAGAATGTGTCTGGGACAGCCAGGACACGTAGACCTGATTTTTCCGCAATACTCGCAATTCAAAGAGAAAAGTCAATGTTTGACCTCCTGAAACTTCAAACGGCCATAACTTTTGACTCTGAGCTCCGATTTTCATAAAATTGGACTTTCTGGAACAAGCAGACTCCTCTGCGTTGGATTTCTTAATTTTAACAAGGGTAGATATATTTAAATAAAAGAAACATATTTGGCTCCAGTCAGTTAATGCTCATTCCCATCAAATGACAGAAAACGCCTGCCAGACCCAAAATAGCTACTCGCACTCAAAAGGCCATAACTTTTGCATTTCTAAACAAAATCACACAAAATTAGTACCGTTGGAATTGTGGCTCTGATTCCTGATGCAAAAAAATTAAGAAATTATAGATTTGATGAGAAATCAATGGGATTTTTCATAAAATTTGGCCGGGTTCATGACGGTGTTTTATTTGGCAGTTGGGAGTGCAATTAAAAGGCATGGTCATCATTCCTTCTCTGTTGTAGCACCTGAGATAGTATGGGGAGCCTTTTTCAAGTAACATACAATCATTTCACTCCATTTAGTGCCTCTTACAAGTGGTTGAAGGATAGATTTCAAGATTTTCATTTTCCCCTTCTCTCTCTCTTCTCATTTTCCTATAAATTGGAGTGTTGGGCTCATTGTAAAGAGAGTAGTTTTCTTGTAGCAAAGCTCTAGTCAAAATTGTTTTGTGAATCTAATGTGATGCAGGCCCTTGTAGTGGAATCCTTGCATGGTGATCTAGGCCCTTATCTTGTAAGAGATTGAACTGTACATATCATGAAGAAATAAAATACAAGTTTGTGGATGCATCTTCTCCTACTGTGTTTTCTTGCTTTCTTCTTGCCCCTCCAACCTTGATTACAAGTGTATTGTGTCTATATTTATGCTCTTACAAGGATCTATTATCATTGTGCATGTATGAGATGTTGTTGTGAATGCATTTTTCTAGACTGTGGAGAACTTCCATCACCCCTTCTAGTATGCACTTTACTCCTAGTTATCTCACGCATTGGAAGACTACTCTCACACCCCTCCTTTTCTAGTGTATCACCGCTTTAGTGTAGGATTTCATTTTCATGCATTCTCTCTCCTTGGTCCCTTGGAAAGTTAGATTAGGAAAGATAGTTTTTCCTGCATTAGAGTAGATTATGGCAGGTAGTTTTAGGAGCAAGAACTAACTTTCTCTAGAAGTATATCTCAAGTAGAAAGTCCCACAACTTGGAGACAGTACCCATGTTATACAATCACACCGTGAGCTCAAGTATATGTGACTTGTGTAAACATAAGGGTGTTGTGATTCGGTGATAAGAAGTTCTGGAACACCCAGTGGGACCTTAGAGGTCTTCACTAAATTACGACAAGATTGATGTGCACTTGTTGTAAGCTTTCAGCTTTAAAGGAGCTTTAAAATTTCCCATCTGGTGACTCTAGAAAGAGACATAATTCAATAGTTTCAGTAGTCCAAGCCTGACAGATTTATGAGAAGAATACAGACCAGATCAAGAACTAGAGAGGAAGGGTTGTTTATTTATCTACACCTATCTTCAGGTAGAGAAATAAGGGAAGAAGAGCTCAAAGGTCTCCATCTCCACCGAATAGGACCTTGTCAACACCTCTGCCTGGAAGGCCTTTCATCCAGTCAACAAGAGTTCTTCGACCAATCGGGATGGCACAACAAAACCCTTATGTCAACTTCACTGGCAGCACTCCACTCACCTTGAATGCACAAAACCCAATTCTGGTTACAGCATTAAAGAGCATCCCATACTTCACTGGAGAGAACTAAACTTCTCCTGGTGATCATGTCCAAGATATTGCAAATGTCTGTACAATCCATGAAATCCATGAGATGGACATTGCAGTCAAGTTGCTTACCTCTTCATTCAAAGGGAAAGCTTCACAATGGTTCAGGAGTCTCCTGGCAAGCTCTATCTAGAATTGGAATCAGCTATGCATAGCGTCTTCACAACCAGTTTGGAGAGAAAGGTGACAACTTGTCCTATTGGAGCAACTAACGATGATCAAAAGAGCCCCAAATGAGAAGTTAACATACTTCAACCTCAGATTTCAACGGACCTGGGACAAGATTCCAATAGCAGTAAAGCCCACTAATGAAGGTGCCTTCTTATACTTTCTTAGGGCTTTAAATTCTGATATTTCTTTGATGATTCAATCAATGGGGGGCACAACCTTGCTTGCAGCCTATAGCCTTTCCATAGGGGCTGAGAACCATTTGATTCAGGCTGGCAAAATCACACCTAGGCCACCCATGCCTCTGTATCCAGAATTAAAAAGTCCAAACACTAGTCAAGAACCTACATTAGCTCCCATCCCTACTCCAAGAAATCAGAGTTCAACCGAAGCCTCTACCTCATCATCTAATAACTCTAAGGAACTCCAAGAGGTCATGAAGCAGTTGCAAAACTTGGGTAACGATTTGGTGACAATAAAGAGGTAGCAAGCTCAAAATGGTAGATCATACCAGCCTCAAACTCAACCCAATAGACCTCCATATCAGCCCAATAGGCCACCCATTCAAACTACAAATCAGAATCAAGTCAAAAATTCTGCTAATCGGCCATTCTAACCTTATAATCCCAATGTTGCATCCACATCTAGAGCTTTGGTACTGGTGCAAAATAACATGGCCTAGGAATATGATTGGTGTTCCCCATGCAATTAGCCACATAACCAATCAATGTGCTTTAACGGTGCATTAAATCAGGCTTTGATGGTGCAAACCGTTGGTGTGTCGCAGGAATCTAGCCACGAAGAAGATCAGCAGCAAGAAGCACCTCAGCAAGGGACATCTCTAAATGAAACTACACTTGTCAATTGGTAGGCTGAAGATTTCTGTGGTATAAATCAAATACCTTCTCAAAGTGTAGCAGCTAATACACGCTCCAAGAAGAGAAACATTGGAGAGGGAAAATCATCCAACTCAAATGGTCCACAACCCTCTATTACTCCACAAGGTGTTGCCAATCAAAGTGCAGTTCCAAATGTGCAGGGTCAGCCCAAACCACCTTCTAAACCATCTCAAGCATCAGTTGCAACAACTCAAGTGCTAGAGAAGAATGTGTAAGGCAAGGGGCAACAAAGAGATAGCTCATCTCCATTCAACATCATTGAGCAAATGAAGAAAATGAATGTAAACATCTCAATGTGGGAGTCATTGGCTATCCCAGGACAAAGAGACCTATTGCAGGCTATTATGGCAAATTGGTCAGCATCAAATCAGCCACCCAATCAATAAGAAAAATTTCTTACCAATGCAACTCAGCCTAAAGGAAATCATGGAGGAAAACAAGGTAAAAATTTTGAAGCCCCCTCCATTCTATGTCTCATTGATCATAGGAGATAAGTTGGTACATAATTGCATGATTGACTCGGGAGCAAGTAGCTCAGTCATGCCAAAACAAATAGTTGATCAGTTAGGTCTTCAATATGAAGTCATCTCTAAGGGTGTAGTGCAATTGGATGGGACAGAAGTGACAATGGTTGGAGTAATCAAATATTTTGAGCCTCACATTACACGCATGTCCCAATGTAACGGTGTTACAAGATGTATCAGTCATAGACTTGCCACCACTTTTTGCATTGTGTTTGTCAAGAGACTTCACAGCTAAAATTGGAGGCTATCTTTCAGCTGATTGGTCACACATGTTATTTAGAATAAGGTATGGAACTAAGGCTACAATCAGATCTGAGCCTATTGCATATTTTCACATAGAGCCCCATACGCCAAGTCCAATCAATGCAAATTGTTCAGCATTCGATCAAGAGGATTATCCAAGCACCCATGAAGCTGACACCAAGGTTGGATGCATTCCAAACTTGACTCTTGATGAATGGGAAAACAAAAGACACACATTTGATCCATACAAAGAAATGGAGGAATCTAAGCTAGGAGTTTATTGTTTACATGAAGAGAATCAGCCTCTCCCCAGCATCACCAAGCTAGATCAGAAGGATGAAAATGAAGTATGGAAATTGTTCTTCGATGGATCTAGAAGTAGACAAGGTGTAGGAGGAGGAGCTATGCTCATTTCACCACAAGGTACAAAGTATTACTCGGCCTTCGGATTCCAGTTCACTTTCTCAAATAACATGGCTGAGTATGAAGCCTTAATTCATGGATTGCATTGGGCAAGGAAGAAAGGCATTAAGAATTTACAGGTATTTGGTGATAGTGAGCTAATTGTGAACCAAGTCAGAAGACAAAATTCTGCCAAGAATGATCTGTTGAAGAACTACAAAAATTGGGTATGGGATCTCATTGAAGATTTTGAAGCCTTTAACATCAATTCCATCCCAAGGAAAAATAATGAAGCAGCAGACAGACTGGTAGCAATTGGGGCTAGTGTTTGATGTTGTAGAAAGTATCAAAAGTGAGAAATCTCAGCCTCATATCAAAGTGGTTGTGAGACCAGCTGTTCCGGATAACAATACAAGTTGGCAAGTCTTTGAGAATGATCAACAAATTGTTAATTTCCTACAAGAAGAAGTTGAATTCTTTTCCAGAAATCAATACAAGCTAGAGCAACAGTATGGTGACCAAGTGGTGCAGCTGAGAACTAACAAATTACCAAAAGACCTCATAACCTTGGAGTCAATATTCAACCCAAATGATCAGTTCCGGAAGGAGAAAGTAAACATTCAGGTAAAGGGTGAAGATTCAGAGCCTATTTTAGTAAATGAAGGCAAGACATTGCAAATTGGCAAAGTAAGTACCCCACAAGAGAAATCTGAGTTTGTTCAACTTTGTCAAGAGTTCCCAAATGTCTTTGCTTGGACTTACAAGGATTTAAGAGGTTTCAACCCAAAGTTGGCACAACATACTATTGAGTTGGATCCAAAATCCAAGCCTATCAGGCAGAAGCAAAGGTCGGTGAATCCCCATATTGAACCTCTCATGAGAAAAGAGTTGAACAAGCTTATTGAGGCTAGTATCATCTTCCCTATCAAACACTCAAGTTGGGTTGCAAACTTGGTGCCAGTAAGAAAGAGAAATGGAGAAATAAGATTGTGTGTGGATTTCTGTGATCTAAATAGAGCATCACTCAAGGATCATTATCCACTCCCATCAATGGAACAAATCTTGCAAGTTGTAGTTGGTTCAGAAAGGTTTTCATTGCTAGACAGATACTCAGGCTATAATCAGATAATGGTGAAGGAAGAAGATCAATTCAAGACAGCCTTCACTACCAAATGGGGCACTTATGCTTACAAGAAGATGCCATTTAGACTATCAAACACCAGAAAAACATTTCAGCAAGCTATGGATATGGCGTTCAAAGGCTTAATCAACAAGATAGTGTTGGTATACCTAGATGATATCACTGTCTTCTCAAAGAATGTAGCAAGACCATCTCTTTCACCTTAGATAGGTGTTTCAAAGGTGTAGAAGGTTTAGAGTGTCATTGAATCCGAAGAAGTGTGTATTCTTGGCACACGAGGGAAAATTTTTGGGCCACATTGTCTCAAGAGAAGGGTTGAAAATTGATCCTGAAAGGGTTAAAGCCATCCAAACACTTCCATTGTCACACCACAAGAAATCTCTCCAAAGCTTCTTGGGAAGGATAAACTTTGTCTATATATTTGTGCCTAATTTTTTCCACTCTTGTGAAGCCTTTAACAATGATGTTGAAGAAGAGTCTTGCATTCAAATGGACAGTAGAAGGAAAAGAGAGCTTTGAGAACATCAAGCATGTAATATCACAAGCTCCAACTCTTATCAACCTAGACTTTTCAAAGGACTTCATGTTGTATGATTTTGGAGGATCAAATACAATCTTAGCTATATTGACACAGCTGAATAGAGAAGATTCAGAACAGCCCATAGCATTCTTCATTCAAATCCTGGAAGATTACGAAGTAAAATATTCTTTCATTGAAAATCATGTCCTTGCTATCATCAGGAGTTTGAAGAAGTTCAGACACTTGGTCTCGAACAATAAGATTCAACTGCTTGGTGTCTCATGCTGGTGTCAAGGACTTTCTCCTAAAAAAGGATTTCAATGAGAAGAGAGCAGGTTAGATCACTCAAGTAATGGGATATGACATTGAAATCAAAGTGACCAAACTGGTTTGTGGCAAGGGTTTGTGTGAGCAACTCGCTTCCAAACAACCTGACAGGTCAAAAGGTGAAGAAGATGCTATCCTGTTACTACAAAATGATCAAGAATAGCCAACTAATGATGCACCCATTCCATGTTGGACTCAAGACTTGGTGCATTACCTCCAAATAGGTTTGTGCCCTCTAGAAATGAGCAAAGCAAAGAGGAGATACTTTATATTACAAGCCATCTTGCATGTGCTTGTCTAATGGTGTTTTTTTCAAGAAAGACATCAATGGTGTTCTATTGAGGTGAATTGGGACATAGGTCAAATTTAGAGGAAAGCTGCATGAGTTCTATGATGGAGAAGTAAGAGGCCACTTTTCTCCTCGAGTAAAAACTCTCAAAATCATGAAGGATGGTTACTATTGGCCTACGGTGTTTAGTTATTACTACTCATGGATTAAGAAATGCAAGAGATGTGTATTCTTCATAGGGAAAGAAACGTTAGCAGCCCTACCCCTTCGTCCAATTTTAGTGGATCAACCATTCATGCAATGGGGATTAAACTTTATTAGGAATGATCAACCCAAACTCAAGTCAAGGCCACAAAGTGGATACTTACAGCAACTGATTATTTCACCAAGTGGACTGAAGAAGTGGCACTTAAGGAGGAAAATGAATCCAACATCTTGGATTTCTATGAAGGGATAGTCACTAGGTTTGGATTCCCTGCCACTATAATATCAGACAATGCAATTAGCATTTCTTGGTACAAAAATTACCGAATGTGCTTTCAAGAATTGTGTATATACCTCAGCACTTCATCAAACTATTACCCTCAGGGTAATGGCCAAGCATATTCCACAAACAAAAACTTACTAAGAATCATCAAGGAGGACTATTGATGACAATTAGAGGATTTGGCACAAAAAACTCAAATCAGCTCTATGGGTTGATAGGATCGCACCCAAGAGGTCTACAGGAAGCTTTGTATTCAAGGTTGTATATGTGAAAGGAGGTAATTTTGTCTATATCATTGGAGCTACCCACTTTGGAGCTTATGAAAAAGTTATAACTAGCTGAGTTTGAGCCTATGGAAATTAGGTATGCAGAGCTGATGGAATTAGAAGAAACAAGATAACATGCAATGCAGACCATGGAGAAAGATCAAGCATTGATCAAGAAGAGTTTTTACAAGAAATCCAAGGCCAGGATATTGCAAGCTAGAGATTTGGTATTGAAGTGGGATGTTGATCGTGCAAAGTCGGGAAAGCATTCCAAGTTCGATGCCATATGGAGCGGTCCATATATGATCATTGAATGCACAAGTAGCAATGCCTTCCGGCTGGCTAAGTTGGATGGTGAAGATTTGTAGATTCCAGTCAATGGAATCTATCTCAAACGTTGCTACTAGAAGGAGAGTTTATCACACTTGTAAATATTAATTTAGAATTTCCATTCCTCCAAGTGCTTATGCACATTGTACTATTGTTAGAATATTTTTCATTTCCCTAAGGACTGGCACACATGTCCTATTGCTTCTAGCGTGTGCATGTTTACAATTCATCAAGCCTTGGAAAAGAATTTACAGCCATAGGAGAATCATATCAACAAATGTTCCAATGGCTCAAGGATACAAGTTTTCAAACTTCAGATCAGATGAGATATTATCAAATAGACTCCATGCCCAATGGATTCCTATAGGTAGCTGGCCATTCTTCATATGACAGGTAGATAACCCCGCTGAGTTACCAAAATTGTTATCCCAAATTCACCCAAGGTAAATTTTGATAACATGCATCAGATTCTTCAGTCCCAAGTAAGTAGATTGATTCAATGCCCAAAATCATGTTTTTAGGGCCCCTTTGGCTTCTCGCTAACTCTCCCATTCAAGGAAAAATACTAACAAGTTAGAATTTTTTTAAAAAAAGCAAAAAATGAAGTCGCGGGCTTGTTTTAATGCATTGCGGGTCTAAAATTTTTGGGTCATACCAGTGTGGATCGTACCAAGGTTTGTCATACCAAGTTTGCGGCCGAAATACAAAGGAATCGACAAAGTTGAAACTTTTTTTCCCAGGTAGTCTGCGGGATAGTTGGAACGTCGAGATGCACGGGACATGCAAAGCCGAAATGGCCACATGAAGTGAATATTGGAAAAAGTAGAAGTTTATGTTCCACACGGTCTAGGACATCCAGGACAAAAGTACACGTGCGACACGAATCAGCTGATTTTCCACAAGTCAGTCAATTGCAGGTGGTGCAGAGATTTTTGTTTGGGACAATCGGGACAAAAGTACACGTGGGATGTGCAAAGGTGAAATCGCCGCACAAGGAGCCAAGCTAAGCCTGAATCAGCCGATGCAGAAGAATGTGTTTAGGACAGTGTTGTCTACTCAAAATTTCCCGCTCTGATAAGAGTAAAATTTTCAAAATTTTGAGTTGAAGGGTTTTCCTCTGAAGTGCCTAAGTCGTGAAGTTGGAAAAAATCTGTGTTTTGGGTCGTTTTGTGTGATTTTCGGGCCTGTCGGAACTTTTTGTCCCATCTGTCCCAAGTGCAAAAGTGCATTCTGTTACCCGACCGACCGAAATCCCCGAAGCTATCCCGTTTTCGGGCCCGTCGGAGAGTTTTGTCCCAAGTGTCCCAAAACTTGTTTTGCAGGTTGTTCGAATTTCGGCCAAATCATCCTTCCCGCGTACTTCGCACTTTCCTGTCCTAAATGTCCCAAAGTTAAAAGTGCGAGCTTTCCCATTTTCGGCCGAAACACCCGAGTCGCGTACTTCACAGCTCTTTGTCCCAAATCGAAAAATGCAAACTGTTTCATTTTTGGCCGAGCCGGTCAAGTCGCGTACTCCGGAACTTTTTGTCCTGAATGTCCCAAGTCCAAACGGGCCCTTTGTTCCAATTTTGGCCGAAACACCCGAATCGCGTACTTCGCACATTTTCGTCCCATTTGTCCCAAATGCGTTTGTTCGTCCTCTCCCTGTTTCACCCGAACCGGCCGAGCCGCGTGTTTCACGCATTCGCGTCTCACCTGTACCAAGCGTACCAAGTGTCAATCACACTTAGTTTTTCCCGCTCGCTCTGAGTATGATGCTATTCAAATTGGTGGTTGTGTATTCAATGTGCATGAAATTCATTCCTCTCCTCAAACGGCTATATAACAAGCATACCACCTTTGCATTTTCCACATTGCTTCCTTTCCATCTTTGCTCAAACCCTTGCGATCTAATTCCATGACCGTATAGCCCTTTTCTCTGTGATTCCTATCTGAGTTAAGGTAGCCACTCTAATCTATCACTATGAAGATCAAGTTTCAGGGACAGGAGCAAATTTCTCCGCTCGAGTCTGCTGTTAGCAATATTGGGGACAGCGAAGCTCGTCATCTCGACTTTGGTGATTTTTGGTCAAGAATGACAGATGCAAACCCTACACCAATGGCACAGATGATTAATGATAGTGGTTTAGCTTTTGCCGGAGGATTCCCAATCTCATTACAGTGTGCTGATACAGTGCTTTCATGCGGAGCTCACTTCGACCCCGCTTTGAGTGAATTGACAAATGTACACGGAGAACTCATTGCCAAGCTAGACCCTGCCGCCATTGGTGCTGCCCTGAGGATTCTGGAGATGGACAATGCTATAGTCGTTTCCCGAGATCAATCACAGGCTATGTTCGACCAAGACAGTGATAAGTATAAGGCACGAGTAGCGAAATCCTGGCTTAAAAACCCTAGGAAGGGAGCTTCTTGTCTGACCAAAACCCTCTTCTGGGCAGATTTCAATGAAGAATTGTCAGACTTCATAATCCTGCTGGCTCGGGTTATGGGTTTGCCCTCCACCAACGAGTTTCATTTCTGGATGTGCCCGCTCATCAGCATGGTGTGCGAGGGAACGCAAAACATCAATTGGGCAGAAATCATAAGCATGAATCTGACGGAGCAACTGTCCAATGTGCAGCAAACGAAGAAATTCTACATGACTTCGTATTTGATGTATACTCTGGCAGCGTCACGGCAATGGTTTGGCTTTTCCTACATTGATGCGCACAAAGATGATCCAGTGTATGCCTATTGCCCGCAGTTCACCTTGGAGACCAGCAACCGCAATTTCAGGAGGGTCAATGATGCTTTCACCATGTACGTGGTCAGATTGCTCGAAGGAGATACTGCCAGAAGGTTTTCGGATGAAGCCATGAACTTGATATCGCAGTATGGAGCCTATTTCATTCAATTCAGGAAATTCTCTTATGTCAGGCTGGCTGGCTATGAGAGCACCCCTCTGCGGCTTCCCCATGTTCTGCAACGACAAAATGGCCCTGATAGAAGTATGTAGGAAACTGGACAAGTTGCACAGAACCTGTAGAGACAAGAAGATTTCTAGCGTACACTTTCCCATCTCTCTGGGAAACTACACATTCAAAACGGCTCTGGACGCCCAGAACATAGAAAGAGCCCTGGTCCCTATCACTGTTCATTTCTTCAAGCCAAGAACCTGTTTTGATTTGAAGAAGTTCATTGAATAGGAACATAAAGATAATCTATCATCACAGGGCAAATGCAGAAGACTACTGGGCTAACTGTGCAGACGATTTTGAAGCCAGAAGAAGGCATTGTGGCAGGTTCTCCTTGCAATTGATCCAAGAAATCAGTCTATACCAAGTTCCTGAAGGTCTCCAGGATGATAATTCTGAGCTATACTCTTATGAGTATGAGAATGTGATTAAACACACCCCCTCTGGAGGACCTAGATTGGAACAGGAAAGAGAGAGATGATCTGGCTGAGATCCTTGCTCCAGTATTGATCAGAACTAGGGTCTGGTTCAGCAAGAGGATCCGAGAATTCAAGAAGCACTCAGGAGAATCTAGTTCTAAAGGATGATTTAACGCCAATAAGGGAAGCATCGGTTCCAGAGTCTAGAACACCAGTGAAAACCCCTCCTACCTCAGCAACTCAGGGACCTGTAGAATCTACTCCTTCTCCATCTACCCAGGTATACAAGAAGAAACTCAAAGAGGTAAAGAAGGAGCCTGCAGAGAACGATCCCCCAAGAAAACAGGACAGAGTTTCCTATAGGGCCAGAAAACATCATCGTTCTCAGTGAAAGTGAAGACAGTGAGATGCCAACCCCCGCAAGTGTTCCTGAAGATCCAACAGATAAAGATAAGGAGGTCCAGAGCACCAAACTTCCGGGTACTACCGATTCTTCTACCTGCCATTACCTCAAGGGTTCTACCCACATCTCATCTTGAGTCAGCAGCTGCACAGACCTTGAGTGTTATGAGCTCCCTGTCGCTTGGACCTCTTACTTCTCCTGCAAATTCTTCTTCCTCTTTTGCTTGGGTGCAACCTCTAGTCAACAAAAGGAAGAGGAAATCCACCTCTCAGAACTTGGGACCAAATTTTGATGCTGTAGCAGCCTTGTTGGGCACCACTCCTTCGCATGCCAAGAAAGCCAGAACTACTTTCAGGATTGTGTCTGATGCTCAAGGTCAGCAGTTCTTGGAAATTGCCAAGCCTACCGTGGATAAGTTAGAATCAGATTTGTTGACATCTGACTTGGAGCTTTCAAGGATCCCTATGGGAGAGTCTACCCCTGAGGGCGAAATTCATAACCTCTAGGAGACAGTCACCAGAGTCATTGGAAGGGTTGAGAAAGGGCAGAAGACTATTGAACAACTGGAAGAACAAGCTCAAGTGCTCACAAGTTTTATCAAGTCACTTTTGTCTAAGGACAAAGTTTTAGACCCTACCCCCCTTGACTGCTCTACCGCCTCCTGTAATTCTAAGCCAAGATGAAGTGCAAAGTATTAAAGATATGCACAAGTATTATGTCTATGGTAGAGCTATTGAAGCCATGGTGGATGACATGCTTGTTTCTGGGCTAAACTTCACCGATGAAGCTTTTAAACTGCATGGAAAGGTAGAGAATTTGCAACAGAGAGCTGTCCTCTACTATTGGGGTAATGGATAAAGAACTTAAGCTCTGGGGTAGTTGCATCGTGGACCTTCGCCTCATGGGCCAAACTGATGAGAACATCTTGCTGGTGAACAATATTTTCGATGATGCTAAGGACAATCTGTCAAAACCTTGGGTCTACAGCGTGGAGTGGAAAATCAGAGTCCTGGAGGAAGCTGTGGGAGAAATGAAGAACAGATGGCAGAAGGGAGAAGCTTTCAAGACACTGGCAGCTGCTGCATTCAAAGATATGCATTGTCATCTTCAGGACGAAAAACTCTGGCGTTCTCTTATCCTTGCAAGAAATCAAAGCTCAGTTCAGAGCTTTCGTCAAAGATAATCTTTTCAAGGAAGACTCCATCTCTAAGGACAAGATAAAGGAAATTTGTTCTCTCCAGTCTGCCATCGAAGAAGCAAACAAAGATTATCATACTCACGTCGAGTTTGATAAAGAGATGGAGAAATGTCTGGGATTTTGGACTCAGTCTGCAACCAACACGTCAGTCCCTCGTGGCAGAGATATAGCTGAGTCATTGAAGAAATTCAGGCAGCGGATTCTGAAGACAGTGGGTCCCTCCCAGTAGCTGGCCACCTGTCTCCTTCTCCTTTCTTTCCTCTTCTTTCCTTTTCTTTTCGTATTCTTTGTAATTAGTTAAGGTATTGCAACCGGCGGTACTTAACTATTCTTTATTTAAAAGAAACGGTTACGAAGAGTAACCGACTTGTAAGCTATATAATGGCCTTTCCACGCCATTTTGAAAAGGAGGAAGAACTTGGAATATTTGCTGAAAGTGTAAATAGATCTTAAAGAAATCAATACAAAAGGGCTTTTCATTCTTTGTCTATCTGATTCTTGTTATCTCTGTGTTTTCCTTTAATATTGTGAAGATCATTTTGTTCTTAACTCGTTTAGTCTCTCTGATTGCATACTGTTCAGTTTTGCAAGTACAGTGATCTTGTACAACCAAGAAGGAACTTTGTGTCCTTGATTAGTACAAATCTGAAGAAGGTTATTTATGGAACTTTGTGTCTTTAAATTTAATCTCATTCAGCCAACGCAAATGATCTTGTCTTAAATCCCTTGAAGCTTCGCATACACGAAGAATTATTCTGCTATCTATAATTCTGAATGTTGCTATTCTGCTCATCTTCTTATTCCCTTTCCTCAGTCCTCGTGTAACTGATGATCCTTGTGGAAAACACTTTCGTAATATCCAAGTTTGACCATAAAATGAATGTTCTGTATATTTGTAAATAAGTTCGTTTCAGAATAAGGGAACCTCTCCCATTAAAGAGGAGGGACTTTTTGTCCCCTGACTGTTGCTCTTCTAAAAAGTCCTATTTGACGACCAACAGTTTTTGGCGACTCCGCTGGGGAAAATCGCATTCCAGTACTGCAATTTTTCGATCATCCTTTGATCTGGCGACTCCGCGTTTCACTCGAGGGAGAAGGACCCTTGGTATTGAAGATTCTCAGTTTCAACTTTTGGAGCAACAGGGTTTTCCTTTCCCTTCAAATAGAAGAACTCGTTCGACGAGCACTCCGCCTGTTCGAGATAGAAGTCCTACACAGCCAGCTAGCCCTAATCTGCGAGCTCTGATCCTTGCTGGTGTTAAAGTTCCCCTCCAAGCCGTATTTCCAAGAATGGCGGCACAATTGCCATGGGGTCAACGTGTCGGGCCCCTGGCCCTTACTCAGCCTTTGCATGAGTTACCTAGAGGTAACCGAAAGAACTTCCCCAAGTTTAGAGGAGATGGCAAAGTACACCCTGATGAACACATTGCAGCCTTCATAGTTGCATGTGGAGTCTTGGGAGTTGAACATGAAGACGTCTCAGTAAGGCTGTTCGTTGAGACGTTACAGGATAATGCTGCTGACTGGTTCTATCACCTTCCGGCTGGTGCCATCACCGACTGGAATACAATGAGAACTCAGTTCGAAAGCCGTTTCAAGCCGGCAGAAGATGTGCATGCCCTGCTTGCCCAAATTTCTCAGATAAAGAAAGATCCATCAGAACCCATGAGAGAATTTGTGGCTCGGTTCAACAGACTGATCAACAAAATTCCTGTAAATACTCGACCGGTTGATCAAATTCAAAAATGTTTCTTTCTAAATGCTCAAACGCCCAAAGTCAGTTATGCTCTAAGAAGGGCTAATCTTGGAACGTTAATTCTGGATCAAGAACTGGCTGTTAGTGTCGAGGATGACCTGATCATGTCAGGGAAGTTGAAGAGAGATCCTCCCAAATCTAAATCTGCTGCTTCTTCCTCTTCCACCTCTGGACCCAATACTGATCCATTAGTCCAGAAACTTGCAAATGATCTAGTAGCTATAAAGAAACAATTGGCTCAGCATGCCCCGTATGCAGATGTTCCAAGAAGAAATTTTCAGCCCAGAAATCATTTGCCTGCTCCTCACACAAGACTAGCACTTGAAGGGACCTCCTGTCAAAGTTCCTGTGAATGCAACCTGTGAAGTTGAAGAGCCCGATGATGATGTGGACGATGAAGCTCGTGAGGAGTTCCTGGAGGAATTTGATGATGAGGCGGAAGAACTCGAAGGATCTCGGGTTAATTTCTTTACCACCGAAGGCACTGATGATGGAGATAACTATGATGAAGTGGTAGCAGATATGAACAGTGAATCATTTGCTGTCATGACTCGAGAACAGACAAGGCAGAAGGAGAAAGTAACACAGCCCATGAAGAAATCTAAGGAGCAGCCGGCAACTATTCCTGTAATTGCCAGAAGAGGATCTCCTATCCCTACCTCATCTGCACCAAAGGTAAGTTCTGTCAATCCTGCTCCCAAAGTTGCTTCTTCTTCTTCTTTTTCTCCTAAAGTTGATAAGCCTAGAATTCCAAATGATGATGGTCCATCTACCTCTGGATCCTTTGATATTGTTGATCACCTAAAAAGGACCAAGGTTCAAATTTCAGAAGCTGAATACTACCAAACCCATCCTAAAGCTTTTGCCAAGATGATCCAATTTGTAAATTCCCATTCCAAGACCACCTCTAAAGGCCTTTTGCCCACACCTCCTTCTATACCACAGCCTAGTCTGGTAGCTGCTGTCACCTCGCCTGGAGACAAAATCAAGCCTTTTTATGTTACACTTCTTATAGCTGGCCATAGGCTCAGTAACTGTGTCATAGATTCCGGAGCCTCTGATAATGTGATGCCTGCTAAAGTAGCTCATGCTTTAGGCTTGACCCTTACTCGTACTTATGGATCTTGCTACTCCATGGAAAGTAAAGAAGTGCCTTTGGTTGGAAGGATTAAAGATGCACAAGTGGCTTTTGCTGCTTTACCTGAAAAGAAAGTCTTGGCTACCATCCTAGTAGCAGACATTCCTCCTTCTTATGGAATGTTGCTAAGTAGGAACTTCTGTAAAGATGTGGGTGGAGAGATTCAGATGGATTGGTCACACGCCCTCATACCTGTCAATGGACAAATGAAGAAGTTACTCCCTGAGAAACAGTCTGAGTATATTGTGCAGAAAACAGATGATCCTAAGGCACAAATACTCTATGAAGACATGGGTCATGGTAATTACATGATCCTGTCCCCTGATGAAATCCAACCCTCCAAAGTATCACCCAAAGATCCCAATGGTGTTTGGATTTTAGAATTTGATGGAAGTTGTTCCTCGGCTGGTTCTGGAGCTGGTGTCTTGCTAGTATCACCTGAAGGCTGCCTGCACCCTTTTTCATTTAAGTTGCAGTTCGAGAACACCAACAACACGGCAGAGTATGAGGCTCTCATTCTTGGACTGCAAGTGGCCAAAGAACAAGGTGTAAAGAATCTTCTGGCTCGTGGCGATGCAGAGCTGATTGTGAAGCAAGTCAGAAGCCTTTTTCAGGTAAAAAATGGGAGGCTGAAGCACTACCGGAACCAGGTTTGGGATTCAATTGAATTCCTTGATGCTTTCTCCATTGAAGCAATGCCTAGAGAAAAGAACAGCAGGGCTGATTCACTGGCTGTCTCAGGGTCACTACTGATTCCCCATCCTGAATTCTCTCAGGATAAGTTCACTATTGAAATGGTCCACCGGCCTAGTGTACCTGACAATACCAATAACTGGAAAGTTTTCAACGATGACCAGCATTTGCTTTCCTTCCTGGAACTCAAGGGGAATTTCGAGCAACTGTATTTTGAGGGAAGTGACAGCCTGCCTCGTGAGAGTGTGTCCTCTGACCAAGCCGTCACCCAAGGAGAAGAAACAGATCAGGAAGGGTGCATTAAACTCAAAGGAAACAAGATTCCCAAAGGTTTGGTGAGTTTGGAGGAGTTGTTTGATAAACATGACAGATATGTGAAATCTAAAGCTTCTACTGGACCTCAGCAATCAGCTGAGTATGATAAGATTGATATAGGGAGTTCTACTGATCCCAAGCTGGTAAATATTGGAAAATGTTGCACAACCGATGAGAGGAGAAGAGCAATTGATCTTCTAAGGAAGTATAAGGATGTTCTTGCATATTCTTATGAAGATCTAAAAGCCTTCAAGCCAAAAGACATGCAGCATTCTATTCCCCTCAAACCAGGAATCAAGCCTTTCAAGCAGAAACAAAGGCAGTATAATCCCAAAATAGCTGACACTATATTTCAGGAGATTCAGAAGTTGTTGAAGGCTAAGATCATTTTTCCCATTCACCATTCGACATGGATTGCAAACATTGTGCCTGTTAGGAAGAAGAATGGTGAGATCCGCATCTGTGTTGATTTCAGGAACCTGAATCAGGCCTCTCTGAAAGATAACTACCCTCTGCCTATGATGGATCAGATTTTGCAAGCAGTAACGGGATCTGAAATGTTATCTATGCTTGATGGATTCTCGGGATACAATCAGGTAGAGGTTGATACTGCAGATCAACATAAGACAGCCTTCACCACTCCTTGGGGTACCTTTGCCTACAAGAGAATGCCTTTTGGGCTGATTAATGCTGGTGCCACTTTCCAGAGAGCTATGGATCTGGCTTTTGGAAGCTTGAAAGGGAAATGTATAGTCATATACCTTGATGACCTGACAGTGTTCTCAAAGACAAGAGCGGATCACTTTGATCACCTGGAAACAGTCCTGCAGAGATGCCGAGAGCATGGGATTTCTTTAAATCCTAAAAAATCTGTTTTCTGTGTTACAGAAGGAAAACTATTAGGGCACATTGTCTCAAAGGACGGTATCAAGATTGATCCCGAACGAGTCCAAGCCATCCAGCAAATTCCTCTCCGACCAGTAAAAAAGGCGTGCATTCCTTCTTCGGTAAGATCAATTTCTTAAGAAGATTCATCCCTGATTTTGTCGAATTAACTTTGAACATTTCTCAGATGATGAAAGGGAAGCAAACATTTGGTTGGTCTTCTGAAGGAAAGGAATCTTTTGAGGGTATCAAGAAAGCTATTGCTAAAACTCCAGTTTTGGCCTGTCCTGACTTCAGCAAAGATTTCATCATCTATTGCTATGCTACAGATAATACCCTGGCTGCTGTCTTAACCCAAGAAGATTCTGATGGACATGAGCTACCAATTGCCTTCATGAGCTATATCCTGAAGAATCATGAGCTAAAGTACACCATGATGGAGAAGCATGCTTTTGCAGTAGTCAAAGCTGTCAAGCAGTTCCGTTTCTATATCCTCAACTCTCACTCTATGGTGCTGGTTCCAGATACGACTGTTAAGTCAATTCTTACACAGCAAGAATTTGGGTCCAAGAGAGGAAACTGGGTGGCTAAGGTCCAGGAGTATGACATTGATATCAAACCTACCAAGCTGGTTCGTGGCAAAGGTCTTTGTGAGCTCATTGCTGAAGGAGCCAAACATGAGTTGTTGGAGGAGAAAGCTGATATTCCTACTGTTCTATTCCTGAGTTCGGTCGATGAATGGTATGCTGACATCGCCCATTTTCTCACCTATGGGGAATGCCCCTCTCATTTAACTGCCAAGGAAAAGAGGACTGTTAAATTGAGATCAGCGCAATATGTACTGTGGGAAAATGCTTTGTTCAAGCGTGGCTTAGATGGGAGATTTCTGAAATGTGTTGATAAGGAACAACAGAGAAAGTTGCTCTCAGCTTTTCATGATCAAGCATGTGGAGGGCACTATTCATCAACAGTCACAGCTCACAAGATACTCCGGGGAGGATATTACTGGCCTTCCTTGTTCAGAGATGCATCCAAGTGGGTGGATAAATGCGAGGCCTGTCAGACCTTTGTGGGAAGACCCAAACTGGCCGCTTTGCCTCTCAAGCCAGTTGTGATCGAGGAACCATTCCAACAGTGGGGTCTAGATTTCATTGGTACACTGAATCCTGCTTCTAGTGCTGGCCACACGCATGTGCTAACTGCCACTGACTACTTCACCAAATGGGTGGAAGCTATCCCAGTCAAGAGCACTACTTCTGAAGTAGTATGCAACTTCATCAAGGAGAACATCTTGGTAAGGTACGGTGTACCTAACAAGATTGTAACAGATAATGCTTCGAACTTCTCCTCAACTGAGATAATGGATTTCTGCTACGGGTATGGCATCTCTCTGGCTCATTCTTCAGATTATTATCCCCAGGGAAATGGACAAGCAGAATCCACCAACAAAAATCTGGTGACTATCATAAGGAAGTTGGTCAATGAGTCTCAGCGAAACTGGCATAAGAAGCTTTATGATGCTCTTTGGGCAGACAGGATCACACCTAAAAGAGCCATTGGAATGTCCCCCTTTCAAGTAGTGTATGGAGTAGAGGCCCAATTGCCAGTGACAGTGGAACTGCCAGCCTTGCACCTGATGAAGGCCATTGAAGACACTAGTTTCACTGATGCTCTGGACAAAAGAATCATGTACCTGCACAAACTGAACGAGGATAGATTGGAGGTTGCTGACAGAATATCTGCTCACCAGCAGAAGGTGAAGGTTCTGTTCGACAAGAAAGCTAGGTCCAGAGAGTTCCAAGTTGGAGATACCGTGCTGTTATGGGACAAAAGACATGAACCTCGTGGCAGCCATGGAAAATTTGATTCTCTGTGGCTTGGACCTTTCAAGATAAGACACTTTGCTGGTAAGAACTCTTTCTATCTTGATTACATGGATGGTTCTCCCCTCCCACTTCCTTATAGTGGGCAGTATTTGAAGTTGTTCAGGTCATAGGTGACTAGGGAGTCCCTTTGTATATTATGTACAGTGTTTTTGCTTTTTCTGCTTTTGGTGTGTTTCCCTTCTGTTGTGTGTGTTGCCCTCTGTATTGGTTTGTTTTTGACTCCGTTGCCCAATGGATAAGGCACTGGTCTGCTTCACCGAGTTGTCTAAGTTCTTGCCTTGTCTCATTCCATGAATTTATACCAAGTCATCCCCAGAAGGAGCCAGCTGTTGTCCACTCAAAATTCCCCGCTCTGATAAGAGTAAAATTTTCAAAATTTTGAGTCTTAAGTGTTTTCTCTGAAGTGCCTAAGTCGTGAAGTTCGAAAAAATCTGTGTTTTGGGTCATTTTGTGTGATTTTCGGGCCTGTCGGAACTTTTTGTCCCATCTGTCCCAAGTACGAAAAGTGCACTTCTGTTCCCCGATCGGCCGAAATCCCCGAAGCTGTCCCATTTTCGGGCCCGTCGGAAAATTTTGTCCCAAGTGTCCCAAAACTTATTTTGCGAGTTGTTCACAATTTCGGCCGAATCATCCTTCCCGCGTACTTCGCACTTTCCTGTCCTAAATGTCCCAAAGTTAAAAGTGCGAGCTTTCCCATTTTCGGCCGAAACTCCCGAGTCGCGTACTTCAGAGCTCTTTGTCCCAAATCGAAAAATGTAAACTGTTCCAATTTCGGCCGATTTTCCCGAACCGCGTCCTTCGCACGTTTTCGCCCCAAATGTCCCATTCTCAAAAATGCGCCCTGTTTCATTTTCGGCCGAGCCGGTCAAGTCGCGTACTCCGGAACTTTTTGTCCCGAATGTCCCAAGTCCAAACGGGCCCTTTGTTCCAATTTCGGCCGAAACACCCGAATCGCGTACTTCGCACATTTTCGTCCCATTTGTCCCAAATGCATTTGTGCGTCCTCTCCCTGTTTCGCCCGAACCGGCCGAGCCGCGTGTTTCGCGCATTCGCGTCTCACCTGTCCCAAGCGTACCAAGTGTCAATCACACTTAGTTTTTCCCGCTCGCTCCGAGTATGATGCTATTCAAATTGGTGGTTGTGTATTCAATGCGCATTAAATTCATTCCTCTCCTCAAACGGCTATATAACAAGCATACCACCTTGCATTTTCCACATTGCTTCCTTGCTATCTTTGCTCAAACCCTTGTGACCTAATTCCCTGCGCCGTATAGCCCTTCCCTCTGCAAATTCCTATCCGAGTTAAGGTCGCAGCTCTAATCTATCAATATGAAGATCAAGTTTCAGGGACAGGAGCAAATTTCTCCACTCGAGTCTGTCGTTAGCAATATAGGGGACAGTGAAGCTCGTCATCTCGACTTCGGGGATTTTTGGTCAAGAATGACAGATGCAAACCCTACGCCAATGGCACAGATGATTAATGATAGTGGTTTAGCTTTTGCCGGAGGATTCCCTATCTCAGTACAGTGTGCTGATACAGTGCTTTCATGTGGAGCTCACTTCGACCCCGATTCGAGCGAATTGACAAATGTACATGGGGAGCTCATCGCCAAGCTGGACGCTGCCGCCATTGGCGCTGCTCTGAGGATTCCAGAGATGGATAAATGCTATAGTCGTCTCCCGAGATCAAGCACAGGCTATGTTCGACCAAGACAGTGATAAGTATAAGGCACGAGTGGCGAAGTCCTGGCTTAAAAACCCTAGGAAGGGAGCTTCTCGTCTGACCAAAACCCTCTTCCGAGCAGATTTCAATGAAGAATTGTCAGACTTCATAATCCTGCTGGCTCGGGTTATGGGCCTGCCCTCTACCAACGAGTTTCATTTCTGGATGTGCCCGCTCATCAGCATGGTGTGCGAGGGAACGCAAAACATCAATTGGGCAGAAATCATAAGTATGAATCTGACGGAGCAACTGTCCAATGTGCAGCAAACAAAGAAGTTCTTCATGACTTCATACTTGATGTATACCCTAGCAGCATCAAGGCAATGGTTTGGCTTCTCCTACATTGATGCACACAAGGATGATCCAGTGTATGCCTATTGCCCGCAGTTCACCCTAGAGACCAGCAATCGGAATTTCAGAAGGGTCAATGATGCTTTCACCATGTACATGGTCAGATTGCTCGAAGGTGATACTGCAAGAAGGTTTTCAGATGAAGCCATGAACCTGATATCGCAGTATGGAGCCTATTTCATTCAATTCAGGAAATTTTCCTATATCAGGCTTGCTGGCTATGAGAGCACTCCTCTGCGGCTTCCCCTGTTCTGCAATGACAAAATGGCCTTGATAGAAATATGCAGGAAACTAGACAAGTTGCACAGAACCTGCAGAGACAAGAAGATTTCTGGCTTGCACTTTCCCTATCTCTCTGGGAAACTACACATGCAAAACAGCTCTGGATGCTCAGAACATAGAAAGAGCCCTGGTCCCTATCACTGTTCATTTCTTCAAGCCAAGAACCTGTTTTGACTTGAAGAAGTTCATTGAACAGAACATCAAGATAGTCTACCATCATAGGGCAGATACAGAAGACTACTGGGCTGACTGTGCAGATGATTTTGAAGCCAGAAGAAGGCATTGTGGCAGGTTCTCCCTGCAATTGATCCAAGAACTCAGTCTGTACCAAGTTCCTGAAGGTCTCCAGGATGACAATTCTGATACTATACTCGTATGAGTATGAAAATGTGATTAAACACACCCCTCTGGAGGACCTGGATTGGAACAAGAAAGAGAGAGATGATCTGGCTGAGATTCTTGCTCCAGTCTTGATCAGAACTAGGGTCTGGTTCAGTAAGAAGATCCGAGAATTCAAGAGGCACTCAGGAGAATCCAGCTCCAAAGGATGATTCGACACCAATAAGGGAGGCATCAGTTCCAGAGTCTGGAACACCAGTGAAAACCCCTCCTGCCTCAACAGCTCAGGGACCTGTGGAATCTACTCCTTCTCCATCTACCCAGGTATACAAGGAAGAAACTCAAAGAGGTAAAGAAGGAGCCTGCAGAGAATGACCCTCCAAGAAAACAGGCAGAGTTGCCTATAGGGCCAGAGAACATCATCGTTCTCAGTGAAAGTGAAGATAGTGAGATGCCAACTCCTGCAAGTGTTCCTGAAGATCCAGCAGATAAAGATAAAGAGGTCCAGAGCACTGAACTTCCGGGTGCTACTGATTCTTCTACCTGTCATTGCCACCAGTGCCCTACTCGCATCTCAGCTTGAGTCAACAGCTGCACAGACCTTGAGTGTCATGAGCTCCCTGTCTCTTGGTCCCCTTGCTTCTCCTGCAGATTCTTCTTCCTCTTTTGCCTGGGTGCAACCTCTGGTTGACAAAAGGAAGAGAAAATCCTCCTCTCAGAGCTTGGGACCAAATTTTGATGCTGTTGCAGCCTTGTTGGGCACCACTCCTTCTCGTGCCAAGAAAGCCAGAACTACTTCCAGGATTGTGTCTGATGCTCAAGGTCAGCAGTTCTTGGAGATTGCTAAACCTACAGTGGATAAGTCAGAATCAGACTTGCTGGCATCTGACTTGGAGCTTTCAAGGATCCCTATGGGAGAGTCTACCCCTGAAGGTGAAATTCATAACCTCCAGGAAACAGTCACCAGAGTCATTGGAAGGGTAGAGAAAGGGCAGCAAACTATTGAACAGCTGGAAGAACAAGCCCAAGTTCTCACGAGTTTTATCAAGTCACTTTTGTCTAAGGACAAAGTTTTGGACCCTACCCCCTTGACTGCTCTACCTCCTCCTGTAATTCTAAGCCAAGATGAAGTGCAAAGGTATTAAAGATATGCACAAGTATTCTGTCTATGGTAGAGCTATTGAAGCCATGGTGGATGACATGCTTGTTGCCGGGCTAAACTTCATCGATGAAGCCTTTAAACTACATGGAAAGGTAGATAATTTGCAACAGAAGCTATCCTCTACCATTGGGGTTATGGATAAAGAGCTTAAACTCTGGAGCAGTTGCATTGTAGACCTTCGCCTCATGGGACAGACAGATGAGAACATCTTACTGGCGAAGCAAGATTTTCGATGATGCCAAGGATAATCTGTCAAAATCCTGGGTCTACAGCGTAGAGTGGAAAATCAAAGTCCTGGAAGAAGCTGTGGGAGAAATGAAGAATAGCTGGCAGAAGGGAGAAGCTTTTAAGACACTAGCAGCTGCTGCTTTCAAAGATATGCATTGTCATCTTCAGGATGAAAACTCTGGCGTTCCCTTGTCCTTGCAAGAAATCAAAGCTCAGTTCAGAGCTTTTGTCAAAGATAATCTTTTCAAGGAAGACTCCATCTCTAAGGACAAGATAAAGGAAATTTGTTCTCTTCAGTCTGCCATTGAAGAAGCAAATAAAGATTATCATACTCACGTCGAGTTTGATAAAGAGATGGAGAAATGTCTGGGATTTTGGACTCAGTCTGCAACCAACACGTCAGTCCCTCGTGGCAGAGATATAGCTGAGTCATTGAAGAAATTCAGGCAGCGGATTCTGAAGACAGTGGGTCCCTCCCAATAGCTGGCCACCTGTCTCCTTCTCCTTTCTTTCCTCTTCTTTCCTTTTCTTTTCGTATTCTTTGTAATTAGTTAAGGTATTGCAATTGGCGGTACTTAACTATTCTTAGTTAAAAGAAACGGTTACGAAGAGTAACCGACTTGTAAGCTATATAATGGCCTCTCCACGCCATTTTACAGAGAGGAGGAAGAACTTGGATATTTGCTGAAAGTGTAAATAGATCTTAAAGAAATCAATACAAAAGGGCTTTTCATTCTTTGTCTATCTGATTCTTGTTGTCTCTGTGTTTTCCTTTAATATTGTGAAGATCATTTTGTTCCTAACTCGTTTAGTCTCTCTGATTGCATACTGTTCAGTTTTGCAATACATTGATCTTGTACAACCAAGAAGGAACTTTGTGTCCTTGATTAACAAATCTGAAGAAGGTTATTTATGGAACTTTGTGTCTTTAAATTTAATCTCATTCAGCCAACGCAAATGATCTTGTCTTAAATCCTTTGAAGCTTCGCATACACGAAGAATTATTCTGCTATCTATAATTCTGAATGTTGCTATTCTGCTCATCTTCTTATTCTCCTTTCCTCAGTCCTGGCGTAACTGATGATCCTTGTGGAAAACACTTTCGTAATATCCAAGTTTGACCATAAAATAATGTTCTGTATATTTGTAAATAAGTTCGTTTCAGAATAAGGGAACCTCTCCCATTAAAGAGGAGGGACTTTTTGTCCCCTGACTGTTGCTCTTCTAAAAAGTCCTATTTGACGACCAACAGACAGCCGAGACATGTGGACCTGATTTTTTAGCAATACCCGTAATTAAAGGAAAAGTCAATGCTTGACTCCAGAAACTTCTAACGGCCATAACTTTTGAATCCGAGCTCCAATTTTCATAAAATTGGACTTTCTGGAACGATCATGACATCCTCTACGTCACAAAACTGGATTTATTAATTTTATTGAGATTAGATATATTTAAATGAAATAAAAAATATTCGGCTCAAGATTGTTAATGCTCATTCCCGATGCTACAATGATAGAAACACTAACTCATACCACAACTCAAAATAGCTGCTCATACTCAGAAAGCCATAACTGTATACATTGATCTAAACTAAAATCACATAAAATTTGAAACCATTGGAAACATATGCTTTGATCCCAATGCACAAAAAGCAATGAACTTAGGATGATTTATGGAGAGATCAATGGGACTCCATAACAAATAAATTGGCCGAGATCATGACAACCTAGTTTAACCTTTAATACTGGAAATGTACATAATAAGATGCCCCTTGGTCAAGATTGTACCATCTAGGTTAGAGTCATATTGTATAATATGGGAATCCTTTTGTATGGTAACTTGGACAATCATTTCACTCTGAATTAATGCATCTTACAAGATGGTATGAAGGACATATTTTGGGACCTTCCTATATTTCCCTTTGTCTGTCTGTTCAAACTTTTTCTAGTTGATGTAGATT
This sequence comes from Taxus chinensis, assembly GCA_019776745.2. Taxonomy (NCBI): domain Eukaryota; kingdom Viridiplantae; phylum Streptophyta; class Pinopsida; order Cupressales; family Taxaceae; genus Taxus; species Taxus chinensis. The sequence goes on from CM034156.1 coordinate 561,770,635, forward strand.
GCAATGAGGCTCATTCTAAAATGGAGAGTTTAAATCAACTAGCAAATCGCTATGCATGGATGAATTACTATTGTGAAAAAAACATTAGAATGGTTATAGTGAACCTTGTAGTGCACTGCAAACATTAACATGATAATCCGAAGAGGCCTTAAACCGCATGTCGTTCTCCACCTAGTACTGTGCATATCGTGAAGCAATAATCTACAAGTTAGATCTATGCATCTTACTTTGACCATGATGTTTGTTTGCACTCTTACTTGCCCTTTACAAAAACTTGGATTACAATAATGTTTTGATCTATTTGTATGATCTTGCAGATATGGCTACCATTGACCTAGTTATGTATGCTTCAGATATTGATGTAAAATGCATTCTGTAGCTAGACTTGTAGATGCACAATTTTGACCCCTTCTAGTGTGCAGCTTTGGATGCCATTATCTCACAGGATATGGAAGACTGAGCTCTCAGGTGCACTGCCTTAGGAGTTCTAGGTGTATCAACGATTGAGTGTAGTGCTTTTATTTCTTAAATAAGGTTTCGTAGTCTCATTGGTTTCTAAGTAAAAGTTAGACCTAGAAGAAGTATAAGTTTAACCAACGTTAGAGTAAATATGTGGCAGGTAGTTTAGGAAGTGCAATTGGAATACAACTGTCATCTCCAAGACCATCTCAAGTAGGTGAGGACCTACAACTGTGATGTCTTGTACCAAGCTGTACAATCCTAATTAGGAGTAGCAGAGTGTGCCAGTATATGAAGTTTAGAGCTAGTAACATAAGGGATGCTTCTCTATTAATTTTATAATAGTTGTGGCATTCTCAGGATGTGATCTTACATGTCAGTGTACTTAGGATTAACAAAAATATTGAAATGGACCTGTAAAAAGTTATCCAGCTTTGAAGGAGCTTTGAAATTACAGATGTAGTTTATCCATAGAAAAGTGCATAATCAAATCAAGGGTTTTCAAAGTGTAAATTACCAATTTTGATTGTCTACGCTGACACTGAAACTACTCAAAGAGTCATCCACACTTCAAGTTTGCAAATTCCTTGAATTTATCTCAACACAATTTTTGAACATTACTCTCACAGCCGTAATTGATAAAATTCATGGAATATCAAATCCCCAATGTAACAATTGGAAAACCTAATAATTGTATGCAAGAGCTCTACAAAGTGTTGCCAATTGGACAAGTTAGAATTCACCATATGGTCTTGAATGACACATGCATTACATGTCCACCATGGCATCGTAGCTTGTAAAAAGTTGGAGCTCACCTTTTTACATATACAACTATCAATGTAATTATGGGAGTCATCTAAAAATGGGTTAGAGATAGTACCCATGTTATCCAATCACACCATGAGTTCAAATAAAACTGCACTAATGTGTAAATATAAGGGTGTTTTGATAACGGTAAGCAATCAAATAATAAAATTTTATTTCCTTACAAAGGTATTGTTAACTTGAGATAATTATTTATTATCTTCATAAATTTCTAATTTCTTGGATTTATGTTCTTCAAGTAGAAGCTAAGTGAAGAAGAGTCCAATTTATGTGCTATGAGAGCTTTATTTGGCAAGATAACTCAAAAATATGTGAAGGCTATTACCATAATAAAGAAAATAATAATAGATTGGTTATTTCTTGGTCGAAGTAGCCCACACTAGGTGAACCACATTTTATCTTGTGTATTTTTATTCTAGTTTAATTTCCACGTTTATTGCTTATATGCATAAATTGAATATAGATCAATACAACATTGGTGTGTGTCTAACCCCAACATAAGGACACTGGGGAGAAAAACTCCCTTCTTTCTACCTAATCTAATAAAATAGAGACTTTATGTTGGTGTTTAGATTTGTTTCATCCCATTTGCCATTATTTTCCTCTATTCTGCATGTTAAGAAAATTTTTATCTCTCGATGTGGGTGTTATGAAAACTTCTACCTCAATTTAAAATGTTTTGAATTGTTTGTAGAATCCATTTTGATGTCCCTCCTTGAAGGATTCTCTAAGTTTTCCCTATTCTTACCCTAATTTCTTCAAAATCCGTGGGCTTTGTCATTTTCCCTATCTTTCCCTGACTATGGAAGCTTGAGAATGATTAGTTTACATTTTTATGCCTTTAAAAATCCAAACCCATGGTTGAAAGATGCTCATAAACATGATTCACTTGGTTTTGTTTCAAAAAAATTCATCCTTGGCGAAAAAATTGAGTTCTGGGCATGAGTGATGAATTTATATGTTTTTGATGGTCTGTCGGGTGTCCTTTTCCTGTCAAAATTATTCCTCAGCATTCAGAGGTCATGTGGGTTGTTTTGGATTGGTTAGGGGATGGTGGGAAAATGATTTAACTTATCACTTTTTTTTTTTTGGCAAAAGGGAAAATTTGGTCCCGTGTCTCCGCTCATTTTTGATTGGTTCTTTTGGTGCTTAAGTGGCTTCTTCTGATTAGATGGGGTGCGGTGGGTTTGTTTTTGAAATTTTTCCTTTTGGATACTTTGAAAAAATGTTTGAACTTTCCCCGTGGACCCGCTAGGCTCTGATTAAAGTAAATTTTAAGTGGCAGGTAAAAAGTCTTACTTTGACCCCACAAGAGGACATGTGGCAAAGCTAATGGTGGAGATGCAGGCCTTCAAAGGTTACATTGGATGTTTTTCCCTTTTGCAAAAAATGAGTTAAATTCTAAAATGGAAGCGTGCCCCCACCAAATCATTTTGAAACCTTAAGGTTTTCTGAAGTTGCACCATAATGACACGTGGCGAGCCCATGCTCATTCAAGGTCTCAAATTTTGGGGATCATCTCAAGATGTGCCATTGTGACACGTGGAGGTTTTAAAAGTCAAAGGGGTGGGGAAGCGGACCATCAAAGGAAAATTGGATTTTTTTCCTCTTGTCATCGAAAGTATTAAAATCTCAAAATCGCCCACAAGCACGACAAGAAGGAGGTCAAGGCTAGCTTTTAAAATGTTAAGAGGTGGGAGGTGAGCCATCGGGGGTAACTTGGATTTTTGCCCCTTGATGTTCAAATGACTAAAATCATCAAAATGACCTACGGGCCCGATAGAGAAAAGTCAAAACTTGTTCCAGTTAACGGCGGAGGTGGGGATTTTTGGGGGATATTTGGAAAATTTTCCTTTCAGGAGAAAGGAGCTAAAAGCATAAAAGGAAGCATGGTTTTTCTGGGACCCCACATCAGAAGCATTTCTCAAGGGTGGAATTGCGGGGAAAATTTGGAAAATTTTGCCTTTTTCCAAAAAAGAGTTCAAATAGAAAAATTTACCCGCAGTTCCTTTAGGGCCCACCTTGGGGCATGTGTTAGGCTTATTTCTCAAAAGCAGAGGTGCGGAGCAAAATGGAATTTTTCTCCATTTTTTCAAAAATTTGTAAAAAATTCAAAAGGAAACCCCCGGGGCCCATTTTAAATAGAATCTTCCACGTGGATGACCAAAATTCAAAGTGAAGATCAATGGCAGTCGTGTGTCTAAATTTGATTTTCCTCCCATTTTACTAAAGAGCTCCTGGAAGTGCGAGTCTTCATGATTTCTTGGTATTTCCTACACGCCAAACAGAGAGGGGAGTTAATTTTGATATCTAAGTTTGGTGGGTGAGATTTGGGGACATATTTTTCCATTAAAATAATCTGGCTATTGGGCCCGATCTGATTTTCAATTTTTTATTCTCCCCAGCACATAAGGAACCAAATTTGATAGATTAAGGGTAGAAGTGGTTGGCAAGTTGAAGAAAAGGTGATTTATTAGGAGGAGTTGAATGCGGGAGATATTCAAAGAGATCTGCCCCCTGAGCATGTGGTGACCTTTTGCACATCTGATTCTAGGAATCATGATCGTAATCATGGCAAGCACTAGTGCACTCAATGTTTGGGTTTTTTGGGGGGGAAACTCTGTTGCAAAATGTTATAAATGGCATGATTTTTTTCTAAGAAAAAGGTTGGACTGTAAAGGGGCCAGGACTGATTTTTTTAATTGAAAAAAGCTTGATAGAGCTCATCTTTTTTTAGAAGCTTTCTGAGAAGCATGTATATCTATTTTGTAATGAATTTGATTGTGTCAAGGTGGTTGCGAGTGTAAAACCATTGAAAAGCTCTGAGATTGTTCTAAAAACTTTCCCCTGCTGATAAATTTGATCAAGCTCAAGTTATTTTGTGTTGATCTTATGCAAAATGTTTTTTTTATTTTTGAATGTCTGCAAATAGTTTTTCTTGTTCTTATTACAATCTTGTATCAAAATATGTCTCAATCACATATGTCTTAATCCTTGTGATAGTTTAGTGGCATCTACAATTTCATTTCTCAGAAGATATTTCATCTGGGAGTGAAATACACGATTAAAAATCACTTTTCTTTCATCTGTTAATAGAGATTGTTTGTAAGCCTTTGGGTGTACCTTAGGCATGATTGGGTTTAGATCTTGAATATTTTTTGGGTTTTCCAACTCGATCCTTTGTTTTAGAATCTCATAGATTGTATGAAAAAGTGCTAATTTGGGCCTCTATTGAAGCACATATTCTGGTTAAAGAAACATTTCAGCTACTCTGTGGCATTCTGTTGATTTAGTTTTCCATTTTGTAAAAGCTCTCAAGGATTTGGTGAATCAAGCTCACCCTACCTCACCTCCCACCAATATCTATTTAAAAACATCCAATCTTACCCGTACTACCCCAGTTTGTCCTATGTGTATACAAATGCATAGTTTCTATTACTAAAGCATATAGAAACAATCAGGTTTCTAGATGTCTTTAGTAACCTTTGCCCTATTTTGAAATTATCTCCATAATCTGGAAGTGACAACTTGTGAGAGTCATATTTGGTGTGTTGATCATATTTTCCCAAGGTCTTCTCTATAAAATTTGTGTAAAAGAAGGATTTACCAGCATTCTTCAATAATAGAGGTTACAAAATAGTTTCTCTTACCTTGGTTGAAAGGAACAACCTAAAATAGTTAGGATCATATCACATCCTTTTAAGGTGCTACCCACTCCTATCAAATCTTGAAGTGCTAAAAAATTCAGATAGAATGCTTTCCCTGGCTACAAAATGACATACATAATCATCTATCTGCCTCTAAGTGTCCTATTAAATCCATGATACTGCTAAGCCTTTTAAGGAGATTAAATTTGGGTATCAACACGCTTCTAGCACTTGAACATATTCTAGCAATTCATATTCAGACCCTGGTAAAACACTTTTTATATGCTCTAAGTGTTGTGTGTAATTTTTTCATTTTTCACACCTAGTGCACTAGCTTTCATTGATAAATCTGGGTAAAGAAAATTCATAATCTTTCCAATTCTAGTTTCTAGTGTTGATAGACATTGACAGATCATATTTAGTGCATTTTCACAACTAAGGTGGAAATCCTTAGTGACTCCCTAATGGCTAGTTCATCTGATTCTTAATGAATACCAGTGTCTTAACCTCTGTCAAGTGAGACTTGTTACCAATCTTTACAAAGTAGGAAGGAAGAAGATATTTATTTGCTAGGGATTCTAATAGGAAATTATTTCCAGAGGTAGGAAAAAAAAAATTAGAAGGAATAAAATCTTAGAGACTTGTTCGAGATCAGCAGAAAACAAAAGGGATCTCCATTGATGAAAGTGATCGGCCTATCATTGAAGACTTCTATTCAAGTGATTCTAAGTTAGGTAGTATTTTTGTACAATTAAATTCTCCATTTGGAGAGGGGCCTTCATTTTATTTTCAAAAATTTTTCTTCTCATTCTTCTCCTATATTTTCAAAAGTTGATAGGGACTTCAAAGAAACAAGGCCTTTAGGGGATATCCATTTTAGAAGCTATACTCCTGTGTTTCAAATACCCTTTGCCCCTCATCAATTTGTCTCCCCTCCAGGGTCACCTCCTCAAAACAACATGTCCCTACCCCCCCACCCAGACCTCCATTTGTTGTAAATACCTTTGGACCTATAAATTTTGTAGGGATGGCTGGTTATCCAAATGTAGTTCCTCAAGATGTAAGGAACAAACTACAAAAGTTCCAAGGAAACATCATTATAACTGGTGATCAACATCTAAATATTTTTAACAATATGATGGAAGACTTTGAGATTGAACATGAAGATGTATATATCAAATTATTTATCCATACTCTGGAAGAGGATGCAGGGGAGTGGTATAAAGCTTTGTGAGATAATTCAATTGATTCTTGGATAGAGATGAGCAATGCATTTAGATTACAGTATGGTGATAGAACTGACCCTAGGTTTCTTTTGATAGAATTTGAAAACATAATAAAGAATCCTAATGAGTCAGTACATTATTTCAACACAAGGTTTAATAAGACCTTGAGGAGATTGCCTATTAGGATAAGGCCATGTGATGAATCATGTTTTTATCGAATATTCAGATGCATTTGATAAAAAGGCTGCATACTACTTGAGGGAAAATAACCCTACCAATTTGAGGCAGGCCTTCACAATGGCTCATGCAAATAGAGAATAACATCAAGGCAATTGGAAAGCCTCCAAAAAGGGAGGGTGTAAAACTTATTAACCCAGAAAAACCTCAGACAAGCAAGGCTGCTGATTTGGAGGAGGTTGTGAAAACTTTGGTAGGGGCTGTCAAAGAAATATCATACAAATTAGCCTGGGTAGAAAAGGGAATTAGGAAGAGTTCACAAGGTCAACACAAGCAACAAGGCTAAGACATGTTCAAAAATCACCAAATATTTGATGACAGAGGAAAGGGACCTGTTTGATTTGGAAATAGACAGTTCCAAGATAGGGATAATAGGATGTTACTTGATCCTTTGGCTACCAAGGTTTCCATTGTGGAGGAGACAGATGTCATTGATTGGTGTGACAGATGTTTCATGCCACATGCTCCGTGTAACGAAGATCAACAACAACAAGAAGAAGCTTATGATGATAATGATGATGATGTCTGCATGGTGGGTTGCTCCAAAAACTTACAACAAGAGGAAACTTCAACTAAAGTGATAGGTGCTAGAACTGCTACTAATTTTTTGGATTGCATTCACCAGGTACCTTTTCTCCCTCCCTCTCGTACTTTAGAAGTAGATATTGTACAAGATTATGAATTTTCAAATAATGACTTTGAATATCTAAGATATTTAATGATAAAGAAGTATGATGAAGGAATCCCATTTGAGGAGGATAGGAAATTGTTGATGAATGTTGTTGTGGCTCAAGAAAAGGAACACAACACAAGAAGTAGGGTTGTCAAAGGGACAGAGTATCAGGGCAAGCCAAAAGTTCAATTACTTTCAACTTTTCCTAAAGAGACTCCTAAGAAAGATGCATCTGCCAAGGGCCTTGTTGTCCCAAACAAAAATCATACCCCACCTCATGCCCAAGTTGTCAAAAATTTTATGCCATCTGATGAGTGTGTTAACCTTCCTTCCACTTCTACCTTTCCAAGGTCTGTCCCTTCTGATATTGCCCAAGTCTATATTCATATCAATATCTCAGTTATAATTGTTGAATTTCTTAGGATTCCTGAGCACAAGAAGAGGGCTCTTGAGTATTTGGGGCTGAAAGAGGAGAAGACTGCCCTAGGAAAAAAACATAAACATTGTGGAAACCCTGCCAGTCATTGGAGAACTAGAAACAACACTAGAATCAAAAGAGCTAGATGAACCACCTAAGGATTATTTGGGAACATTCTTCATAGATTCTCAACTGAATATGGATCCATTCTTCACCACTCTGATCACTAAAGATATATTGCTAGACAATTGTATGTATGACTCAGGGGCATCATGCAATGTTATGCCTCTTTAGGTCATGAATGAGCTGAATATAAATGTAACATCAGCATATGGGAAGTATACTACCATGGATTCTAGAGAGGTGCCAGTGGTGGGATGTGTGAAGGGTCTGGTGGTACAACTTGTTACCAATCTAGGTAGGATTTTGAAGCTTGATGTAGTTATTGTTGATTGCCCAACCAAGTGGGGTATGTTGTTATCTAGAAAATGGGCTGCAAGTGTTGCTGGGAGTGTTCAAATGGATATGTCCTATGCCACCATCCTAATTGAGGGCAGCCTTGTCAAGTTATATGGGGAAAAGAAGATGTTACCACCTTATTGAAGATCCCAACAATGTGTCTTATGAAGTATTGTACACAAGTGTTGATGCTAATAACTTTGTAGGATTTGTTGATGGAAAAGAGCACAAAATTGAAGAGTGCAAGTATCCTGAAAAGGTAGGCTCTCCTTGGACTTTATTGCTTGATGGAGATTGCTCCAAGTTTGGGAGTGGTGCTAGTGTTCTTTTGCTTTCTCCAGGTCAGAAACAATTTTTATTTTCCTTCAAACTCAACTTTGAGTACACTAAAAACATTGCTGAGTATGAGGCACTATTGTTGGGTTTAAGAATTGCTTGAAAATATGGTGTCAAAGATATCATTGTCAAAGGAGACTCAAAACTAATTGTAAAACAAGTCAGAAAAATGTATGCCACAAATAATCAACGAATGAAACAATACAAGCATGCAGTTTGGGATTTCATTGAGATGTTTGATTCATTCAACATTGTGCATCATGATAGGAAGTTCAATGACTTGGTAGAAAAAATTACAGTGTTGGGGTCTCATTTTGACCAATTGTGCAATGTCCCCATATTGTGAATATGATGTTGAGGTATTGACAAGACCCTCTGTCCCTGACAACATTAAACACTGGAAAGTTTTTGATAATGATGCTCAAGTCAGAAGATTTCTGTAGAATAAAAGGAGAGTTTTTCAATCAAAATATTGATTAGGACAGTAATGGTGTGTGTAGCATAGAGGGTAAAGAAACCTTGTTTGGAAAAGGAATTATCCAACTAAAGACTTTATAACATTCCTAGAGGGTTGGTTGCTCTTGAGTATCCAACTTTGATAATGCTGATCGCATTATTAACAGAAGCATAGCAGCCTCAAGGGATATTGAGGAGCACGACCCAGGCACAAAGGAGATAACCAAGGAATATCTGGTTAGGAAGCAATCTCAGCAAGGAGGAGAAGCACTCATATATGTAATTGTTGAAAAAGTATTAGGATTGCATGGCTTGGACCTATTCTGAACTAAAAGGATATAGAGAGGACCTGTTTCAACATGAGATTCCCATGGAGTTTAATAAAAATCCATTTAGGAAGAAACAAAGGCCAATCAATCCGCTCGTATCTCTTAAAATGAAAGAACAACTAAAGAAACTTAGAGATGAAGGGATTATTTAGCTCACAAGGTATTCTCTTGGGTTGCAAACCTAGTACTAGTAAGATGGGAAAAATAGTGACATCAAGTTGTGTGTATATTTCGGGAATCTAAATAGAGCACCAATGAATGATAATTACCCTTTACTAAATATGGAAAACATGTCATGGTTAGTGACTAGTTTTGAGTTGCTTTCCACCTTAGATGGTTTCTCTAGTTATAAAAAAGTTGTGGTGAAGGAATTAGAAAGGGTCAAGATAGCCTTTACTACTCCTTGGGGGACTTATGTATATATCAAGATTCCCTTTGGTCTAATGAATGTTGGATAAACCTTTCAAAGAGAAATGGAGGTTGCTATTGGTGGTTACATCAATGAGTTTATTTCTATTTATCAAGGTTATGTAACTGTGTTTTCCAGGAAGAAAAGTGATCGCTTGCTACACTTGGAGAATATGTTGATAAGATGTAGAGAATATGGCATCTCACTCAATCCAAAGAAATTCCAATTTACAGTGCAGAAGGAAAATTTTCTTGGTCACATTATGTCACAAGAGGGGGTGATGATTGATCCAAAAAGAGTAGAGGCCATCAGCAAGGTCCGAATTCGAAGAACCAAGAAAGTAATTCAGTCCTTCTTTAGGCAAATAAAATTCATCAGGAGATTCATATCAAACTTTTCTGAGTTCACCATTCCAGTCACCTCCATGCTAAAAAGGACTAGGTCATCGAATGGGAGGAGGCTTCCATCTAAAATTTCAATGGGATCAAGGAGGCATTAAGGCATGCCCCTATTCGAGCAACTCTAGACTATAAGAATCCTTTCCAACTATTTTCCTTTGCTTCAGAGAACACTATTGCTTCTGTCCTACTACAGAAGGATGATGAAGGGACTGAGAGGCCAATTAACTTTTTCAGTAAGACCTTGTAGGGGGCTGAGCTGAAGTACACTATTATGGAGAAGCAAGAATTTTCCTTGGTAAAAGAAAGAAAGGTTTTCAAGCCTTACATTCTAAGTTCTAATCTGGTTCCTTATGTTCCACACACCATGGTGAAAGACATCTTATCGGAGATGGAAGTATCAAGCAAAAGGTGTAGGTGGGTGAACAAGTTACAAGAATATGATATCGATATCCAAACCACAAAGTTGGTGAGAGGTTTGGGATTGGCTAATCTTATGGTTGAGATCAACTTACAAAATATTGGGGTGAATGAGGTAGGAGAAGGAAGGGAAGATGTCTTTGAGAAACTAATGAGTTATGAGTGGTACAAGGATGTAATTTTTTATCTCAGACACTTGTGTTGCCCTGAGTATTTAAATAAGAACCATAAAAGATCTCTTAAGTTGGCTTCCCAGAAATATGTCATTACAGATTATGGGTTTGCTTGGAAGAACCCTGAGGGAGTCCTCTTAAGGTGCATTACTGAAGATGAAGCCCCTGAGATAATTATTGATCTTCATGGAGGATTTTGTGGGGGGAACTTTGCTAGAAGAGTCACAACACACAAGATCCTGAGGGCTGGTTTTTGGTGGCCAACCCTCTTCAAGGATATAAATATTTTGGTTAGAATATGTGAGAATTTTCAGTGCTTTTCTAGAATACTGAAAACTTTAGGCTCCCCTCCTTTTCATCCCATATCAATTGAAGCCCCATTCAAGCAATGGGGGATATATTTCACTGGTGAGATTTCAAACCCTTCAAGTGCTGGCAATAAGTGGATTCTTGTAGCCACTGATTATTTCACCAAATGGGTGGAGGCAATCCCCACCAAAAGAGCAACACACCAAATTTTCATGGATTTTCTGTTGAACCATATCATCTGAAGGTTTAGGGTGTCAGTCAAGATTTTTGTTGATAATTCCATGAGATTTAGAGATAAACCTTTGGTGGTGATGTGCAAATAATATGGGATCAACTTGACATATGCATCTAATTACAATCCCCAAGGAAATGGACAAGCTGAGTCTAGTAATAAAAAATTCTTGAAGATTATCAGAAGAACCTTGGAGCTAAACAAGAGAAAATGGGGTGAGCAGTTGAAGTTTTCTTTCTGGGAAGACCAAAATACTGTTAAAAGAGCCACTGGAAAGAGCCCATTTGAATTGGTGTATGGATCTAAATCCCTACCGCCCCTGCATATGCAATTATCCTCATATCAATTCATTTAACAACTAGAATATCAATAAGTAAGTCCATATGATGCTCGCATTAACCAAATTGTTGAACTTGATGAAGAAAGGAGGGCATCCCACCAAAGGCATGTAAAGTTTAGAGAGAAGCTAAAGAAATTGTTTGACAAGAAGGTCACCCCAAGAGCTTTCAATGTTGGAGATCTTGTGATGTTATGGGATAATAGGCATAAAGATAAAGGCAAGCATGGTAAATTTGATGCACTATGGATGGGCCCTTACTCCATAGATATTCGGATTGGTGAGCATACCTTCTTCTTGAAGTATTTAGATGGAGAATTGTTCAAATTTTCTGTTAAAGATAGGAATTTGAAGCATTCCTTGGATTGATTCCCCAGAACCAAGGCGAACATCACCTATACAGTGTATAGTTTGTTGGTTTGTTTTCTGTCTTTCGTTTTCTTTTTCATCCTAGCCCCCGATGGCCTATTTTTGCCAGTTTCTCTATTTTTTGGGGGGGACAGTCCTGAGTTTGTGCTCTGTAAGCTGACTTCTTTTCCCAATGGATATTTATGAACTTGGTCTACCTTTGTTCTTGTGGCACTTTTAGGGAGTGCCCATCCCCAAGTTAGAGCCAATGTTGGTGCTCAAATTTGTTTCGCCCCATTTTCCATTATTTTCATTTGATCTATGTGTTATGAAACATTTTATCTATCGATGTGGGTGTTCTGAAAAATTATACCTCCATTTGAAATGCTTTGAATTGTTTGCAGAATCCATTATCATGTCCCTCCTTGAAGGAGTCTCCAAGTTTTCCCTATTGTTGTAGTAATTTCTTCAAAATCCGCAGGATTTGTCATTTTCCCTATCTTTCCCCAACTATGGAAGCTTGATAATAATCAATTTACATTTATATGCCTTTGAAAATCCAAAACCATGGTCAAAAGATGCTTGGAAATATTATTCACTTGGTCATGTTTCAAAAAATTCATCCTTAGCGAAAAAATCAGGTTCTGGGCGTGAGTAATGAATTTCTATGTTTTTGAGGATCTAGTGGGTGTCCTTTTCCTGTCAAAATTATTCCTTAGCATTCAGTGGTCACATGAATTCTTTTCGATTGGTCAATTAATGATAGGTAAATGCTTTAACTTATCACTTTTTTCTTTTTTAGAAAAAGGGCAAATTTGGTCTCGTGGCTCCGCTCATTTCTGATTGGTTCTTTTGGTGCTTACATGGCTTCTTCTAATTGGATGGGGTGCAACGGATTTGTTATTGAACTTGTTCCTGTTGGCTACTTTGGAAAAAGGTTTGAACTCTCCCCATGGCCCTGCCAGGCTTTGATTAAAGCAAATTTTAAGTGGCAGGGAAAAGTCTTATTTTGACCACGCAAGAGGACATGTGGCAAACTAATGGCGGAGATGCGGGCCTTTGGAGGTAAGTTGGATGTTTTTCACTTTTGGAAAAATGGAATAAAATTCTAAAATGGAAGCACGCCCCCGCCAAATCATTTTGAAACCTTAAAGTTTTTTGAAGTTGCGCCACAATGACACGTGGAGAGCCTGCGCTCATTCAAGGTCTCAACTTTTGGGGATCATCTCAAGATGTGCCATTGTGACATGTGGCAGTTTGAAAATTCAAAGGGGTAGGGAAGCAGACCATCAGAGTTCAATTGGATTTTTTGCCTCTTATCATCAAAAGGATTAAAATCTCAAAATGGCCCGCAATCCTGACAAGAAGGAGGTCAAGGTTGGCTTAAAAAATGTTAAGAGGTAGGAGGCGCGCCATCGAGGGCAACTTGGATTTTTTCCTCTTGATGTTAAAATGACTAAAATAATCAAAATGACCCATGGGCCCGATAGAGAAAAGTCAAAACTTGTTCCATTCAATGGCGAAGGTGCAGACCCTCGGGAGAAATTTGGAAAATTTTTCCTTTTAGGAGAAAAGAGTTAAAAGTGAAAAAGGAAGCACAGTTCTGATGGGACCCACATTAGGACATGTGTCGGGCCCATTTTTTAGAGGTGGAGTTGCAGGGAAAACGTGGAAAATTTTCCCTTTTCTAGAAAATAGGTGAAATGGTAGAATTTGGCCATGGTTCCATTAGGACCCACCTTAGGACACATGTCAAGCTCATTTCTCAAGGGCGGAGGTGTGGAGCAAGATGGAATTTCAAAATTTTACATTTTTTCCAAAATTTGTGAATGAAATTCAGAAGGGAACCCTTGCAAGCCTGCTCTAAAATTGAATCTTCCACATGAATGACCCAAATTTAGAGTAAAGATTAACGAAATAGCTGTGTGTCTAAAATCTGATTTTTCCCCCCATTTTTACTGAGAGATCTCCTCGAACTACGAGTATTCATGATTTCTTGGTATTTCCTACACGCCAAATAGAGAGGGTAGTTAATTTTGATATCAAAGTTTGGTGGGGGAGATCTGAAGACTTATCTTTTTCCATTAAAATGGTCTAAATATTTGGCCCGATCTGATTTTCCAATTTTTACTCTCTTGAGCACGCAAGTTACCAAATTTGAAAAATTAGGGGTAGAAGTGGTTGGTGAATAGAAAGAAAAGGTGATCTACTAGAAGGAGGAGTTGAATGTGGGAGATATTCAAAGAGATCTGCCCTCTTGAACACCTGGCAACTTTTTATAGATCTGATTTCCAAAATTGTGATCGAGATCATCGCGAACACTGTTGCACTCAGTGTTTAGGTTTTTGGGGGGGAAAAAGTCTGTTGGAAATTGTTATAAATGTACATGATTTTTATCGATGCGAATGGTTGTGAGTCTTAGGGGTTGGGACTGATTTTTCTAATCGAAAAAAGGCTTGATAGAGCCCATCTTTTTTTGAGAAGCTATTTGAGAAGCCCATATATATCTCTGTTATATTGAATTTGATCATGTGTCAAGGTGGTTGTGAGTGTATAGCCATTGAAAATTTATGATATTGTTCTAGAAAATTTCCCTTGCTGATAAATTTAATCAAACTCGTGTTATTCTATGTTAATGTTATGCAAACTGTGTTTGTTTTATTCACTGAATGTCTGCAAATAGTTTTTCTTGTTCCTATTGCAATATTGTATCAAAATATATCTCAATCACATATGTCTCAATCCTTGTGACAATTTATTGGCATCTGTAATTTCATTTCTTAGAAGATCTTTCATCTGGGAGTGAAATAAATGATTTAAAATCACTTTTCTTCTCAACTTTTGACATATATTGTCTATAATCCTCTGGGTGTACCTCTAGTGTGATTGGGCTCAGATATTAGATTCTTTTTTGGGTTTTTACAACTCGAGTACTTCATGTTAGAATCTCATAGATTGTATGAAAAAGTGCTAATCTTGGGCGTCCATTGAACGCACATATTCTGGTTAAACAAACATTTTAGCTATTCTGTGGCATTCTGTTGGTTTATTTTTCCATTTTGTAAAAGCTCTTATAGGATCTGGTGAATCAAGCTCACCCTACCTAACCTCCCACCAAAATGTGTTTATTAACATCCAATCTTACCATGTACTACCCCTGTTTGTCCTATGTGTATACAAATGCACAGTTTCTATTACCAAAGAATGTAGAAACAATCAGGTTTTCAAATGTCTCTAGTAACCTTTTCACTTTGTTTTGAAAATATCTCCATAATCTGGAAGTGACAACTTGTGAGAGTCAGATTTGGTGTGTTGATCATATTTTCACAAGGTCTTCTCTATAAAATTTGTGCAAAAGAAGTATTTACCAGCATTCTTCAATAATAGAGGTTACAAAATAGGTTCTCTTACCTTGGTTGAAAGGCACAACCTAAAATAGTTAGGATTAGATCACATCCTTTTAATGTGCTACCCACTCCTTTCAAATCCTGAAGTGCTAAAAAATTCAGATAGAATACTTTCCCCGGCTACAAAACAAAACACATAATCATTTATTTTCCTCTGATTGTCATGTTAAATCAATGATGCTACTCGGTCTTTGAAGGAGATTAAATTTGGGTGCCAACACTTTGCAACTTAACTTGTCCTTGAACTTATATACTAATTATACACATGGCTGATAAAAAACTTATAGGACATGGAAATGGATTTTTTATAATAAAATGAGAAAATTAGTCAAGAAGTGGTATCTCCATGGTCTAATCAATTGGAACCTTGCTCATATGTCTTTTTTCTTGTAATTCCCACTCCTCTTCAACGCTGATTGAACCATGTTATCGATTTCGAATTGATTATAATCGTAAACGTTGTTGTTGTATTCTAGTTAGCATACTAATAAGATGTGTGAGACATCATGATTAATATTTTGTTTTGATTATTATTTTTTACTATATGGTTGTATTGTATACCTTGATGGGAATTTAAGGATATGATGATGGTCTAGAATGGCTGCCTTGTTAGAGAATGATTGTGATATCGTTACTATTTCTATATTGTTATGTCTCTCCTCACTCTGTATTGGATTCCTATACCTTGATATCGTATTAGATATTAGACATTGCTAGATGGGCATTGATACACGTGTTTTAATTATTTTATAGACACTACAAGTGTGTTAGACTTGTGACATGATGTGAATATTGCGATGAATTTTATATGCTTGATTCAGATATCATTATTCTATGTTCTAACTATTACTAGTGTATTGACATATTGAATGTGGGTTATGGATCTTTCTGGATGAATGTTGATGTTATGATCTTAGTACAAATTTATGGATTGGTACAATCGAAATGTTATAAAATTGAACAATTGGTGAATTAATTGATTCTAACATTGGTTTAATTATGATATTCGATGATGTAAATTGTTATGTATACATGCATGTGTTCTATTATTTCGACATCATTAATATGGCCACGAGGCAAGAAAGGTATTGTTTGATTTTTCAAGAAATTATAGCACAACAAACTATGGGGGATATGAGACCAACAACGAAGGAATGTGGGGTATTGGAAATAGGTCACCATGGCAACTCATGTATTTCTATGTTTGATGTTTTTTAGCTGATGTTAGGAGGTCCCCATTGGGTGGTGACCTCAAATGTTACCTTGGGTTAGTGTGTGACTTTGTCTTGTTGATTTTATTTAATTGTAAATTATTACATTTTTTTGTATGTGGAGTCACTTTAATTATTATTTTGCACCCCTCTTACATTAATTAAAATTGGTTAACTAGTGCTAATTAGGATGTGACAAAAGGTGGCAATAAATATGAGTCGGTAGCCTCAGTGTGTGTTGGATTGGAATGAATTTAATTTTTTTTAGAGTAGTTTGTACTCAATTTCTCAAGTAAATTTTGTATTTGGACTTTCTAGGCAATTTTGGAGACTTGTGGGACAAGTTAGGCTTATCCCACACCTCTTAAAGTACCCAACCACTATGCCTATTTGGTGTTTTAATGGACAAAATAACAATTAATTGCACTTTTATTACAAGTGTCTTTATTTGTGTCCTTTAGGGGTGTGGGTTTGGGTTGGGTGTGTAAGAGGGTGGTTGTTCCCTCAACTACCAATTTCTTATGATTTGGTGTTTGGGTTTGACCTTGGTGATGTGGAATGGAGGAGAAATGATGTGGCATACTACATGGACCCACATCATCTCTCTCTCTCTCCCTCTTTTCTATTTATTCCAATTTATGTGGGCAATTGGGAGCTACTTGTTCATTTTTTGGGAATGCTTGTAATTTTGGAGAGCTTGCTTGAGAATGGTGATTTGAGCTTGGAATGGATGGTGATTTCTTAGGATTTTCAAAGGCTTGGAACTTGTTTGTGTTTTGATCCTCTTCATTTGTACGGTAGATCTTGACCCTTGTTTTAATCTTGTTATTTTGTTGTGCTTGTATGTGTAGATGATGCTTGTTTTATTGCTTATGATTGTGGGAAATAGGTTTGATCATTAGGTTTGTGGGAGAAATGGAAATGGGGGTAAAATTTGTGGGAGGCATAAGAGTAATGCATTGTGTATTTTAGGAAGGAGTTAGGTTGGGATGTCCACCTTGTTAGTAAGTAAGAATTGTGTTTATTTTGTTATTCTCTTGAGGGAGGCATAAGAATGACTTGTTTTCTTGAGGGAAGATTAAGAGTGGTGTATCTTGTTGGAGGGAGGCATAACAATTGTTGTGTGTGTTGTGATGGAGATCTTGGAGGCTCATAGGTGGACACCCAAGCCCTTGAGAGGCATAAGAAGAACACCCATGTTCCTTTCTCCTCCTTGGCTTTAGTATGAAGCGATTGTGTTTGGAAATTTGTTGGTTTTTTTGTAATTGTGCAAATGTGTTATTGTGTTGAGTGTCTTTATTAAATGTGATTGTGGAAGCCATTTAGAGTTTCCTATGGTTGTTTTATACCCCTCATTTCTTCTTTGTTGGAGCTCGGGGGCCATTGAGGAAGAAGGCTCCTCTCCCTCATTGGATATTTGGTTGGGTGGAGAGTGTTTCCTACTCCCCCATTTTGTTGTACTGTTGATCTTGGTGAAGATGTTGGAACTCATTGGATGACGTGATCTTGGTGAAGATGGTGGAACTCATTGGATGACGTGATCTTCTTGGAGAAAGACATGTGAAGTTGCAACTTGCACTATTAATACTCCTCAACTAGTAAATTGTACCTTTCATACATTGGGTGTAACCTTATATTTTTAATGGATAATTATTGTAAATGAGCTTAATATGGCTTGCATTAGTTTGTTGGGAATGAGAATCCTGAAATAGTGTTGCAATGGGAAACAAAGATCCCTTAAAGCTAAATATCATTCTTGTTGCATTGTAAATCTAGTATAAAAAAAATAGTTTCCTTGAATGGAAAGGGAGTGCTGATCATTTTTTTACATTATTACCAACCTTGTTCAAAGGAAAAAAAATTCATTTAAATGTGTTTCATATCTTCCTATTCAATTGATGTACAAGAAGGAAAAAATAGAATTAATCTTAGATTATAATTTCACTTGTTGTAATGGAATTTGTCCCAATAAAAGGAGTAACTCACAACTAAGATTATTCCCTTGAATAATTATTTAAATTAATTTGAAAATGATAATTGGTTTTAAACTTGATAAATATACAAATTGTTACACCATAGTTACCTAGGTGCCTGTATATATATATATATCTATATACATATATATATATTATGTGTGTATATATATGTATATATATATATATATATATATATATATATATATATATATATATATATATATACATATATATACATATATATTGTAGATATATATATGTATATATATGTATATCTACATATATATCTATGTGTATATATACACATATATACATATATGTGTATATATAACACATAGATATATACATATATATACATATATATATGTAGATATATATATGTATATATATGTATATATACATATATATCTATGTGTATATATACACATATATACATATATGTGTATATATACACATAGATATATATGTATATATAATATTATAGACATATATATAGCTACATATATATGTAGCTATATATATATATATATATATATATATATATATATTTCATAATTATAAATTTATTCTCCCACATTATTTGGCAATATCTTATAATAATAACAAACCTAATTACTAGGGAAATACATATTAATATACAATAGATGTATATTAATGACATATACTGACTTATATTATAAATCTATAATATCAATGAAATCTCATTAGTAAAAAATATTAATATTTACCTTATATTAAGAAATATTCATTTTTATATAAATATAAATATAAATATACCTTCTATTCATCTATGTATTAACACATATGAATAATTAAAAATAGTTATAATAACTTTTAAGCCTTTTGAATCGACCTAGTGGGGGTGAAGTGATTATTTTTTAATAAATAAAACAAATGTAAATAATATTAAAATACTAAACCTTTAGTTATACAGTTGAGTGGAGAGTAAGACTATTAAATAAAAATTATTCAAGGCATGTTAGTATGGTCGGCCATTATGGTTGCGAGAACTTTTGGCGTTGTGTTTGCTCCATACTCCACTACCATGTGCGGACCGTATTCTATTTCCCCTAAGCCTTAGTCACTGGTTATTCAAACCACGACCATTTATACATAAGTGGCCATGAAATCTTTAACGCGGCCCAAGCTGTAAAAAATCACGAAAGTCATTAAGTCAGCCACATAATACTAGTTAATAAATGTTGACTAATATTTTTCTTGACAAGTAGTTTTGACCGTTAGACTTAACCCCGGGGTGAAAACGACAGGCAACGCGGAAAAAAAAACGCCAAAACGTTTTGGTCTGTCCACGGTTCTCACGAGAAACAACGGCATTATTATGTACGGTATTATATAGGATATGCAATTCCAAACAAACATACCTATAAGAAGAGTCAGGAGAGGTACAAAATATGACCTCAATCCACCATGTGTACACAATTTTCACAATTCAACTTATTGTTCCGTTTACAAACCTTTTATTTCATAAATCAAATGACAAATCGTCATACAAACTAATTTTTCACTTCTCTCTTGGGCGATTGACGTTTCAATTATCGTCAATATTTCCTCCAAAATATCGAGCTCTTTAATTGATTATTTACTTCTATAAATCGGTATTCAATTTGCTCACAATCACTTTGACAATAGTTGTCACTTTATTCATCCACCACCGACGGACAATATCTCCAACGAGGAACATAAATTGAGAAATTACAAGTCCGTCAATCGCTCAACTACAAATAATGAGGAAAATATTATTTCTGTGATCTTAGTATGGAGCAGGTACGTGTGCTGTAGAAGGATACACTTCCCCGACTGTGGGTGCAGGCGCAGTCTGGTACATCATTCGCCTGGATCGTGTTTTGTGAGCCTCGCACAGATGTGGTAAATACATTCCTGAACATCATCGCAATTTAATATCTTAGAACGCTTGTCCAGAAAAATGAAATATTTTAGGTTAAAGAATTAAGGTCGGTTATGGTACGGAACGATACCTTCTCCAGCAGCGAGATTGAGGTACAGATCGACAACATTAGGGCAGCTGTTTTGGCATTTGTCTGAGCACAATTTGGATGTGAAATGAGAATTTGAGGAAAGATCATCGGTGGACATGCCCACACACGTTCTCTGCAAACCACATGCCTGTACACAGTCATCGCTCTCTATCCATTCCTTCATCTTCTCCGCCATAACTCCCGACGACTGTAACGACATATCCCAAATCGCAAATATGTTTCAATAAAATTACAGGGTACCAGCTGTAGTTATTGATGAAGGAATTGTTGTAAGAGAAAGTATTTACCTGGCACTGGTATTCTACAGATGCTTCATGAGAGTCGGCTGCGAAGGAGTATTTCTTCTCGAGCACACAGCGAGACCCTGTCGATGACACCGCAAAAGCGCACAATTCCACCGGCAGTTTCTCACATTCCATACCTCCCTCACCTGCGCAAATCACCATTCAATCAAAACAGAAACTAAACAGATACATAGATCTACACGTCTTAGGGAAACATAACATCGATTGACCCAGCGAATCTTAAAATTCATATATCTCATCGCCGCTTCTTTCTTTGAATCTTTAATCGAATTCTACGGTAATTCATTCGTTTATTCGTTGAAGCAGAAAAAAATCAAAACAATTTCATACCGAGTACGAGAACGCTCTGGATGCCGAAAAGCGCAAAGAGAATTACAAATGCAAATGTCATTTCGGAAGCCATTTGTTTATACAATCTGCACCCTTGTAAAGAAAAAGAAATGTAAGATAAAAGAGATTTTAGCGACAAGGGTTGCTGATATAATTTGAATAGCAGAGGGTGATTGTGAAGAATAAGGGAAGTGTTATAAGTCGTATTTATAGACACGAGACTAGCGTACAGACAAATTGAGCCCATTTAGAGAGGAAAATTCTAAGTTGTTCCACAATAGTTGGCGACTTGGAAAGCGAATTTTTGAGCGTGTGGGACCATGAAACTCCGTGATTCACGTTGTAGGAAGGAGTCGAGGCGTTTCCCACAAAGACTTTTTTGATTTCTAGAGCCTTCATCCGTTTTTGTTGGACAAGCAAAATGAAATATCTAGTACAATTTGCATTGCGTAGAAATTACGAAATGTTTTGTATATGTAATGGAAATAAAAAAAATTGACCATTACACATGGTGTAAAATAAAGACCGAGAAATGTCGTGTTGGAATAATTGTTTTTTATTGTTATAGTGATACGACCGTGGTGTTTACAATTCTTAGTCGTCTTGAAATTTCAAAAACGTGTGATATGCCATCTATGAAGGTTCTTGTAAGTCGTCGTATACTCGTACGATTCGAAATGTCAACTAGGTGAGTTTTTTTTTTTTCGTTTTTTTTTAGCGCTTTAGCGTGTTAGGTATTCTTGAATGAATTCGTGCTTTTGAAGTCGTTGGTTTCATATTGAGAAAAAAGGTTGGATGCAGGCCTGGAAATTGACAGGCTGTAGGCTGTTTTTTTGTGATTTTAACTGTATATTATAGGTGAAACTTTTTAAAAACCGTATACAATGACAGGGTGTAAATTGTGAAAACTGTATTTTTTTTAAGTCATTTATATAAAAAAATAATACCTATCTATATAGGTATGAATAGATTATAGATATATTTATAACAATTACTGGAATTTACAGCGCCCTGAAAGAGATAAGCCGTCAGTGAATTTTGATTTGACAGGTACAGATAATTTGAAATTCCAGCCCTGGTTGGATGTGATGAATTGAATAGTGTTCTGTCTTTCCGATAAACTTAAACAGGGTTGACTATCCATGGACCCATATTAACGGATGTAATTTTTTTTTTTAAAGATTCTCATTGTTTCTGAATCTCAATTAATAAAAGTTACTAATTAGAATAATAATGTTGCGTTAAATTTACTTTGAATTCAGAACAAAGATTAATAAATTTAAAGTAAATGAAATGTAGGACATTAGTTGTTTATGTATATTAAGTAATGCATTTGATACTTATACTATAATGATAAATGTGACTAGTAACTAACATAACAATATGGTGTATAAGAAAGATGTCTATGTTGTTAGGAATAAAATATATATTAATCAATTTAATGGTGAATAGATTAGAAAACAATGATATGAAATTAGATTTATCACATCACACACACACACACACACACACACACACACACACACACACACACACCACACACACACACACACACCACACACACACACACACACACACAAAATATCATTATTATGTTATTTGTTCAAATTGAATTATATTACCCTTAAACAAATATTTCAAATTATTCATAAAAATGTAGGTGACGTTGTATCATGCCATAAAAAAATGTTAAGTTGAATAAAAGAGCCTAAGGAACAAATAAATTAGAAACACAATTAAACAAATATTTTTTTGGTTGATAAGACAATGTAACCCAAAGAGGAATTAATGTTCTCCTTAAGAGTGTATAATATTATCATATTCTTCCTAAATCTTCCACTTGAACTGTATATTATACAAGGGAGGAAAATCATCAAATATTCACACTACAACACAAGAATGGGTTTTGAAATGATTAATTAGCATGAGATCAACCCATTCTAGTGAAGCCTCATGGCCAGTCAATTTCTCATATTTTGAGGATATTTAACAATTATTTTTCACATAACGTAGTTCATTCTTCATGCAGTTAATAACTTGGGCATAGAGATGGAAGTGGAAAATCGAGGCAAATCTCATGGTGGATCAATCTCAGGTAGGGACGGTGCCCTCAGCCTTGACAAAGAACAAGGTGGAAGGGAGGAAGAAAGGAAGCATGTTCACAGAAAACAGGGCCTGGGGTCGCCCATATCAAGGAATAGTAATCCGCTTCCTATAGGCCTTAGGGAAGAACTGTTGGTGATCAAGGAGTTCTATGGCCTATGCTAGAAGGAATCGATTGAGTGTATAGAGCTCATGCATGCAAAGGGTTTAATTGCTAATAGTTAGGAGTTTTCTGACCCTCAATCCAGTTTCCCTCTTGCTTGAATGAAGAAGGGTGAAAATGTGGGTGAGTTTAGTGGGCCAAGCGTAGTTTATTTAGTTGGGGAGAATCCTGCCTAGCCAAAACATGGGGTTGGTAAGGGTCACACGGTTGCAGTCGACTCTGTCTCCTTTAAATATGTCGTGTAGAAAAATCCATCTAAACCTTAGCTCCAACCTTCATAAATTTTTGACCTAGATGAGGAATCCCCTTTGCTACGTCAAGAGACCCCCGAGATACTAAATCACCGTCAATCTCTAACCAAAATAGATATCATTCATAGATTTAATGGTTTTTGGTCGTCCTCCTCAGAACTTACCTCTTGGATATTAGAAAACGGGTCCACCAAATGTGAGGTTTCTTTCTGCTACAAGGGTTTCTTTGTAGTTCAATTCAAGAAGCATACCTTCTTATCAAAAATGTCTTACGGATGGCCCATGGTTTTAGTGTGGCGTGAGTATATTCCTTTCAACATGGTTCCTAGAATTTGACCCCAACACCTTCAACTTTACCAAGATACCAGTGTGGATACGCCTTCCAAATCTCCTGCTACATTTATGGCCTGCTTTGAATAATATCGATAATGCCCTGGGAAGTTTCGTCAAAGTGGATTTGGTTAGGGTAGTGATGGGTATTCACACTTTCACTAGAATTTGTGTAAACATAGAAATGAGTAAAGGATTCCCCATACAAATTCCTTCTAACTGTTGGTAATCTTCAATATGTTGAAATCTACGATTATGAGAATACTACTTTAAGATTCTGTGTTTGTAAATCTATTGTAATGCCCACTACTTACACACACAAATACAACACTATGAATAGGAGAACAATTTTTGTTTTTTGTTTTTGACTCACATTGTTATTTACACGACACCACAAGAAATGCAAGGTATCTCTTAAGACAACATAAAACACATGAGATTCTTCCACAATACTTATCCCATATAGACGACATGATTAGTGAATGATGCACATAAAGGCCACCTTTTCTCAAATGAAAAGACACAACACAAATATTTGACTACATTATGACTCCCGTATAGGCACCATCCATTACAATATTTTCCCAGTTTACATATTTATTACATTCATATATTGACATTCAGCTTATTTGATTGGAAATCACTTATCAATTATTTTATAACTAGACTGCATTATTTTTATCATATTTAACATTTCACTTGTAGTTATCCCACCTAAATATTTCTTGTTTCCCTCATCACACAAGAAGGATGTATCCAGATTGTTGATAGGGACAAATATTCCAAGATCAGCCATTGGGTGTTTGTTCTAAGGGTTTTTCTTCTAAGTTGAACAATTGGTTGGTTTAGCAATTTATCCCAATTGTCACAAGGAATGTTTACATGACACCAGCAAGGTTTAATAGTTCAAGCGTGAATAAATTACATGTTCTTTTCATATTAGCATTTAATTACTAAGGATACTTGATTCATGCTTTAAGTAAGTACAACTAATAGTGTATCCTATCTTCTTCACTAAATTAATTAGTCATCAAGGAACTAACATGTATGATTTCACACTTAACCAAATTTGGATTCCTGGGCAATAAGTTTTAGATACATGATAATAGGAGACATTCAACTATGAATTTTACCTACCTTGCTAAGGGCATAACTAGAGTGATTGAACACCCTTATCTCCAAAATCATCTTGTAATTCTAAACTTGCATTCGACACTTCTAGTCAAGCTGACACTATTGTTTGAGACAGGGTTAAACGGTATTCACATTTAGTATTCTCATGTGTAGGTATATAAAATATAGGGCCTGTTTGAATCATGTACATTCATCTTAAAATGATTTCACTTAATTTTATTTAATTAGTGCTTTAGAGTTTTCTGAATAACCCATTTGATATTAAGGACATTTGCATGCTCGTAAGCCCCCCAGTTCTCATCCTACGGAATTGTCCCAGAAACAAGATCACCTAGTTTCACAACGTACATACATTACACACTAGGAAAAGTGGGGAACAAGGGGAATACTCCATTTCAAGGATTACAGTACACATTAGAGATAACACGTTGTAGATTTAGTCCATTTCCATAAGATGGTTTAACAAATTATATGAACGATCTAAAATTCTCTTTCATCCTAGTACACCAATTATGGTAACATTCCCAAAAAATAATCATACAATAAAATGTGATTAATTTTCAAAAATAAACTTAGTATTGCACCATAAAACCCAAATGATAAATGGGGTTGGCTATCGAGTTCATTTGTCATCGCTAACTCTTCAAGGTGAATCTTCCAAGTTTAGTGGGCAATCTTTGCCACTCAGACACGTGTGTCGGTCCCAAGAGGATTTTTACACTATGTTTAATGTTGGTTTCCCATAGGAGTTTAACCTTAAGAGAATAACATTCTCCTTAATACACACATGATTACCAAATTCTAGTAGGGTACCGCATACTCAACATAAAGTCTTTGACCATGTCGTTCCTAACTATCGGGTTCACAATGATGTCTGCTAAGCATACAAGCTATAATAATAAACTCAAACCTGAGCTCTTATTTACTTAATCTTGAAGATGTCCATCAGAGTGTAAACATTTTAAGTTCATCCTAAGGTTTTAGTTTTCTACTCTATAGAGATAATCACACAAGGAAGGGTAGTTATACATGAAGTTTATACTAGGGTGAACTATTTTGTTTAGATCTCTTTATTACATTTTTACATGATAAGAATACACAACACACATAATTATTTAATCATCGATTGCACACTAGAATTAAACTATAAGCTATTAAAAATTCAATTTCATTTAGCACACATATATCTAAATTTTACAACACAAAACTTGAGGATCAAAA
Organism: Taxus chinensis; assembly: GCA_019776745.2. Lineage (NCBI taxonomy): Eukaryota > Viridiplantae > Streptophyta > Pinopsida > Cupressales > Taxaceae > Taxus > Taxus chinensis. The sequence goes on from CM034156.1 coordinate 561,796,775, forward strand.
TAACACCTATGTTTAGCTGAACATTTCTCCTTAAACACCTAACATCTTGAACATATGTGACAAAAATTCACTAATAAACCTTTTCATTACTTCACAAAATGTTGAACTATCTTCTATAATATCACTTAACATATATATATATATATATATATATCCAGCCCCCTTTTTACCATATGTGCATCTGAATCAAAAGAACACCTACAGCTAAATGCACATTTCTCAAAGCACCCCTAAAACTAGTATCTCATTCATATTTCTGAATTTCAATAATAAGTCTTCACAGTAACATAGTAATACATACATACATACATACATACATATATATATATATATATATATATATATATATATATATATCAGTAACATACATAAATTACTAATAACACACAATGGATTACAATCCCGCCTTTGTTTCACCATCTTATTTGCATCTTGCAAAATCATGTGAGTATGAAATCAATGATTAATCGTTGGCATGACATCCACCTAAATCTATCATAATGAATATTTTTAGTTTTTCTTTTTACATAGTAATGATAATAATTTTCATTCGAAACGAGAGGGTTAAAGATACATGCATTCATTTCATTCCATTTCACTTCATTTCTTAACTCAAGGAGAGAGAAAGAGATTAGGGAACAGAGAGAAACTACTATTTTTCCCAAATGTCATATCCCACACCAACAAGTCACTCGACAGAAACGTATTCATATAGTTACTTATATGTTTCAACAAAATTCACGATGGGGTTTAGTGTAATTGGCTAGGGCTCATGTGATTTTCTTATTTTAAATTTTTCTACTAGTTGCAACAATGTCTCAATTTATGGCTCGGAGGATAAGAAACCACGTTTCAAAAACTATCTTCTAATGAGAAAACATACACAATAGGTAAGTTTTCTACGTGTCCTCCTATATACCAAGAATTCACTAGGAACTAACAAAATTCATAATTGGGAAACAATTTACAATTGGAAGCTAGTTTTTTGGAGGCCATTAGTCATAATTGGGTTAGTTGCAACATGATGAACCAATTTTAGCTCGAGGGCTCAAGAGAACCTCATCCCAAACTAACCTTCGATAGATTGCTAAGTGTGCAATGAGAAATTTCCTACATGCTACTCATATATATGGAGAATTCACTAAAGCTCGACAGGAACTGATAACTAGCATAAATGGGTTGCAAATGGACGATAAGTTTTTTGGAGCCACCGATCATAGTTGAGTCCAGTTTGAACTAGTCAAACAATGACATCTGCAGGCCTACAAACTGACTTTTCCAAACTATCAACAAGAGTTTTTTTCCCAAAACTGAAGGTTACAAGTGAAATTGTCTAGTAAAAATAGTAGAGGCTTGCGAAGGTAGAATAAGAATTTCATTGGCTCAAGAGTTCATATACGGATAGTCCGAAATGAAACCCAAGTTTTTTAGTTTAACAACTTCCTAAAAGTACAAAATCAAGGTAATTGGGATCCTAGAAAGTAGCAATAAAAGAGAGCACCAACATGATTGATCAGGGTTGAGTCTAAGGTTATAGATAGTGACTCCCCACATAACAAGGAATGCAGGCGGAAGATAAAGTTAACATCTCTTTCTCGGGGTTACGTAAGGTTATTTTGTGATGTCTCCGGAAATCAAGATTGTAATTATTTCTAACATTTGCGTGAAGTAGACAAAAATGGTTGTTTTATTTGACAACTCAAGCTTCAGCCTCTCAACCAAGGGGGGTACTGTAGCACATCTAGTTTGAGTTCCAGGAATATAAAACCCTAGGTCATCAACAATGTATGAGGTTATGGGAGTTCATCCTGGTCTGATGGTCAAGGTGCAACTTGGTTATGTAAATCAAGTTATGATGTGTCAGTCTTATTTATTTGAAAATATCTATTTTGGTTAAAGTAATCCAAATGTATAATTAGCCTACTGGTTTAACTATTTTATGTTGGTATTGCAAATGAAGGGAAACCAAATACATAAGAATTATAAAAGATAAAGGTAAGATACACTATGCCTAGGATATATTTAAGTCTGTAGCGTCACAAGGTAATCCGTGCAGTTTGATGGGACACTCCACAAGACTTGCATCCCTCATACAAACAATTCCGTTAAATGGGGTTCGCATAATCTTCCACACTTTTCATAATGGTCTGAACATAAGCATGAGTAGCTGCAACATCTAACAAATGTTCCTCTCACATTTATCCATGTATGGAATGCACCATATCCTGATATTCCCTCATTCCATCCTGTTCACATTATCAAAAATTTCAGGAACCTTCCGTTTTATCAGATACATTTTTGTTATCCTTTTATACACTCATACATTTAGCATACAACAATGTCAACATATTTGTAGGCTAAAATATCTATCAATGATCTTCAATCTCCAAATGAAATTATTACAAATTCAGTAAGCTCCTATTTGGCATGGGCTGGAAGATCAATCAAAGGCATCAAAGCAGTACAACCTGAAGTAGGTTCTATCCCTATCGATACTCTTGTATTTCATCTAAACTTACAACTCATTTGAAAGAAATAACAATGCTTCTCAAATCTCTATCTTTGGCCTATAGGTACATCGATAGAGGGGGGGGGGGATAATTCTCTTAATAGCCATACATCCATCTTTTGCAAGGTTATATGGATTTTTGGAGTGCTAAATTATTATTCTCTTACAGTGCCTTATTTTTAGACTCCTTCACTTGCAGCCATTCTTGAAGTATACGATTGTCAATAGAATTTATCTCCAATTTAAATTCCTTTTCAACAACCCCATTTTGTGCATATCCTGTAACCATTTCAATCCATAAGGCCACATCTATGTTAGGCACTTTTTCAAACTATCATAGATGAAGCCAAAACTAGAAGATTTACCATCTCCTAATTGGGTTCTGATTTTAAATACAAATATTACATGTAGGTCTTTAACTTCATACTAGTTTGCAATTTTTTTTTTGGATTCATTCGTAGAGACGTTTGGTCTATCGGGGGTGAAGAACATAAATAAGGAATCATTCACATGCCAAGTGCATACTTCCACAGTTACATACATATCTATCGGAGGGCTTCCAACTACAAAACCTGGCAACAAAAATCCTCTATCTTATGCATTGCTAGATATCCATACCCTATTATAGAGCTCACATATTGACACAAGATGGAAGGATGTTGGAAATGGTAATCTAATGTTGTTGGAGACTTGTTTGTTGCACAAGTGAAAAAAATTGAATGCCTTGTGAGGGGCTCATTTATTCATAACAGTACCAAAATGTATTCTAGGAGAAGTTATTTCATCCTTTCATTTTTTCAAATGTTGCAACTATCTAATCACTTCTAAATTTGCAAAATTTCCTTTTATTTTAGCGAATTAATGGATCAGAATCTCAATTAAAGTGCTTTTATTATAATGCAAGGGAAAGTGACAGGTCTGAAATGGTGTTGATGGAGGTCCAAGCCTTGTAAAATCCCTACCACACACCACCACCTGTCAGTCCCACTCACCCACTCCGCCACTCCATTAATTGTCCCAGTTTTTAAAAAAAATATTTATGTTCTTTCTGTTAGACGTGGGACTACATTTCCCTCCCCTTATAATAGCATCATCCTCAATGTGACACAATACTAAAGTTCAAAGGTTAGGAAGGAAAGAAAGTCTATAATGACACATGTCGCTTATTAAAATAATTGGTTGGTATAAAATTTCCACAGGAAAGCAAACTAAAGTTGGCAATCGCTTAAATTTTAATATTATGTGAAGAGTAGCAGCTATGTTTTACTTTATTACTTATTCTTTTCCTTTAAAGTATTTATTAATCTCAACTCTTAGTATTTCATTGTTTAATATTTTGGTTGTCTTATGTTCATGGGTTCCCAACAGAACTGACATCACAATACCACATCAAGGGAAAACACAACACCCATGGTCAATAAGACATAATGATATGTACCTTCATGATTATATCACATCACAAGAACTCAACTAGACAATGGAAAGAACATACACAACCCTCATGACATAGTACTTATCACACATGCTTCTAATGCAAAGGTACTCATAACATAAACAGACTACTAAAACATGGAACTACCAACATGTACACATACAAGGGTTTCATGCAACTCAAAACCGTAACTGTAGCTATATAGGGTCAGGATGGAAATAAAATCATACCAACAATGGGACACATCAATCCTCAACATCACAAAACACAATAAAAATCACAAGAGTACACATAAATCATAACAACAACTCCATAAACCTTCAAAAACATCACAAAACAACTCCATATACCTCCCAAAGCATCACCAACAACTACATATACCTCCCAAACATCAATCACACACACACAAATCTCTTATGTCTCCCTCAAGTCTCTTATTCCTCCCTCAAGTAATAATATAAAGATTGATTTTCCATTTCTCTCCCCAAATGATGTCAGTCACAATATGGCCATAGGCACATAGAGTCCAGACACCCCTAACCCAAGTGACATAATAATTCATTTTTCAACAAACCGCTAGCTATCTATAACTCCTTGGGGCATACCCCGATACAACAAAGTGGGTCCATAGGTTCAACCACTCTATAGTGCATCCCATGACCCTATTCCATATATTACGACATTAGAACCAACATAGGAATCTGTTTCAAATGCCAAGTGGCAACAATCCCAAGATTTGGCCTAGGCTATAAAATTTATAAACTTAAAAAGAAAATTTAAATCTAAGAAAAACAAATGGCCAAATAGCCATAGTTAGTGAAAAAATCGACATGTTAGTGTAAAAACCAAATAAAATTCCCAAAATATAAGAACATATTAATCAAGAAAACTTCTGGTTCTTGCAAGAAAAGAGAAAATTTTCAATTTACGAATAAAATGTGTATATAGGAATAAAACATTATGATAACTATGTGGCCTTATATGGACAAAAAAGGGTACTCAATGAGTTGGTGGCACTTGGACATCGAACCTCAGCTTGTAAAATAACATATCAAATAATACAATTGTCATCACCTCTATCTGAATCATGTCGCCACCGCTTCAACAAGGCTGAACATAGTCATAACTACACTTAGGTTGAATCCATATGATAACCATATAGGGAGAGAGAGAGAGGAGTAAAAGTTGTCATCATTGGCTCGAGTGACTGGTCAACATTACACATTTACTCACTCCAAACATACACTTTTACCGATTTCCCTTAGGGTCAGTTATTGTAAGGTTGACAACATAACACATAACTACATCACTAACAAAATGGTGGTTCACGCATATTAACCATAACATCTTACACATGGTACATATACAGGGTATATCACAATAATTAGATTCATAGGTTACAATACATCGCATTCCCACATACTGCACCCAAAGTGCAGTACTGCACAATAGGGATCTTGTATTCACCATATGCCCCTAAATCATGACATGAACCATCACATATTACACAAATTATACCTATGACGAACACAATATCTACAATTATAACATATAGTCAATTGCAATTACAACATGGAGACACACACGATTCATCACAACATGGTGGAAACATAACGATACAATCTAATTCACTTTACACCAATTTTGTCATGCAATGCATCAACACACCTTCATACTACATAATGCCAAAATACTTCAACACATCACAATCCATAATCACATGTGAACTCTTCATATAATCCATGAAAAGGAGAGTGAATACTCTCATCACAAACACATTAACATGATAAAAAATATGCACTAAGTGACATGCACAACATGTGTGTTCATAGTATCGCAATCAAAATGTTGTTCACATTACTCTTCCAATATACACCATCACCATGCAAAATCATCACTACTCCAATATAAAATTTATTAAACTTAATGACATCAATCATCCTAATAGATTCAAATCAAGTGAAAAATATGTTAGAAATGATAAGATGAAAGATTTTAAAACTATTTACAGTCATGAATTGTTATTACTTCGATAAAACAAATTTATTCTTCTAAACACACATTGGTTCTGTGAAAAACACATTATGAAAATGATATGAATCTAAGGAATGTTCATTTTCTCTATGAATACTATTCCTCCCTCTTCACTTTAATTTGACATAACGTACATCAAATACCAGTGTAAAAATATTTATACTTTAAGACCTTATACACCTTTATGTTAGTTAGCATATTGGGTCCATTTGGAAAAATATTTAATAGTTGTTTATGAACTTAATTGATAGGTAATTCTATGGTTTGTAAATCCCTTTTGACCAAAACCCCATTGATTATCCTAATGTTTTGTTACATGCCACACATAAAGAGACAAATCACACCACAAGTGGTTCTCCTAAATGCATGCCAAGAGAAAAAGGCTATATAATATAAATCAATCCAATCATTTGGCCCTTTATACTTGGAAACATGCACTTTTAGCTCATATTTATCTAAAATGTTTATCTATGTATGAAATAAAAATGGTCTAAAATTTTACATCTTGCTTCTTAGATATAAGAAGAAAAACATGTCATTTCGTTTTTCATGGTTTTGAGATTTAAATCATAAAATATTTCATCACTTTCTATTAGAATTATTAGAGATCTTGTATATTCCAAAAATAGGTGCATGTTTGTTTTGTGAGAGTAAGTAAACACGAGGATGAAGAAGGAATACATGCACATGAATTGATTTTTACTTAAACCGATACCTGAATTACCTCTAAGATGAAAGCAAGAATTCAATAAAAAAACATGTGCATGCATTAAGAAAATATTTATACTGCTACTCATAGATCAAAATGAAAAGGTAAAAAACAAGAGTATTGCGTAACTCCCAATGCAAGACCCATCATACCTCTGTAAGGGAGAAGAGGAGTTACATTACACACATTGAATGTAACATGTTTATGATGCACACTCAGACATATGATATTTTCTATGATATAATTTTTCATATAAATCCTAATGACACCTAATGACCTATGATCTCACCTAAGTGATATGACTAATCTTGTGAGGTGGAAATTCACCTATTTAATGAATAAAGGATGAAATGTACCACTCACACTAACAACCCCCCTCATCGTAACTTAGGATAACATGAGTAAAGTTATACAATCACAAATAAATGGGTATTAAACAATACGCATGATTAGGTACACACGTATAATAAAGATATATCATGTAATGGAGGAAAAACCAATGAGGAAAACATCATATTATGTGAGATTGAAAAATCTCATAAAAATAAAATATATGTAAAATGCGTCCCAAAAAATAAAGGCCTAGTATGGTACCCATATACAAACTACAATATTTATTCAAGAAGAAGATGAGGAGAATAAGAAATGTTATCGATCCTCTAAAGAAGATGAACCTATAAAAATACACCCTATACCATATAAAGAAGAAGAAGGTTCCGAAAGTGACAAAGTGTTATTCCCATCCACATAATGGCGATACATATGTGAGTTAGAAGTTCCAAATAATCCATGAAAGGATGGTGAATATGAAGAAACAATGAAGATGGAAGATGTAATGTCCTGTAACTGTATAGAAGTAGAGAGCCTGATATCTAACGTGTCTTGAATCAAAGTTCCAACTCCCTAAAAAGTATGTATTGGACCCGAAGTCAATGAAAAAGAAATAAATCCTCAAGATGTGGTAGGTGATAATTGAATGTTGGAGGTCGGTACCATCACTATGGAAATAAACTATACTAGATCAAAAGTGTGCTTAAGCTCAGAAATATAATGAGGTCCATGTGATTCAGATAAATAATCTGAAGGAGGAATAAAGTGAGAAAAATATTAAAGTCGACTATGATTATAAAATGTACCAACTATAGTGATAGTGCCACTATGTAGCTCGTAAACATAAAAATCATTTACAGTGAGCTTAAACCACATTCCATGACTAAGCTAAGTATTCTAATAAACCGATAGGAGATTAATTTTAAGTGAAGGAATACTAAACACAATGTTGAATGGTCCACCATTCACTTTAAATGACCCTCTTGTAAAAACAATTGTATAAGTTTCATTACCCAACCAAATACATGACATGTCACATATCTCTAATGAAGAAAACTCTATGTCTATCAAGGTCATATGACGAGACACACCTGAATAGATAACCCATGTAGGATTAGTTGACACGAGTATAATGAAAGCTATTTCTGTTTTTTCTCCTTAGTTAATTATATTCATATTTATTTGTCATTCCCTTTCCCCTTTCCATTTTCTTTTTTCTTATAACATTCATGAGTTGATGAAGATGGTATGAGAGACTCGGGAACTATTATTTTGATCTTCTGGAAAGGATTTGTGAGGAGCTCAATCTTCTTTTTCAAAGATCTTTCTTCATCATATTTACCATTCCAGTACCTAAATTTCATGTGTTCTTTAGGATGTTTAGAAATAGAAGAGGAAGTGGAAGAGTTGGATTTGGTGGATTAGTCCTTTTTATTCTCATGATCCTTGTTAGTAAGTTTATTTTTTTTAATCCTTTAGGTTTTTGTGACCCACATTGACAGCATGGGATTTTGTCGATTTAGATTACCCTTTTCAATTATCTTATCATGTTTCCTAGTCCAATAATTAATATACTTGATCAAAGGAGGGCATAGTCTAGAATGCACCAAGTGCAATTTTTGTTGCATGGAAGGTAGAGACTAAACTAGAATATTCAAGACAAAGTTTGGAGAGGAATAAAATATTGAGATGTGACTCTTTCTTTCAATTACAGAATGTTTCAGTTGTAAACTTACAAATTTGAGTTTGTTAAAAAATTCCTGCAGATTTTTAAAAATGCTAGGGATGAGACTAACCAACTCATTTTCTAGTTTGTTCCCTCTACTTTCATCTTGTTTCCTAAAAACATTTTCTAAAGCATACCAAAATTGCATTGGTATTTTGGATGAATTAACATGAAAGCGCAGTTTTAAGGATAGAGAATGACACAAAAACTAGGGTCTTTATCACCTTTTAAAAACCATTTTTATTTCTCTTTAACATTTGTTGGCTAAGGTTGGAAACCCACTATTATCTTCTAGAAATATTTATTTCACAAGACATGTACCATGGTGGAATGAAAGGAACCATACAAAATAAACATGCCCATGATTGTGGAAATTAATAAGTAGTGCATTAATTACACAAAAGTTTTTGTAATATGTGAAGTAGTTGGTTACTCACCTTGTAAATGGAAAAATATCACACAAGCATGGAGAACACAATAAGTTTAGATGTGCACAATGAATCACAGTAACAAGAAAAAATGAAATCAAAGAAGGGAAGGATAAGAATAAGATTTTCTTATTAAAAGGCTATGGAAAATGTGCTCACTAACCCACAAGAGAAAAAGAGTGTTTACAATGAAGAGAGAAAAAGGAGGGGACTTAAAAATCCCAAGAACCTTGTTTTAAGGGAAACAAGAGATAATTTTTCCCTTTAAAATTAATTTTTTTATAGATTTAAGTTAATATCAACTACAATTAATCAATCTAAATTTTAAAAAAATATTTAAAACTGAAAAATTAATGGGATACATGATGCTAAGTGCTATTGCCACCGTTTTGAACCCTAGTGCTTTGCCAAACTCAAGTGCTACGAGTAAGATTCCTATTATGGCTTCCAATCATGAATTTTGCGGGAGAGTTCATGTGGAAGAATCTGGAAATGGTTTGGCTATTTGGGCTATATCTGCAGACTGCGGGAAGGGGAAACAAGATGTTAAGGAAAATAATGATCCCACACTCATGAATCTCATCGGATCTAGGATTGGATAACTATATTTTGACAGGGTTGTGGTAAGATCAGTATTTTTGGGAGCTACGACTGTTGTTACAAATCGATTTGGTTGAAAACCTAGTGAAGGCTCCAAGTCAAAGACAGGAGATGGTAAAGGCTATCCATCTGTAGGATCAGGGTCTATTCTAACGAGAGGTACTCAAACAACATGCATAGGCTCTTCCTTTGTATTCGTAGTTCCAGGGACTGTGGGTTCTCAACACAAGAGGAAATACCTCAAGCACTCACGCAATAACCCTGTTCTAAAGCTCAAAAATGATCTTCTTCTTCAAGTTTAAAGGTAGGAGGAGGAATATGGAAAAATTAGTCTCATTTTTCATTTCAAAAATTTGCGGATAAATCTATCCCAGCTACATGAATGGATCTTAGAAAACTAGAGCCTTGAAATCAAGGGTAAAGTTGAACTCTACCCATGCTAAAAATCATGTTTTATTGTTTTTTATAATCTTATGAATATCAGAAGTCTATTATATATTTCTTGGGTTTCAGATAATTATTGTGTCATGTAAAAACCCTGGTATCCTTCATTTAACCCTGTGAAGGATTCATTCAGTTGGTTGCCCATTTGGATTAGACTCTTGGGTCTACCTTTGCAACTATGGACTAAATCCTATCTTGAAGCCATTGGAAACACTTTGGTAGTTTTTGTAAATTTGATGAAGCAACCACTCATTTGGTGAATCAATCTTACACTTGAATTTTGGTAGAGTTGGATGTTCCCCTTGGTCTTCTAGAAAATATTAATTAATAAATAGGTAAAAGGGATTTGAATTGAAGATTGGGTTATGGAAGATTATCCTTTCATTTTCATAGATGTTTCAAAACAAAACATTTGATACATAAGTTTCGGCAACCCAAGCGTAAAATTATGGAAAATTCATGGCGAAAGAATTTTTTCATTCTCATTGTATCATAAATTCCCCTTCATCTCATGAAGATGATTTTCCTTCTAAAAGGAGCACGTCTTGGGTGAAATCAACCCTTATGATTTAGTATTATTATTAGGTTCCCCAATATGATCCACATCCTTCAGAGAAACTTTCCTAGGTTTTCATGTGGTTGGTTAAGGATAAGTAATCTCCTTCTTCTCTTACTAAGTTGGTGATTCTTGTTATTTCTTCTATTGATGTTATTATTCCATGTGAAATTGGTGAAGATGATAATGGGGAATGGATAGTGGTCTAGAATGAGAAAAGACCATCTTCAAAGAATATTTCACCTCCAACACATATGACTTTAAGATCTCATTCCTCTTCTTTGGGATGATTTTGTTTGGTGTCTTTTGGGTTCTTCCCATTTCTGTTTGTTGCTTGAGTCAAGTTTGTTTGGCTCTTTGTTGTCTGTTTCTTCAATACTCTATGAGATTCACTCTTATATATTTATCGTAATGGTCCATGGAGCCTTTCCATCAATTGTAAATAAAACAATAAAACAAAAAAACAAAAAAGGAAATTTTGTTACCTTTCGGGGTGAGGATCCTACTTAGCTCGATGATCTGGATGGTTGCCTCAAGATTGAGCTATGTGGAAGTTACAAGTGAGATGTGCAGGATGGGAAGAGTTTTCTAGCTCAATGGCCAAATGATTTGCATGAGATTTTGAGGGAGGATGTTGAGTTATTGTTGAGTCAATGTCAAGTTGGATTGGTTGGGCTAGTCAAACCATGTATTGAATGTATGAGCTAATAGTTTAGATAAATTCCACTCCATGGAAGTGATAAGACTTCACATATTTGTGAGGATGACACAAGTGAGAAGGATATGTAATGGTAAAGATAGTGGTAGATCCTCCTCATGTCCATCAAGCTAGGAAAATAACGGTGGGATGAGAAAAGATTCCACTGGCGAGCGGGTGTGGCCATGAATAAGAAACATGGTGAGATTGACAAGAAAAACTAGGGAGAAGCAACTTAGAGCATGTTCAAGAAAACAAAGGTGTAACTAGCAGCCTATTGAGAAGGGGCTGACAAGCCAAGGTAAGGTGGAAGGTTCAACGATAGAGCCTAGCCATGCATTAACTGTCTAGTGAAATTAGGAGCCAAATAGCCTAATGTGAGTTTGACACAAGGAGACAAAAACCTTGAGCAAAAGAAGGTACAACGTGTCAAGGCAAGCCAGGATGGTGAGCATGAGCTCAATGCATAGCACAAGTAGGTAGTATTGAGTCAAAAAGATTAGTACAAAGCAAGGAAAAATCATGAGTTACCACGGAAACAAATAAAAGTGTAATGCAAACAAGCTACAAGTTTTCTAAATTCATGTGGATAGCTCAGCGAGCTGGGGCCGACTTTGGCCTAAAACACCCTTTCACCACCTTTCACAAGAACTCAAAAATTACACATTAATCCTAATGTTTCCTGAGCATACACAAAATGCACTTGTAACACATATAAACCAACACACTTTCTAAGTAGAAAGGACCTAAAAATTGCAAGTGAAGAACAAAGTAAAAGATTAAAGATCTTGGACATTAAAGTAGCAAAATAAAAAATAGAGAGTTATAAGAAACAACTAGAGCAAGTGAAACTATTACAAACAATAAGTTCTAATACCATGTGAGAGTTAGGAAGCACAAGGATCAAGAAGAAATATATGCGCATCAATGAAGTTGCACTGGAAACAAAACAAGAAGTTGATCAAAGATGAAAGAAAGAATTCAATCACAAGAATGTGCATACACTAAGAAAATAGGTCTACTCATAGATCAAAATGATTAGTTTGAAATAAGAGTGCTTTGTAACTCCCAAGGTAAGATGCATCATATCTCTATAAGGGAGTAGAGCAGTTATGTTCCAAAAATGAAATGTAACTCCTATATGACGCAAACTAACACATATGAAATATTCCATGATAGAATCTATCATATAAATCTCTCACCTAAGTGAGATGACTCACCTTAGGAGGTGGAAATTCACCTATTTTCTAAATAAGAGATGAAAAGTACCACTCACATGAACATGTGTGTATTTATAGTTGAGATTTCGTTTCTTGCTAGACAAACCCAAAATGGTTGTTGATAGCAACTAATCCACTTAACCCATTTGAATTTTATTGATAATTATAGTACAACATAACATGCTGATGGTAGGTGGTCAAGATAAAAAACAAACTTATCTGTGACCTATGAATCTATCGAGGGTGTGACTAACAAAGGATATGAGACATGTAGAGGTCAAACAAACTTTTTAACACTAAGTGTAATGATTTTTGAGGATTTGAACTAGAAAATGATTATAATCTATTTGATAACATCATACAAGATATAACAATCACTCATTTTTACTACATTTATCAACGTAATACCTCAATTGATATTTAGATAGTGAAATTAAAACAAAAACACCATAATTACTATTAGGTCAATGTCTTTGACGGATACAAAAGTAATATTATAGATTTACAAATATGTTTTGCACTGAAATTTATACTAAACTATTGATATCTAAGAGTGAACTATAATTAATTAAGATAAAATAAAAAATAAAACCTAATTCTATAAGGAAGAGGGCTATTTAGATCATAGGAGTGTATGAAAAATAATTCTATTAAAGTGAATTAAAATTTTAGGTAATTAGAAGTTAATAATATGATACATGGTTTTTGGAAATTTTTGAGACACTCATTATTGGCTAGAATAGGTAGTAGGTTAAAACAATTGGATAAGGTGGTATTAAATAATAGAATTTGCACATCCATGGTGAAAAAATGGATATAAATAATAGAATTTGCACATCCATGGTGAAAAAATGGATATAAATAATAGAATTTGCATATCCATGGTGAAAAAATGGATAAAATATGTAATTGGTTGATTGGAACCATACATAGTCAAAACATGAATACTTAATAAAAATGTGAAGCATATTTTAAAAAAATTGTTGCAAACATAAAACAATTGCTTATATCTGTCATTTTTCACTAATATTTTATGGATCACTTGAAAAAGTCATTTATTTCTCCAAACCTAATAATGGCTCAACACTTTGTAAAATAATAAAAGAAATGATAGATTCAATGTCATATATTAATAGAACCATTGCAAATAAAAGTTCTCAAAATCAATATTCAATGCAAGTTATCAAATAGTCTACTATACGTAAGTGTGTCAAACTTTATCTCTCAAATCAAATAAATTCACTAACACCAAAGAATTTACTAATGTCATATAACTAAATAAATATTTATACTAAAATATTTTCTTTTCAAATATAAAAGGAATTATAGTTTTAATTTTATTTTCCTCATATATTTATTTTCTTTCTTTCATCTTTTTAAAATCTATCTAACACTTATGTGTTGAGGGTTTGATGTATGCTACTCATAATAAAATTGATCGTGGTGTTAATCTTGTGTAAGAGCCTCGCTCATCAAAACTTTGGATCTTTAAATATTTGCTCATCCTTCTCAATTGCCCAGAAATTTTTTATTAACACTCCTTATATAATTGAAAAACGTATTAATCTTCTCAATCCATTTGGTGAATCTTGGCCTGTAATTAAAGTTAAATTATATTAAAATTATGAAACCAACAGCGAAATATGAAATTCAAACATTTAAAAGAGAATTAGCGTTTTCTCACTCAAAGGATAGTGACAAGAAACGAAAATAAGCCATATTTTAACCACATTATGAAAATGTCACCCTTTCATTTTCATCAACCAATTTCCACAATTATTTTATATTAAAATGAGTTAGGTACGAAGTTGACCATAATACAGCGACAGTAGTAATAAATTTGGGCGACAATGTTTCTCTTATTTTAATTAGATATGACAGCAATCTTTGGAATCTTTGAACTGTGTAAGCAAAATTTACTGTCCAAACAAATTCTTGAATAGGAGTGTTCTACAATATTTAAAGCGTCCAACATCCCTTAAACAAGTCCATTTTACACGTTAAATTTTATTCCTGCATCAATTTGACGCCGCCCTAAGTTCCATGGTCACCGGAAATCGATTTGTTTTTACGATTAAAAAATCAACAGACTATAATGAAAAAATGAATACACGCATTTTATGTAAGTAGAAAATATAAAAGTTCCTTTAGACTGAGGGATCTTGATAATGGCTCTACAAAGTTTATTCAAGTTATCAACTTCAACAATCATATCGTTAGTCACAAAATCAGATTTTACACACCGAATTTTGGTACGTGATACTTTCAATTCTAAAAGTATTACGTTATGCCGTAGGCAGGTCTATATAGGCTTCAATAAATCAATTTGTTTGTTTTGTGAAGCCAATCACAAAATTCCATGTGGCATTCTGTATGGATCAAATTAGACTTCTATTGATGCAAATCTTGTATGTTATGTGACATTTGATTTGATATTTGTGTTTATACTTTTGATTTTACATTTATGTCTTGCAACTCCGTGTTTCTCTCCTTAATTTGTAATTATAGTCCTTTACTTTCCTATTTTTGTTTTTCTTCCTTTCTATTTCCTTGGTCTCTTCAATATTATGAGATTCTAGATTTATTCTAGATTCATACAAGTATAGTTATGTCTAAAATATTTATTTTTTCAAGGTTTAGTATCTTTTTAATTTTTTTACTGATAAGGGTAACTGTGCACTTTGATTTTTTTACTAGGGGCCATATCTCATGTTACAAAAGAAATACTTCAAAGCCAAGAGAGAACATTAAGCACTTAAATTAACATACTACAGTGAGAATAGTTATTTCACATCAAATATTAAACACATAAATAGGCATACAATAGTAAAAAAGTAACAGAAAAATAGCTAGATAAGAGTTATTGAGGGTGACATGGTATTCATTTCAAATGGAGCTAAGTTCCTCCTACAAGAAATTTTTTAATCTTTATTTGGACAACTGTCTAGTTATCCTTAGCGTTATCTAAACATCTTGTTCAAGCTCACATGAAAGAAAATTTCTATAAGAGTTGATTGACCTACATAAATTCATTGAAGGAGAGAAAGAGGAAGCATTCTCCTTGAACACCCTGAGAAAGGCTAAGAGAATATGATGTCTGGAGGAGCTAAGGGATCTCTTCAAGAAAAAAGGGTGTTGGCAACCCAAGAGTGCTCCTTGTTAGCAGAAGGTGAAGATGGTTCCAAAACATATGTTGTGTTGGAAACATGCATCTAATTCAAACCATAAATTTTTAGGAATATTAAAAATAGATTCAATTTTGTTTTAGTTTGCTTTAGTTAACTCAACTTTATCCTATTTTTAGGATTAGATTTAATTCAAATAAATCTGATTTACTTCATGCACAACATGTAGCTATTTTAAAGCATTAGCTTTAATTCAGAATGCTCAGTTGAAGAGTTGTTAGTGGGTGAGATGTTCTATTTAAATAATAGCAATTGTAATTGCTTTGTATGCACACACATGAGAAGTGTGAAATCTGCACAGGCAGAATTAGAGAAGTGTTGCATGCACAAACTTCATTGTAATTTTATCCGAAGCTTTGAGTATGAGTCTCTTAATTAATGGAGATTACGCACAACAGTTTTGGTTTGCACTTAAATATTCTTCTATTTATGCAAGTTATTTAATTTTTCTGTTTATTTATTTTATGTTGATTTTTGTATAAGACTGCAGATTTTCTACAAATTGGTATCAGAGCAGGGTTATTTAAGTAGCTTATTAAATTCGTAGCAAGGTGTAGGTTCTACATCTGGTATGCAGATGCCATAATTTAATGGAAAGAATTACAAATATTGGTCATTGACCATGAAGGCGCTATTTAGATCTCAAGATGTGTGGGAGATCGTTGACGATGGGTACACATAGCCCACAGATGCAACAATACATACATACTGCACTTTCTTAGGTAGAGAAAGATACTTTGAAGGAGTTACAAAAGAAGGATGGAAAATCTCTTTTATATATTCTTCAGGTGATGCACGAAAGCATTCTTCCAAGAGTGGTAGAAACCCATCAAGTAAAAACCACATGGGATACTTTACAAGTTGCATATCAAGGTAAGGAGAAAGTAAATTTTGCGAAGCTACAATTACATTGTAGAGATTTTGAGAATTTAGCAATGAAATATTTAGATTCCGTAGAATTATTTTTTACTTATGTAGTTGGCTTAGTCAATCAAATCAAATCCCACGGTGAGACTCTTGAAGATAGAAGGATTATTGAAAAATTGCTTACAAGTTTTCCTACGAAATTTGATCCTTTAGTTGTTGCTATTGAAGAAACTAAGGATCTGAGTCAGTTTTCTATTGATGAGTTGCATGCATCACTAATCAATCATGAACAGAGGATGAATAGATCACATGCAAGTGTAGATTAGGCTTTTGCATCTTAGAAATCAGGTAGTTTCAGCCCAAGAGGTAGAGGAAGAAGTCCATCTAGAGGACGCAATAGTGGTTCATCAAGCTCAGGTGTAGGAGGATAGAATCAAGAACAAATTTATGGTCAAAGACAAGATAAGTTTCATGTTCAATGCCATTATTGCAAAAATTACGCGAACTATGCTTATGATTACAAGAAAAAGCAATATGATTAGGAGGCGTAAAATCAAAATCAGGCTGGAAGTTCTATTTCTAAACCTATGTTTATTGCATGCATAAGGATTGTCAAAGCAATACATCCCCTATTGAATGTAATTTGTCAAAAGCGATTCCATTTGATGTATAGTATTTGGATTTAAGTTATAGTAATCACATGACAGGTAATCTAGATTTATTTTTTAGTTTGGATGATTCAGTTAAGATTGATGTAACTCTTTAAAATAACAATATTATGTTTGTGAAAGGAAAAGACATGGTTAATATTCTAATAAGATAGGGGGAGAAAAAAAGTATGCAATATTTTTACTATGTTATAGCTTTAAAACATAACCTTATGAGTATTGAACAACTGATACAAAAAGGATATCGAGTCTATATGGAAGACAATGAGTGTGTGATTATGGACAAAGCTCCTAGCACTTAGTTGATTGCAAAAGTGAAGAGAAAAAGCAATAGGATGTTTCCATTGATGTTTAAACCTAGAAAAAAGAAGAAATCAAATCTGTTTGTAGCAAAATCAGTAGCTCAGTTCACAACAAAGTTATGCGCTAAGCCAAATAAGCCTTTTAATGTGTCCTGCGCTTAAACAGATGAGTCTTGCGCTAAGGTAAAAAAGTCCTACGGTAGTGTAATAGAATCCTACACCAATGAAAATTAGGTCTGCGCTACAGTAAGCGAGTCCTGTGTTGATTCCTATGTAAATACAGTTGAGTCCTACATTGAACGAACACAATCAACTTTTCATTCAGTCATGAAGGATGAATCATGGCTTTGGCATCTAAGGTATGGACAATTGAAATTTTGAGGTTTAAATTTATTACCTAGAAAGAATATAGATAAAGGATTTCCATTGATTTAGAAACCAGAAAGGGTATGTGAAGGATGCATTTTAGGGAAGCAACATAGAGATTCATTCCTAGTTGGCAAAATAGCAAGAGCAAGTGCAACACTTAAGATTGTACACTCAGATTTATGTGGAACTATGAAGAAAAATTCTATTTGAGTTTGTATTTATTTTATGAAATTCATTGATGATTACACAAGGAAGACATGGGTTTATTTTTTGAGAAATAAATTAGATGCCTTTGATACATTTCAACAGTTCAAGACATTAATGGAGAAACAAAGTGGATACTACATGAAAGTTCTCAGAATGGAAAAAGGAGGTGAGTATTTTTCTAATGAGTTTATGAATTTTTTGCAGATATCATGGTTTACACAAGAAATTTACTACCAGGTATACACCACAATAGAACAGTGTGGTAGAGAGGAAAAAGAACCATCATGGAGATGGAGAGAAGCATGTTGAAGGAAAAACATCTTCCAAATGATTATTGGGCAGAAGCAGTAACAACTTTTGTTTATATTTTGAGTAGGTGTCCAATGAAACTTGTTAGGAACATGGTTTCTCAACAAACACGGACTAACAGGAAACACAATGTTTCACATTTTAGAGTTTTTGGTTGTGTAGTGTATACACATGTACCTGATGAGCTAAGGAAGAAGTTAGACAACAAAGGAGAAAAGTGTACTTTTTTTTGGTTTTTAGATAATTAAAAAGCATACAAGTTGTACAATCCAGTCATTAGAAAGGTTGTGATCAGAAGGGATATATAGTTTATTGAGAATGAAGCATGGGATGGAAGTATAAGGAAAACAATGAGTATAGCAACAACTATGCCACATGATGATATGGCAGATGAAACTTTAGATCAGCAAGATACTATATCTACAAATCTTAGACATGCACCACAAGTTGTAGCACAAGCTACACGTCAATATAAAGTAAGGAGGTCACCAAGATTTCAGCCATCTTCAGCCATGAAAGAGATACCACAGAGAAAACCAGAAGCTACTTCATCACCACAAAGTAGTCTTGTATTGAATATTCCTATGCAGCGGAAAACAAGAAGTGAGATTTATAATGTTGATACAAGTAATTTATTTTCAGTTTTTACATTATTTTCTCAGGCTGTAGATCCAGCGTACTATAAAGAGGCTATAAAGAATGAAGTTTGGGAAAAATCCATGGATGATGAGATCGATGCTATAGAGAAGAATCAAACATGGGAGCTGATGGATCTTCCACAAGGAAAGGATGTGATAGGAGTCAATTGGGTCTACAAGACGAAATACAATGTTGATGGAAATGTACAGAAACAAAAATCAAGGTTGGTTACAAAAGGTTTTGCGCAGTAATATGGAGTTGACTACAACAAAACACTTGCACTAGTAGAATTTTTAGACATAGTAAGAATGGTTCTAGCAATTGCAGCTCAAAACAAATGCCCTATTTATCATATGGATGTTAAATCAACATTCTCAAATGGATTATGTTGGTACCCAAATTGATTCTCCCTCAAAAGCTGAGCAACATCAAGGATTTGAAAGGAAGCTTAGAGAAAATTAGATCATGTTGTGTGTCGTTTTGTAGCCGGGGAAGAAATGCAGCTTGCTCTTTATCACTCAGATGTGGAGAAATGGATAACATCCTCAAGAGGATTTTATCTATCCTTACTACTTTATGGTTGTGCCTTTCAACCAAGGTGAGAGGACCCTTTTGTAGCTTGTTATTTGTGGAGGAGATGGAGATTTCCTTCTTTGCAAAGTTATTAAGAAGACTCTGAAGAAAACATGATCAATACAACAAAAATCTAACTCTCACGAGTTGTCACCCTAGATAATGGAGATATTTTCTAAGCAAGGTTCGAGCTACTAAAGACAATGAAAATCTGATTGCTTCTACATGTTTTGGTAATAGAAATTATGCATTTGTACACACACAGGACAAACCGGGGTGATATGGGTAGGATTGGTTTTTTTTAAATGAATTTTGGTGGGAGGTGAGGTAGAATGAACTTGATTTTCTAGATATTTGAGAGATTTTACAAAAATGGAAGGATTGATCAACAAAATGCTTCAAAATAGCTAAAATGTTCCTTTAACCAGAAGGTGTGCTTCAATAGAAGCCCAAATCACCACGTTTTCACAAAAACTTTAAGAATCTAAAATGAAGGCTCAAATTGAAAAACTTAATTGAACATTATCAAACTTTGTTTTATCACGCCTAAGAAACCTTGAAAGGCTAATAAACAATCTTATCATCATGCTAGGAGTAAAGTGATTTTAAATTTTTTTATTTCACTATCAAATGAAAGCTCTTTTGATAAATGAAATTGTAAATTCCACCAAACTAATCACAAGGATAGGATCTTGTGTGATTCACAAAGATTTTAATGTAAGATTGCAATGAGAACAAGAAAAACTATTTGCAGACATTCAGAAATGAAGTAGACACAATTTTTCTCAGAAATCAACATAGATTAACTCAAATTTGATTAAATTCATTAGTAGGGGAAAGTTTTCTAGAATAATCTTAGAGCTTGTCAATGGATGTACACTTGCAACCACCTTGACATGATCAAATTTAACACAAGAAATAAATAGGTTTCTCAGAAAGATGGGATCTATAAAACTTTTGTCTTATTAAATAACTTGTGACCTCTAACACTCTGTCCATTTGCATGAAAAATTCATGTAATTTATAACATTTAATCGACAACAGAGTTTTCCACGTAAAACAAAAAACATTCAAAGCACCATTGCTTATTACGATTTTGATCCTGATTCCAAGAATCAGATTTGTAAAAACGTTGTCAGGTGCTTAGTGGGAAAATCTCTTAAAATATTTCCAGCATTCAATTCTTCACTTTGTAAATCACTCTTCACTTCATGCGGCAACTACTTCCTCATTTAATCTGTCAAATCTAGTTTTTTGCATGCCAAGGAAGGAAAGATTGGAAAATCAGATCGAATCCGATAGTCAAATCATACCTTAATGGTAAAATATGTTTTCAAATATTCCCCACAAAATTAAGATATCAAATTATTTCCCCTCTTCATTTGGCATGTAGGAGACATCAAGAAATGATAAAAAACCATAAAAATTTGCATCCCCAGGAGCTTTGGAGCAAAAATGGTAGAAAATTATATACAAATGCAAAGTTGCCGTTGATTTCCCTTTTGAATTTGGACCGTCCACATGGGAGATTTGACTTAAAATGGGCCTGGGGGTTTCTTTTTACTTTTTACACCTTTTGGGAAAAAAATGTAAAATTTCTCATTTTTCTCTGCCCCTCTGCCTTTAAGAAATGGGCTTGACATGAGTCCCAATGTGGGCCCTAGTGGAATTGTAGATCAGTTATGCTATTTTACCTTGTTTTTGGAAAAATAGAAAATTTTCCAAATTTTCCCCCCGCACCCCCGTCCTTCCACCTTTAGCTTCTAATGTGGGTCTCATCGGAATTGCGCTTCCTTTTTACACTTTAACCCCTTTTTTATAAAAGGAAAACCACTCAATTGCTTTAAAAAGTCTAAGTATAGAGCTGAGCCAACGGAAACCTCCACCTGTCCTCCTATTGCTTTAAAAATTGTTAAGGTGGGACCCTGAGGTAGATCCTCAATTGAGCGCTAGTCCACCATGTGTCCACGGCCCACCAAAACTGTACCAGCTGCATGAAAAAATTGTCTAAGTCCGGGAAAAGTAGCAGAATCCTCCACGTGTCTCGCCAGCGCAACTCCAAGGCAAAACCAAAAGGTGAATTTTCAAATGAGCGTCGTTCCTCCACATGGACAAGTTTTGGCTTGAAGTGAGCCATAGAGTTTTTAGAGTGCCCCACCGAGCCACATCCAACCAAAAAGGGCCAAGTTTCCACTAATGCAAAGATGTAAATTTGAGGGGTAAAGTCACACCCATCATACCGTAAAAATGTAGGGAAACCACCATTTGAGCTCGGAGATGAAATTTTCTTCAAGGACAGAGAATTTTGGATATGTTATAAGTTTCAAACATGATCCTCTGAGCTACATCCATTCACATTTCTTCAGGTATTTGGGAAAAAAGTGATAGAGATAACAACACATGATTACGAAAAATGGAAGGAAATGAACAACCTGATTTTTATGGCCAATTTACAGACACCATCAGATGGATAGAGAAACAAAAAAAAAATATGGATCTTTAAGTGATCTTGAAACAAGGAACAGATTGATCATGGCAATGAAATGGAGGACAAAGTCTTCAAACACCAACACGGGGAGATAAAAAAATGTGACAAAGGCCACAGACTGGGGATTTTAATGACAAATGGGGATGGGCACTCCCTGTGAGTGCCACAAGAACCAAATAACAGACTAAGTGCCAAAACATCCATTGGACAACTGATTTAGCTTACAGAGTAGAATTCCAAAACCATCTCATAAATATGAACTGAGAAACCAACAAAACTAGGTCACCAAGGACTAGAACGAGCAAAAAAAAAAAGAAAGAAAGAAAGTAACTAACTATACACTATACAAATGATGCTCACCTTGATTATGGGGAATCAATCAAGGAAATGTTTCAAATTATTGACATTAACAAGAAATTTGAGCAATTCCCCATCCAAGTCTTCCATGAAGAAGGTATGTTCACCAATTCGAATGTCAATGGAGTAAGGAAACATGCATAATGCATCAAATTTACCATGATTTACCTTATCTTCATGCCTGTTATCCCATAAAAACACAAGATCCCCAATGCTGAAAGCTCTATGATGGTGTCTCCTTTTTTCAAATAGCTTCTTGAACATTTCTCTGAACTTCACATGCTGCTGATGGGATGCCCTTCTTTCTTCCTCTAACTCAACAATCCGGTTAATACAAGCATCATATAGAATAAAATTTTTCATCTTCCAGTTGTTGAATAAACTGATATGAGGAAAATTGTATATGCAGGGGGTAGCAAAGCTTGAGTTCCATACACCAATTCAAATGGAATTTTTCCAGTAGCTCTTTTAACAATAATTCTATCAGCCCAAACATCAAACCTCAACTACTCACCCCCATTTCCTTTTGTTCGGCACTGCAAGGTTCTCCTAATGATCTTTTATATATTTTTATTGTTGGACTTTGCTTGTCCATTTCCTTGGGGATTGTAGTTAGAAACATATGTCAAATTTATTCCATACTCTTTGCACATTACCACCAAAGGTTTGGTTTGAAACTCATGGCATTGTCAGCAACAATTTTAACTAGCACTCTAAACCTACAAATGATATGGTTCAACATGAAGTCCATGAAAAATAGAACCATCTCCTAAAAATGAACCAAGAAACCAACAAAACCAAGTCATCAAAGATCAGAATGAGCAAAAACACAAAATACAGAAAGAAACCAATGAACTATACACTATACAAATGATGCTCACCTTGATTCTGGGGAATCAATCAAGGAAATGTTTCAAATTCCTACCATTAATGTGCAATTCGAGCAATTCCCCATCCAAGTAATTCAAGAAGAAGATATGTTCACCAATTCGAATGTCAATAGATTAAGGGCCCATCCATAATGCATAAAAATTTACAATGATTTCCCTTATCTTCATGCATGCTATCCCATAACAACACAAGATCTCCAACGCTTAAATCTCTTAGAGTGTCATCTTCTTATCAAATAACCTCTTTAATTTTTCTCTAAACTTTCACATGCCTTTGGTGGGATTGCCCTCCTTTCTTCATCCAATTTCAACAATATTGTTAATGTGAGCATCATATGGACTATCTTATTGATCTTCTAGTTGTTGAATGAAATGATATGAGGATAATTGCATATGCAGGGGCAGCAGAGCTTGAGCTCCATACACGAAGTCAAATGGACTTTTTTATAGTAGCTCTTTTAACAGTAAGTCTAACATCCCAAACAACAAACTTTAACTGCCTTACCCCATTTCCTTTTGTTCAGCTCCAAGGTTCTCCTAATGATCTTTAATAGATTTTTATTGTCTGGACTCTACTTGTCCATTGCCTTGGGGGTTATAGTTGGAGGCATATGTCAAATTGATCCCATATTCTTTACACATTGCCACCAAAGGTTTAGCTCTGAAGCTCATGGCATTGTCAGCAACAATTTTAACTGGCACTCCAAACCTATAGATGATATGGTTCAACATGAAGTCCATGACAAATTGGTGTGTTTCTCTCTTGGTGGGGATTGCCTCTACCCACTTAGTGAAGTAATCAATGGCTACGAGAATCCACTTATGGCCAACACTTGAAAGTTCTGAAATATCACCAATGAAATCCATTCGCCATTGTTTGAATGTGGCTTCGATTGATACAGGATGTAAAGAAAAGGATCCCGAACCTTTTAGTCTTCCAGAAAAATGTTGGCAACTCTCACATCTTCTAGCCAACAAAGTTATATCTTTAAAAAGAGTTGGCCACCAATAACCATCCCTCAAGATCTTGTGAGTTGTGACTCTTCTAAAAAAATTCCCCCCACAAAATCCTCCATAGAGACCATATAATTATCTTGGGGGCCTTCATCTTTAGCAATGCACCTTAAGAGAACTTCCTCAGGGTTCTTTCAAGCTAACCCAAAATCAGTACTGACATATTTCTGGGAAGCCAACTTAAGAGCTCTAGTTTTAATTTTTTACTTAAATACTCAAGGCAATATAGATGTCTGAGATAAAAAATTATATCTTTGTACCGTTCAGATCTCATCAACTTTTAAAGGACATCCACCCTTCCTTATTCTACTTCATTCACCTCAATAGTTTGCAAGTTTACTCTAAGCCCTAAGCTTAGATAATCCAAAACCTATTACTTACTTCAGTGGTTTGGATATCCTTGTCATATTCTTACAAATTGGTCACCCATCTGCATCTTTTTCTTGAGACCTCCATCTCTCATAAGACATCTTTCACCATGGTGTGGGGAACAAAAGCAACAAATTCTAGAGCTCAAAATTTAAGGTCTAAAAATACCTTTTTTTCTTTTACCAAGGCAGATGCTTATTTGTTTCATAATGGTTTATTTCAACTCATCACCCTACAATGCCTTACTAAAAAAGGCAATTGGCCTCTCATCCCCTTCATCATCCTTCTCCAATAAGACAGATGAAACAATGTTCTCCAAAGAAAAAGAAAACATTTGGAAAGGATTCCTATAATCTAAAGCTACTAAAACAGGGGGCATGCTTTAATGCTTCTTTGATCCCATTAAAATCCTTGAATTGTGGCCCCTTCCCATTTGATAACTTGGTCCTTCTTTATCATGTAATCAATTGGAATGGTCAAATGAGCAAATTTTTATATGAATCTTATGATAAAATTTATTTTCCCAAAGAAGGGCTAAATTACCTTCTTAGGTTCTTAGAATTGGAACCTTGTCTGATGGCCTCTACCCTCTTAGGATCTATCATTACACCATCCTTTGATACAATGTGAACAAAAAATTTGGCGTTTTGCACTCCAAAATGGAACTTCTTTAGATTGAGTAAAATTCCACACTCTCTGCATCTTATCAACATTTTTTCCAAGTGTTGTAAGTGATCACTTATCTTTCTAGAAAACACAGTCACATCATCTTGGTAAAAAACAATAAAATCATTAATGTAACCAACAAAAATCAACATCCATTTCTATTTGAAAGTTTGCTCTAGCATTCATCAAACAAAAGGGAATTCTAACATAGACATATGTTCCCCAAGGAGTGGGAAAGACAGTCTTGATTCTTTCTGATTCCTTCACAACCACTTGATTATAGCCAGAGAAACCATCCAAGGTAGAAAGCATACTCAGAACCAGTCACTAATTGTAGCATGTTTTCCATATTTGGTAAAGGATAATTATCCTTCATTGATGCTCTGTTCAGATTTCTAAAATCCACGCATAACGTGATATCACCATTTTTTTTTCTAATTGGCACTAAGGTTGCAACCCAAGAAGAATACCTTGTGGGATGAATAATCCCTCCATCCCTCAGTTTCTTCAGTTCTTCTTACAATTTTAAGAAATAGGAGTGGATTGATTGGCCTCTACTTCTTCCTGAATGGATTTGCATTAGATTCCAAAGGAGTTTCATGTTGAAAAAGATCCTCTATGTGTGCCTTTAATTCAGAATAAGACCAAGCTAGGCAATCCTGATATTTTTTCAACAATTGAACATAGGACTGCTTTTCCTCCTTGTTCATATTACTTCCCATCCAGAACTTCCTTGGTTTCTCCTTTGTACTAAGGTCATGTTCCTTAACATCCCTTGAGGCTACAATATGTATCTTAATAATGAAAACAACATTATCAAAGTTGGATTCAAGAGCAACCAGTCCTATAGGAATTATATTAGTTTTCAGTTGGATGATGTCTTTACCGAACAAAGTTTCTTTACCCTCTGCTACACACACCACTGGCTCCCAATCAATACATCGATCAAACAAAATCCCCCTTATTCTGTAGAAATATTTTGACCTAAGCATCATCATCAAATTTTTTTTCCAATGTTTAGTGTTGTCAAGGACAGATGGCCATGTTCGACACTTCAAAAACATATTCATAATATCAGGACATTACACAATTATCAAACCGAGATCCCAGTATTACAAGCTTGTCTACCATAAAATTGAACTTCCTATCATGATGCACAATATTAAATGAATTAAACATCTCAATAAAGTCCCAGACTGCATGCTTGTACTGTTTCATTCTCTAATTGTTAGTAGCATACAGTTTTATGATTTGTTTAACAATTAGTTTTAAATATTTCTTAACAATGATGTCTTTAACATAGTATTTCCAAGAAATTATCAAACCTGACAGAAATGCTTCATACTCAACAATGTTGTTAGTACACTCAAAGTTAAGTTTGAAAGAAAAAAACAAACTCTTCCAAGCTTGGAGAAATCAGAACT
This sequence comes from Taxus chinensis, assembly GCA_019776745.2. Classification (NCBI taxonomy): domain Eukaryota; kingdom Viridiplantae; phylum Streptophyta; class Pinopsida; order Cupressales; family Taxaceae; genus Taxus; species Taxus chinensis. The sequence continues at coordinate 561,823,787 of CM034156.1, forward strand.
ACACCAGCACCATTTCAAAATTTGGAGCAAGCTCCATCAAATAACAAATTCCATGGAGAGCCTACTTGTTCAAGACTCTTACATTGATCCATTTTGTTCTCTTTCCCATTAAGAAAATCCAAGAAAGTTATCAGCATCAACACTTGTGTACAACACTTCATAAGATGCATTGTTGGGATCTTCAATGAGGTGCAACATCTTCTTTTCTCCATACAACTTGACAAGGCTGCCCTCAATTTGGATGGTGGCATAGGAAATATCCATTTGAACACTCCCACCAACACTTGCAACCCATTTTATAGACAACAACATACCCCACTTGGCTAGGCAATCAACAATAACAACATCAAGTTTCAAGTTCCTACCCAGATAAGTTGCAAGTTATACCACCAAACCTTTCACACATCCCACCACTGGCACCTCTCTGGAATCCATGGCAGTGCACTTCCCATATGCTGCTATTACTTTGATATCTAGTTCATTCATGACCTCAAGAGGCATGACATTGCATGATGCTCCTGAATCAAACATACAGTTGTGTAGCAATCTGTCCTTAATGATCAGAGTGGTGAAGAATGGATCTACATTTAGCTGAGACTCTACCAAGGATGTTCCTAAATAAACCTCAGGTGGTTCACCTAGTTCTTCCAATGTTGGTGGTGTTTCTAGCTCTTAAATGATTGGAGGAGTCTCCACAATGTTTACATTTCTTCCTGGGGTACTCTTCTCTTCTTTCAATCCCAAATACTCAAATGCCCTTTTCTTGTGCTCAGGAATCCTAAGTAGCTCCAATAATTGGAACACTAACTTTGATTTGACTCAAAACTTGGGAAATGTCATATTAAACACCCTTTGGCAAGGTAACATTAGAAGGGAGATTGAACAAACTCATCAGATGACACGAGTATTTTTGACAATTTGGGCATGAAGAGAAGTATCAATATTGTTTGGGATAGTAAGGGGTTTGGAAGGTGTATCCTTCTTAGGAGCCTCTTTAGGAATACTAGTAATAAAAGGAGTTTTAGGTTTGGCTTGAGGCCTTGCTCCTTTGAAAACTCTACTCCTAGTATTATAAACCTTTTCTTAAGCAACAACATTGTTCATGAATAACTTCCTATCCTCCTCATATGGGATTCCTCCATCATACTTATTTATCATTAAACCTCTCAAATATTCAAAGTAATTATTGGGTAATTCAAAATCTTGTACAATATCTATTTATAAAGTATGAGAGGGAGGACGAAGGGGTATCCAGTGAATGCAATCCCAAAAATCAACAGTAGTTCTAGAATTTATTACCTTAGTTGAAGTTGCTAAATTGCTTGTGAGCTTGAATAGAGCACTCCATCATGAATGCATCGTCATCAATGTTATCATCATCAGCTTCCACTTATACTTGCTCGATCTATTTCACATGGGGCATGGAGCATGATACATATGTCACACCAATCAATTACCTCTATTTCTTCAACAACAACAACTCTGGCAAGCCAAAGGATTAGGAACCATTCTTGTTTTCCCTAGCTTAGGGATGTCTATTTGCAAATCCCATGGGTCCCTTGCCTCTGTCATCAGATCTCTAATCATTTCTAGGATGATTTGCAAATATATCTTGGCCTTGTTGCTTATGCTGACCTTGTGAACTCTACCCAATTCCTTTCTCTTCCCTGGGCTAATTTGTATGAGATTTATTTGACAGCCCCTGCCAAAGTTTTCACAACTTCCTCCAAATCAACAGTCCTTACTTTCTTGAGGTTTTTCCAGGTTAACCAGTTTCACACCCTCCCTCTTAAGAGGTTTTCCAATTGCTTTAATGTTATTCTCAATTTGTAGAGCCATGGTAAAGGCCTGCCTCAAATTGGTAGGGTTTTTGTCCCTCAAATAGTAAAGAAAATTTCTTATCAAATGCATATGAATACTTTATAAGACAAGATTCATCATATGGCCTTAAAATTACAGGAAATCTCCTCAATGTCTTATTAAATCTAGTGTTGAAATCATGCACTGATTTATTAGGATTCTTTTTAATATTTTCAAATTCTGACAAAAGAAACCTAGGGTCCGTTTTGTCACCATACTGCAATATAAATGCATTATTCATTTCTATCCAAGAATCAATGGAATTATCTGGAAAAGATTTATACCAGTCCCTTGCATCTTCTTCCAAAGTATGGATAAACAATTTTGATATATACATCTTCAAATTCAATCTCAAAGTATTCCATCATGTTGATAAAAAGCTTTAAGTGTTGATCACCAGTTATAGAATTATTTCCTTAGAACTTTGGTAGTCTATTTCTTACATCTTGGGGAAATGCATTTGGATAACCTTGCCATCCCTCTAAAATTTATAGGACCAAAGGTATTTACAACAAATGGAGGTCTGGGTGGGGGATGGGCCATGTTGTTTTGAGGAGGTGACCTTGGAGGAGAATCAAACTGATAAGGGACAAGGGGTCTTTGAAACACAGGAGTATAAATTCCAAAATGGATATCCCCTAAAGGATTTTTTTCTTGGAAAACCCTATCAACTTTGGAAAACATAGGGGCAGAATGAGAAGCAAACTTTTCAAATTCAAATGAAGGCCCCTCTCCAGATGGAGAATTTAATTCCACAAAAATACTACCTGATTCAGAAGCACTTGAATGGACAATCTTCAATGATAGGCTGATCACTTTCATCAATGGAGATCTCTTTTCTTGACTGCTGATCTCCAACAACTCTCTAGGATTTTCTTCCTTCTGAATTTGTTTTTCCTAGCTCTGGAAATAATGTCCTAGTAGGATCCTTAGTGAAGAAAGATCTTCTTCCTTCTAGTCTTTGTAAAGATTAGTAACAAATCTCACTTGACAGAGGTTAAGACACTGGTATTTATAAAAAAAATCATATAACATGGAGTCGCCACTAAGGATTTCCACCTTAGTTGTGTAAATGCACTAAAAATATGATCTGTCAAATGTCTGTCAACACTAGAAACTGGAAATGGAAATGATCTGACCTTCCTTTACCCAGATTTATCAATGAAACTTAGTGCAATAACTGTAGAAATTGGAAATATTGCACACAACACTTGTAACTTTGAACACTTCTTACAGGCCTGAACACATGATGATGTTGAAACAATGTACTAGCACTTAGAGCATGTAAGAAATGTTTACCAGGGTCTGAATATGAACTGCAATCACAATGTCCCTAGTAACGGTGCCAAAACAGTGTGGACGAGACAAATGGATATGAAATGGCAACAAATCAACAAATATGTCTCGGCAGCATGCAAATCAGTTACTGACAGCACGTAAATCAGTTCCCCCGAGTAACACAAATAAATTGTTGCCGGGCCAAATGGATACAGCAACTGGAAATCAAATAAAAACATAATCTCGGTAATGGGCAAATGGATACAAACTAGCAACATAAATCAATAAGTTAGTCTCAGAAACGCAAATCAATTCCCTAGAAACGATGGCACCAGAAACAGTGTTGGTACCCAAATTGATTCTCCCTCAGAATCTGAGCAACATCACGGATTTTAAAGGAAGCTTAGAGACAAACAGATCATGTTGTGTGTTCGTTTTGTAGCTGGGGAAGAAATGCAGCTTGCTCTTTATCACTCAGATGTGGAGAAATGGGTAGTACCCTTAAGAGGATTTGATCTATCCTCACTATTTATGGTTGTGCCTTTCAACCAGGGTGAGAGGACCCTTTTGTAGCCTGTTGTTTTATGGAGGAGATGGAAGATGTCCTTCTTTGCAAAGTTATTAAGAAGACCTTGAAGAAAACATGATCAATAGAACAAAAATATAACTCTCACGAGTTGTCACCCTAGATAATGGAGATATTTTCTAAGCAAGGTTTCAGGGCTACTAAAGACAATGAAAACTTGATTGCTTCTACATGTTTTGGTAATAGTAAATTATGCATTTGTACACACATAGGACAAACAGGGGTAGTATGGGTAGGATTGGTTGTTTTTAAATGAATTTTGGTGGGAGGTGAGGCAGAATGAACTTGATTCGCCAGATCTTTGAGAGATTTTACAAAAAATGGAAGGCTTGATCAACAGAATGCTTCAGAATAGCTAAAATGTTCCTTTAACTAGAAGGTGTGCTTCAATGGAGGCCTAGATCAACACGTTTTCACACAAACTTTAAGAATCCAAAATGAAGGCTCAAATTGAAAAACTTAATTGAACATTATCAACCTTTGTTTTATCACGCCTAAGATACCCTCAAAGGATAATAAACAATATTATCATCATGCTAGGAGTAAAGTGATTTTAAATTTGTTTATTTCACTATCAAATGAAATCTCTTCTGATAAATGAAATTTGCAAATGCCACCAAACTATCACAAGGATAAGATCTTGTGTGATTCACAAAGATTTCAATGTAAGATTGCTAATGGGAACAAGAAAAATTATTTGCAGACATTCAGAAATGAAGCAGACACAATTTTGCTCAAAATCAAACACAAATTAACTCAAATTTGATTAAATGCATCAGTAGGGGAAAGTTTTATAGAATAATCTCAGAGCTTGTCAATGGCTGTACACTTGCAACCACCTTGACATGATCAAATTTAACACAAAAGAAATAAACAGGTTCCTCAGATGATTTCTCAGAAAGATGGGCTCTGTCAAACTTTTCTCTTAGGAATTAACTCCTGACCTCTAACACTCCAACCATTTGCATGAAAAATTCATGCAATTTATAACATTTAATCTACAACAGAGTTTCCCCCCCCAAAACCAAAAACATTCAAAGCACCATTGCTTGTTACGATTTTGATCGTGATTCCCAGAATCAGATTTGCAAAAAAGTTGTCAGGTGCTCAGAGGGAAAATCTCTTCAAATATTTCTAGCATTCAATTCTTTCACCTGGTAAATCACTCTTCACTTCACGTGCCAACTACTTCCTCCTCTAATATGTCAAATCTGGTTTCTTGCATGCCAAGGAAGGAAAGATTGGAAAATCATATTGAATCTCGATAGTCAGATCACATCTTAATGGTAAAAGATGTTTTCAGATCTTCCCCACCAAATCAAGATATCAAATTAATTCTCCTCTTCATTTGGTATGTAGGAGACACCAAGAAATGATAAAAAACCATAAAAATTCGCATCCCCAGGAGCTTTGGAGAAAAAATGGTAGAAAATCAGATACAGATGCACAGTTTGCCTTTCGATTTCCCTTTTGAATTTGGACTATCCACATGGGAGATTCAAGTTAAGATGGGCCTTGGGGTTTCTTTTTACCTTTTACACCTTTTTGGGAAAAAATTCAAAATTTCTCATTTTTCTCTGCCCCTCCTGCCTTTGAAAAATGGGCTTGACACAGTGTCCTAATGTGGGCCCAAGTGGAACTATGCACGTCTCGATTATGCTATTTTACCTTATTTTTGGAAAAAAGGAAAAATTTCCAAATTTTCCTCACAAGCTCCTGCCCTTCCACCTTTTTAGCTTCTCATGTGGGTCCCAGCGGAACCACACTTCCTTTTTACACTTTAAACCCTTTTTTCATAAAAGGAAAATTTTCCAAATTTCCCCTGAAATTCCGCACCTCCGCTGTTGACCTTTCAAAACAATTTTTGACTCATTCTCTATCGGGCTTGTGGGTCATTTTGATGACTTTAATCTTTTTGAAAATAAGGGCCAAAAAATCCAAGTTTCCTCTGATGGCCTGCCTCCTCGCCTTTTGAATTTTCAAACTTCCACGTGTCTCAATGGCACATTTTGAGATGGTCCCCAAAAGTAGAGACCCCAAACAAGCGTGGGCTCAACACGTGTCTCAATCTGGTAGAGTCTGTTAAAAATTTGAAGGTTCATTGAAAGGCACCATGTGTCTAAGGTCTGAGACAATCTCTTTATCCATTGAAAAGTCCAAGCAAAAAGGCAGAGTGAGCGGAAGCCTCCAAGTGTCCTCTGTGGTGCTTCTTCAAAATAAAACTTAGGGGCTAGTCCCCAAACATGCACAATCCCTCCACATGTCCCAGGCTTAAGAAAATTTCTTGAGCAAAATTTTAAGTATGAGAGTCACCACAGAGCTAGAAAATTTCGGAAGCCTCCACCTGTCCCTCTATCACAATTTGTTAAGGTGGGACCCTGAGGTAGATCCTCAAATGAGAACCAGCCCACCATGTGTCCATGGCCCACCAAAACTATACTGGCTGCATGAAAATTTTGTCTAAGTCTGGGAAAAGCAGCGGAATCCTCCACGTGTCCCCCCGGCTGACAACTCCAAGGCCAAACCAAAAGGTGAGTCTTCAAATGAGCGTCGTTCCTCCACGTGGACAAGTTTTGGGTTGAAATGATCCATAGAGTTTTTAGAGTGCCCCGACTGAGCCACATCCAACCAAAAAGGGCCACATTTCCACTGATGTAGAGATGTAAATTTGACAGGGAAAAACACACCCGTCAAACCGTAAAAATGTAGGGAAACCACCATTTGAGCCCAGAGATGAAATTTTCTTCAAGGACAGAGAATTTAGAAATGTTATAAGGTTCAAACATGATCCTTTGAGCTGCATCCATTCACGTTTCTTCAGGTATTTGGGAAAAAAAGTGATAGGGACAACAACACATGACTGTGGAAAATGGAAGGAAAGGAACAACCCAAGTTTTACACCCAATTTACAGACACCTTCAGATGGACAGAGAAACAAAAAACAAATTTTGGATCTTTAAGTGATCTTTGACCAAGGAAGGGACTAATCATGGCAACCAAATGGAGGAAAAATTCTTCAAGCACCAACACGGGGAGATAAAAAACATTGTGACAGAGGCCACAAACTGAGGGATTTTAATGACAAATGGGGTGAGACTAATTTGAGCACAAACAAATTCCTTGAAGATGAAGTTTATGTAAATCATCCAAAAGGTTAATGAGATTGAAGGTCATGAAGGAAAAGTATACAGATTGAGGAAAGTGGTATATGGTCTCAAACAAACACATAGAGCTTGGTACAAAAGAATAGAATCTTATTTAATTGAGAATGGTTTCAGTAGGAGAAGCAATGAGCCTACCTTATACACCAAGATAAATGAGAAAGGGTAAACTTCTAAAAAAAATTTATACGTAGATGATTTGATCATTACAAGAAATCTATCTACAAAGTCATTCCAATCAGCCATGAAGAAGAACTTTGAGATGATAGATCTTGGTCTTATGCATTATTTTTTGGGCATTCAAGTTGAACAATCAAAAGGTGAAGTTTTTATCTTACAAGAAAAGTATGCAAATGATGTTTTGAAAAGGTTTAACATGTTGAATTGTAAGCTAGTGCCAACACTAGTTGTAGTAGGTTTGAAGTTGAGAAAAGAGGATGAAGGATCATTTGTTGATCAAACATTGTTTAAAAGGTTGGTTGGAAGTCTTATGTATTTAATGGCCACAAGGCCTGATATCATGTATGGTGTGAGCCTCATATCAATTTTTATGGAATATCTAAAAGATTCACATTGGCAATCTGGAAAAATATTTTTGAGGTATGTATGTGAACAAGGAATCATGGAATTATTTTTTCAAGTTCAGATGAGTTCAAATTAATTGGTTATATAGGTAGTGACAGTGCTAGAGGTATAGATGATTGGAAAAGCACATCTGGCTATAATTTTCACTTTGGAACAAGAGTGGTTTCATGGGCATCAAAGAAGTAACCCATTGTCACGTTATCTTCAACAGAAGTAGAGTATGTAGCAGCAACAGGAGCAACATGTCAAGCTATTTGGATGAGAAGAGTATTGACATATTTATAACATAAACAAGAGAAAGCTACACATATTTTTTGTGACAACAAATCAGCCATAGTGTTGTCCAAAAATCATTTTGTTTATAAGAGGAGCAAGCATATTGATATGAGGTATCATTTCATCAAGGAGATGGTAAAAAAAAGGAAATTCATATTGAATTTTGTAGATCCGAAGATCATTTTGCAAACATTTTTACAAAAGATTTGGCAAAAGAAGTTTTTAAATATTTGAGATATTTTTTGGGAGTTTGTGATCATGTGCATGGAAGATCTAAAAAAGCAAACGAAGCTCCAGAAGAGTGAACGCTACAAGTTTGAAACTAAGGGGGAGTGTTGGAAATATGCATGTACTTCCAACCATAGCTTTTTAGGAATAATAAAAATAGATTTAGTTTTGTTTTGGTTTTGTTTAATTAACTCAGCTTTATCCTATTTTTAGGATTAGATTTAATTCAAATAAATATGCTTTAATTCATGCACAAAATGCAGTTGTTTTAAAGCATGAGTTTAAATTTAGAATGCTCAGTTGAAGCACTGTTAGTGGGTGAGTTATTCTATTTAAATAAAAGCAATTGTAATTGCTTTATATGCACACACAGAAGTGTGAAATATACACAGGTAGAATTAGAGAAGTGTTGCACACACATACTTCAATGTAATTTGATCCGAAGCTCTGATTATGAGTTAATTAATGGAGAATATGCATAATAGTTTTGGTTTGAATATTCTTATGTTTATGCAAGTTATTTAATTGTTTTTCTTATTTATTTTATGTTGTTTGTTGTATAAGACTGCAGATTTTCTACAATTTGAACATGCGCAAATAGTGAGATGTTTATGTTGAGTGTATTTCCAACAATATGGTTTAATGCCTTTGTCCTTACAATTACCGCAGTCTACAATGAAGTGTCTGATTTTATAGCATCTACGACAATGAAATGGTAAACCTTGTTACCAAGCTGTTGTATCCTGGTTCAGCCTTTGATTTGTAGATTAATATTTGAAGGAAGGTATTGAGAAAGGTCAATGTCAACCTAGATTTGAAAAAAATAGTATGACAATGTTGGATAATGCACAAATCTAATTTAACATTAACCATAACTGATTTTGTATGACTTCAAGACAAATGACATGCCAGAATTCAAAAGGAATAACGAGGAGTATAACCCATAAAGGATGATATGTAAAAAAGTCTTTCAATGGGTCAAAAATAGGGTACAATAGTTTGAACATTAGACCATGCTCCCCTAATCCCAATATTGACGGTCAATAGTATCTCTATCTTCAACTAAGACAAAAAAAGAATGAAAAATGCTCTATAATAGGGATAAGTTTCAATCTTACCTTTAATTTTCAGGTTGCATCTTTGGGATATCAAATTATGTAAACGAGAAAATTATCGCTAGAAGTGTTTAAATCAAAAAATATTGGATGGAAATCTATGTTGGGATTAGGGGTTTTGTTTGTTGCAGTGACAATTTTTTTGATGTGGATGTTTCCATGTAGCCCAAAATAGCTGGCATGCCACAGGGAGGTCCTTCTTTGAAGCCAAAATTTAATATCCCTTCCTTTAACTTTGAGGATGACCTTCTCCACAAGGTGATGGATGTATAAGAAAATTTATATTTTAATTACAACCCATGTGGAATTTAGTTTTTCACCAAAATTACACAGTGATTAAGGACCAACACACAATCATGGACAAAAGCGCTTAAAAGAGGCCAAACAAGGACATGGTGAGGAATCAATGTCTAGACTATAGGAAGGGAGGTAGGGAGAAAACATAGGGAACACATTTGCATCAAAACTATTCAAAAACCAGCCAAAGAAGGATTTACAAAATCTTGATCCTATGTGGAAACAATAGGTCCCATGAATGAAGGTATCATATTCAGTGGTCTAAAGAGCACAGGGAAGATTTAGCTTTGCATTGATGGGAGAATTTGCTGAAATACGATCGATTATTGACCAAGTCATGAGAAAGACTAGGAAGAAGTGGAAGATTACGGGAAAACTCAATACCTTTGCCTTGTGAGATAGAATTTTTTTGTTTGTCTTCTCTCTTAAAGAAGATCTTGTTCAAGTGATGTCGGGTGGACCTTGGTTCTATGAGAGAACCACTCTCTCTATAGTTAGATGGAAACCGGGCTAAAGAACACACATTCCAACAAGATGCCCTATCTAGATAAGTCTCTCAGGATTGTCCCTGGAGTTCTGGGAGGTGGATGTGTTTACCGGCATCACTAAGGAAATAAGGGATTTGATTGCTTTGGACCACATCAAAAATTGTAGGAACAAATTCATTATAACAAGGATGTGAATCAACATCACATCTATATGTTCTCCTCTTGAGGTCATCAACTTGGGGACAAGAGATGGGATCTGGAAGTAAAAAATCATATACGAGGATTGATCAGATTTCTGTAATGGGTGTGGGAGTGTGGGGCACCGAGGTAACAAATGCAAAAATAAAAATTATACCCAACAACCAACTCGTCTAGTATGGAGAGAGGAAATTTCAATGCAATATACCCGTAGCATCGACCTGGTGGTTGATTTGAATCATGAAATACATTCAGCTTCATAGGGTAGTGGAAGGAAGATCCAGTCTATTGATTCAAAGTCCCTAGTCATGGTGGGCAAAGACTACAACACAAACACAACAAAGAGTGATGTCATAAACCTCACCACAAAAAACACGGTTGGACTGACAACACCACTTTGAATAGTTGACGTGGAATATAAGGAGGTAACACTAACAGTTAGAGGAATCATTAATAATAGGAGAAGCCCACCTAATTCGAATTTGAAAGGTCAAGGGAAAATTAATGTTGCCATAGAAGTAACTGATAGAAAAATTAGTAGATTTGATGGCGGCTTTATTATATAACCGAGCATTGTGCTGGAGATGCCAAATCCCAAATTTAATAATGGTATAAAAGGAAGTGGGTTTTTCCTATACTGGTACCTATCAAAAATTCGAGGAAGGGTGTGTTAAGTGAAAATGAAGATGTAAATTTTGTGGTGCTAATGGTGGAATCATTGCTATATGATCTCAAGGAGAAAGACAATAAATTGAATGAAATGGTAGTACATGAGGGATCCACTTTTAATGGTGCTACCAAGGTAGTGATTCCCCTTATGATGAATGGTAATGATAATGTAATTTAAATTTTTACTGAGTCTCTAGGTAAGGTGGACATTATAGCTTCATATGAGGGAGGTGATGGATGGAATAATGTTAAAAAGAAAATTCCTCACACCATTCATCCCACAGTATCCTAGATTAATGGTAGAAAATTCTATTTGTAGTCCTCTCAACTTTTATTTCTTGCTGATCGAGTTTAGGATTTTCTTCATTTTCTTGGTTCCCGACCACACCTGAACTATTCTTCCGGTGATTTTATGCTTTCGGTAGTTTTCCTATGAACTTCCATTATGTGTATGTTTTTTTTAGCTGTTGTCTTACTATTTTTGAGCTTATTTTCAGCAAATGGTGCTCTATCTTTTTGCTTCAGTTTCCCTTTTTGGATGCTAGGAATTTTCTCTTTAGAGTGGTCTTCATGTATCATCTGGATTTTGACCCTCCTTTGTTATCCAGGGGTATGGTCCCCTTCAAAAAGGCATTTACCAATAAGTAAAAAAACTTTAGTTTTGGGACCTTTATTCCTATGAATACTACATGTTGTTTTTCATATCAATATGCTTATAATTTAAAATAAATAATTGTACATGCAAATGTGTATTCATAGATTCTAGAAATGTAGGATTATAATATATTATCTCTATTAATTTCTTTTGAATTTCTCCTAGTTCAATTGTACCATATCATGTTTGCTTACAATATTTAGAAATACCTTTTCTATTTTATTTTCTATTATGCAATGAATTTTTTTTAATGTAGTCCTGATACTTAGGTATCATTCAATAATTGCTTAGCTGTAGTGATATAATTGAAGTAACTTTATTGTATGACATGTTTGATACCATTGGAAGTTATTTCTACTTATTGATTTAATATAATTTGAGTTAAATATAACAATTGCAAAGTCACTCAAGTATAAATGCTGAAATAGCATAATGACAAAGGTAACTAATATTTAAAATATGAAACCCTCATAAAAGAAGAAGGAGAGAAGACTTAGCTGATTTCTACGTAGTCTTGGGCTAATGTGAACTAGGAAAGTATTTAAACAAGCTAGGAAGAGTGTCATAATTTCTCATTGTAAATTCTAAAATGTAGTGATGAGGCCACACACAGGTACTCGGGATAGGTCAAGGGCTCATAGGGGGATAGAGATCACTTTTGAGTGATATTAACTGCATAAGAGCATAGGATCTACTTTTGGGTGTGTGTCGCAAGCTCTTTGCTATTGTTCTTTGTTAATCATATGATAGTCCCACAAATGATCATGTTTAGGGTACCTGTAACTTGCAAAATAAAAAGTTCGTATGGATAATCCGAAAAAACCTCATCAAACCTAAAAATGATTATTCAAAGTGGGTAGTCGGAATGACCCCAATGGTCACCCTGAGAGTGAACTTATGGACCTGGGCATTGCACTATAGCTAAGACTCCATGTACTTCTTGTGAGTGTGTGTAATTTTTTTTCTAGGATGCTATTCTGTAAGCTCCACTTGACAGTGGGATAGATATATAATGTAGAAATGTATACCATGTGTGTATGGAATATAATGAAATTTACCATTCCTATGTAGTGTATCCAGAGTTACTGTGATCTCTTATCCCTGGAAATGAATGCTAGATAAACACTTTAAGTTATCTATGTTAATTTTGAATGAAAAATTAGGTGATGATAGTTAAATTTTATTTCTTGGCCACTCATATTAAACACATAACTATGCATTTTACATAATTCCCTTGTTTTATTTTCATAATAGACAACTAGTAGGACGACCTAAAAGTGAAAAATAAGTACAAAAATATTAAAAAGACCCAACGTGATAGAGAGAGTAAGGTAGAAAAGGGTTAGGGGTGCCCATAGGGGAGAGTAATGCCTAGGCTTTGTTTTCATTGATGGGCATTGATGTTTAAATCAGGAAAGATAAATCAGTAAATTTTTCACTGGGATTTAGGGTGTGTAAGACCATAAATAAAACAAGAAACAAATCAAAGAGGACAAAGATAGTTTTTCAACCACTAGTTTTGTTACTTAGGAATCATATTAATGTCAGTATGCTTTTAGGACCTATAAATGTACCCAAGTGTGTGATTTTATGTCTATATTTTCCCCCACTTTGTGTTTTTGAGTGAATACTCGATAACATCAAGTAGATAAGAGATGAATACCTTATAATCTTGTAGAGCATGTAGTGAAATGAGTGCTATGTAGAAAAATGAAGCATGGAATAATGTGAAGTGTAATGTGGATACTAGGAAAGAAGAGTGACCCTAGGGGTGAAGTGTATGCGTTACATTGTACTTGTTAACTTGATTGTATTTATTTTTGCATGCCATTTCTTGTTGTGCATTATGGATGGACTTACAAAATAAGAGCGAGAATGTAGTCAAATTCATGTATATGATAAATAAGAGAAAAAATTGCATTAGTATTTAAACATATGTAAAATCGTGTAAAGGAAAGTTTGCAACTAATGTGCAAGAGCGTAAACAATAGAAAAATGTCCTAAAATGAAATGGAGAGTGATTTTTTTCGGTGAGCTCATGGTAAGAATGATTTTTTTTGGGAGATCTCATGCCAATGGTGAGATTTTGGGTTGATCTCAAGCCAATGTCGAGTTTTTTAGGAAATCTCATGCCAAAGAGAAAGTGTTGGGGTGAGAGGTGTAGTGGTGAATGTATGTTTCTCTCAATGTATCTCAAAAATCACATGCCTATGATAAGTATCCATAAATTACATACGTAGAAAACAACGATAATTTTTCTAGGGTGAATTATGCATTTACCATGTTCATAAATAGACTCCTCAAGAAAAATCAATACCTAAGGATACATTATTAAGAAGGTATGCTGATTAAAAATTATGGGATCCATTTCATCCAATTATCTACCTTCACGTACATTAGGATCTCATGTTAAGATCTTTTCCCTCATCGGTTACCCAAGTACTAGAGTGATAAAATAATGTTTTTTGAATTATGTATGCAAATAGCTTATATACATTCATGGAGTAGAAATAATAAAAAAAGGGTGTGTAATTACCCATATATTTGGGATTTAATCATTTTAGTGTGTTGCAGATGCATCAAATATTGAATCCTCTTTCACTTAACTCAGTCTCTACTCCTACACATCTAAGCCTGCATTTGATATTAGGAGAAATTCTTAAAATTTCACCTTTCTAGAATTGCACCATACACCTCAAATTGAACACTATTAGGATAATTACTTTGATGATGTAGAAGTGAGAAAAATGGACTATATGCGGATGATATTTGACCAGATGAGATATCTTAATTTTTATTTATTAAGTGAGGGAATAAAAGATGATTTACTAGACATGTTTGACCCCAAATATCAAGCAGTTAAATATTCACCCTTTCCTCCTATCCCATGGAATACCATAGAATCAGGTGATATCAAGGAAATGACTGCAACAATACTTCATATATTAAGGGAATGGTTCAAGGATCATGTAACATGCCATGCCATCTAATTTTGAGGCTATCTAAAAAATCATTAAAACTAAGAGAGGAAAGAAGGACCTGTTTACCTCACATATTTTAGCAATTCATCTGGTTCCCAATATGTAGAGGTTTTCCAACAAAATTTTGTAAAACCTATTGAAAAAATTAATAGGGATTAAGCTACACATGAAGGTGATGCACTCATAATCAAGGAATTTGATGCCAACAAGATTTCTAAAAATAAAGATTGTAAACAAACAATGGAGCACTTAGAGGATCATGTGAAAACTCTCGCTACTTGTGTGAAATCATTTCATGATGCGAGTGTTGTACCACTACTACTTGTAGAATCCATCACTCCTATTAGTAGTTTTGACCCTAAAATAATCAACAAATATCAAGGTTACACAATGTATATAATGGATAATAATAGGTTGGTTGAAAAGATTATTGATAAAGGAAAGACATTGTATCTAGAGATTATATCATTTATAAACTTTTCCCTCTCCAAATATTCTAAGGTGACAATGAACAAGGAGGAGATTGATAAAAATAAAACCCATTGGGATGATGTGTTTCTATTAGTTTCCAAAATGGGAAATCTACATTATCATTCCTTAATTAGTGAAAATGTATTTAAGTTCATGATTGATAAGTTATCTCCTATTTGGTCTTGCATGATGAGTTCTCAGTAGGAAATATTCAATTATGTTATATATGAATTTCATTCTTCTGAAGATCACACATCATATATTTTAGTAAGTATCAACAATAGTGTGTAGAAGCTTGGGTCACCTCCAAAGAATGAAATAATGTAATTTTAATATCTCACAAAATCCTTCCAAGAGTTGGTCAAAAAAGAGGTGAGATATATTTTCTAATTTAACGAGGATACTTTGGATTGTCTAATAGCTATTAGAATTTTAGTTTAAAATATTGTTAAGGGTTTTTCAATTTTTTTAACCAATGTAAGATGATCAACAACGTTCCTAAAACCTAGATCAATGCTTTGAGTTTTTTTCACATTCCATTCATGAATAAAATGGAAACTCTGGAGGCCTATTTTATTACATAATTAAAGGGTGAAGAAATTTTTCTAGGAGTATTCCTCCAAGGTTATCTAGAATTTAGTTCTTCATTAGCAAAGGCTTCATCTTCACCAGAGTGATCATCTATCCTCTTCTTCTTTCCTCTTTTTTCTCTCTGTATATTCTAATTATTCACTAAGTAGGTACCTTTCACTATTTTGTATTATTCACTTAAGTGACCTTTAGTATAAAATTTTAATATTTATTTTCAATAAATGATAAAAATGCACAATTTTTTTCCTAGGAAAATGAAGGGTCATTTTTGATGAGGGAACGTGAAAATTCATGTGTGGGGAGATGAAAATATTTATCTTGTAATGCTATAAATTGGAATGGCTTATCAATTCAAAATGGGTTGGCAATTATGAGTTGTTAGTGGATAACTTTTATAATACTAAATACAAGGAAAATATTATTTTATTTTATTTCCTATGTATATATACTTCCTCTATTTACTACATACTCAAATTTGTAAGCATGATGATCTTGTAAAAAAAAAAGTAATTTATTCCTTTGATGAATAAATCAACAGAGTTTTCTTTCTCTAGTTTTTTAGTATTATATTTTTTACAAGGTTGAATTACTCTAATTGAGTGTATATTTACTTTCATTAATGTTTTGAAAAGATGTGAGTTTGTATTCATAAAGTTAACCCTTGACTATATTCTTACTCCCGTATACATCGTTTCACTAAAAACATTCTTCCCTTACACCAAGTGGAACACATTTTCCACGGTTCTAGTGGAATATTCCTATGTGGTTTGCAACTTCATGCCCAACTATTTTTTTTTATTTTTTTCTAGATTCAATAAATGGGAGCCGCCCACTTACCAAGAGGAGGGACATAATTTGAGATTTTTGGTGAAAAATCAGTAGTTCTCCATTGTGAAAAATTCTTTCAACAATAGACTCCAAGTGTAAATTATATGGGGTATATCCAATAAGGATAGGGGTGAGGGATTACCATCTTCTAGTTTCTAGGAGGTATACATGTTATCATGATCAAAGAATCTATATTCACATTAAAATACACGTGGAGAAAGTGACCATGAAATAGGCCTATATGCAACATGGCTACTATGTGTCCTAGGTGAAGACCTATTCCTATGAGGTAGAATATCATATCGATATATCCATCATGACCGAGAAGTATAAGTCACATGTGGAGAATATCTACATGTATTTATAACAATAGTGTTAGGGATAGTAACAACTCTATATTCTATAGGAGTATTCAACAATACGAATCACGCCATCATCAAAATATGTAAGAGTAGATCCAATAGTGATAGAAATAGTGTAAAATATTGTAGTACGAGGAGAAAATATGAAGGAGTCCATGGTGGGATGCATTGAATAGTGGTGACGTGAATCTCATATTCAAACTTAACACATAAGCAAACCATGGATGAAACAACTTTGGCAAGCCTAAGCCATGGGAGTCCTAAGACTATGTAAAAATGTGCAAGTTAGATCTAATAGTTAAAGGAATACAAATATTGAGAGGTCCTCCACTCATGGTGATGACAATATGCACATGAGATGTATCTAATCTATGGGCCATCTGAGATAATGGAAAAATAATAGCTTGCAATATATATAATAAACATTCATTGTGCTAATAAGTACGATGCACCTTAACATTGTTCATAATATGAGAACTAATAAAACCATCAATGTAAAATCTATGTGATGAAAAAGATGCTTGAAAATCAACATCAATGAAATAAATGATAGGTGAAGGTATATTAGTAGTACCCACATGAAATTTGAGAGGATGATCTGAAGATGGAGGAGGAACACATTATAAGAATTATTTGAAGAAGATTTAGGAGATGAATTTTAAGCTTAGGTAGTGGATCATTGATTAGTTTAATATTTCCATTAAAATTAGTAAATTTAGAAAATTTAGTCTCTAGATTATTAATCGTATATTGAATGATATATCTAATCCTAAAGAACTTATTAATGGAATGTCCATTGCATATTTGATGATAAAAATGTGCATGTTCATCAAATATTTTTCCATGAGGCCTATTAGGATCTATCTCAATAGGAGGTGAAAGATAAATCACAATAATTTGAAGGATTTGAGATAACAACATATGTGGTGGTTATGACATTGGCTTAATATTGTGTCATGTAAGTTGTAATTGTAGCTTTTTAGGTTCATATATAATGTTGACAATAAGATTAGGATCACTAGTCTTAGCCTGGAAGGATGATTTTCTTTGGAACTTGTTTGTATAAGCATTAGAAACATTAACACCATATTTAAGTTTTCCCAAATAACATAACTTGATCTCACAACTCTTAAAAGTATGTCATAGTTTATCAAAAGAGCGAAAATATTTAAAGAGTACGCATTGTTGCAAACGAGGTAATAGGATTTGGATAGAAATATCTTGTAATTCAATTTTATCTAAGATAATTTTCATTTTAGAAAGATTGGTTTTTTAGTGCAACACATAGTCACTAAGATTCTCATCAGTTCCTTTCCTTTTTTTCCATTTGCATATATGATATCTTACAAACAATATTTATAGAAAAGTGAGCTAAAAAAATATTTGGAAGTGGAATAAAATATTGAAGGGAATGCAAAGCTAAATCGTAAAACCATCATATGGTATAGTCATGTCAAATCCTAGGAAAATAATTGGTCAAGAGTGTGTCATCATGGGAATAATCCAAGCACGTAACTTGAAATGATCAAAGATAATATTGGGGATCTCCATGGCCATCGAAAAGAGGAAAATTTAGTGAGGAAAATTTCGGAGTAAGTGGATAATAATAAACTTCACGTGCAAGAGGAATATGAAGAAAAAAGGACTCAAGATGTAGAGAAGAAGAAGTTTCCTCTTGCAATTGATAAGTTTGATCTTGCAAATAATGATACAAAGACACTAAGGAATTGGTTCCTAAAGAAGTGCTAGGTTTGATATAGGAAATGAGAAGAGAAAAAATGTGCATGTTAGGTACAAAAATAGGAATATGGTTAGTGGAATCTCCCGCATTGATGAGAAAGGGAGAATGGAATAGAAAATATCGTAGTTAGAGTGGGGATAACAATGGTACCTAGAAGAGAATAGTTAGAGATCCACTGGGATTATTGATGACAAACAATGATAAATAAATACATATTATCAAGATGATCAATAAGGTATATATTTGGATCATTAATATTTTCACTGGTAAAATCATGAGAGGTTATAGCCATGATAGAAGATAAAAAATATCCAATAATGGGTGTGTTAGGATCGGGTTCAGAAAAAAATTTACAAATATTTAAATCTTTATCAGAATACTGAGATAAAAATAATACAGTACTAAAAAACAAGATATATCATGTAAAATATAAAAAAGTGTGCAAGATAATAGATGAGATTGAATTATCTTGTATTAGTAGATCTAGGCTATGTTTGTTCTCAAAATTGACTGGAAAAGGCTGGATAGTGAGTGTGTATGCTTTGTCTAAAAAATGAGATCTAAAACCTCTTACAACATGACCATCTAAATGAGGATGGGACCACCCAGACACTGGTGTCTTAACTAGGAGCTAGTGTCCAGGTAGACTATCCCCTTCTTATCCTTTTAGGATGTGAAATTATCTTCTTCCCTTCATTTTTTCTCACATTCAACTCAATGTAGTATTTTTTATGTCACACATATATCTAGAAAATAAACCCTATCTACTTGTACAAATCTCAAGAAAACATTAAATAAAACAAATAATACACATGCTTGAGTTGGAATGGCCTCATTAGTCACCCCAATTTTATAGTCACCAAGCGTTACACTACATTTCAAAATCTATGTAGTTTTTTTGTGTGTTATTTGAAAGATGTCCATTAAAGCTAGATTATCATTGTGCCAATAATACCAAGCTAGCAAGATACAATTATTTTTACCCCAAAATCAATGTGTGAGATGGAATTCAAAAATATCCCCTCCTATGTAGTGAATAATGAATCCCATATGTACTCTTTTAATGTTGATCCTTGCCAAGTATTAGACAACATTAGCCCTAATTTTACAGCCCCTAATAATAGTAAGTAGGTTATGTATATGTATCATTACCTTTTTTTAATTTCATCATTAAAAACAACAAAATCCGACCCAAAATAAAAATAAAGAGATTATAAAATGTGGAAAATAAAGTTCCATTTGAAAATCAGGAAAAGGAGGGAAAATGACATACATGCCCAAAGGGGATAGTAGTGTCTAGGGAACTCCTGTGGCTAATGGGAAGTAGTTTTAGGGATGCTCAAGAGATATAAAATTCAATACAAAATTGGGTCACGTTTCATCTAGGGTTAAAAGATAAAGTGTTCATTTCATAAAAGAAAATAATAGGAGTGTGGGAAAGATAAAATTAATGAAAGATTAAAACAAGAGTTGTTAATTTCTAGTCTTATCACTTTAGGAATCATGCATATAAAAATATTTTTAGAGGAGACTATATAAGTAGAAAGTGCATGATCTTGTGACTACACAATAATATCCTCTCAAAATAGGAGATTAAGTTATTATTTAATTGATGACATCTAAAGGATGTTAAAAATCATAAGTCTAGAATCATTCAATTATTTTGTA
The DNA here is from genome assembly GCA_019776745.2 of Taxus chinensis. Lineage (NCBI taxonomy): Eukaryota > Viridiplantae > Streptophyta > Pinopsida > Cupressales > Taxaceae > Taxus > Taxus chinensis. Next base: position 561,843,825 of record CM034156.1, read on the forward strand.
AGTAAATTTAATATAAGAGACATTATTTTATATAAATATTACATGAATCTTCCATAAAACTACTTCTTACCATTTTTTGAGTAAAATGTGTTAGAGTTTGTTGGATCACCTAAATTTTTCTAGGGTATACTTTGATTCATTATTTAGAAGTGTGATTCACCAAGAGTATACCATGTTCTACCATAATTAAGAAATTTTCATATTTGGTATAAAATGAGTTATTTTCACATGAAGAATGCATCCCAAATGCAGTCCTTGAATGTTGATCCTTTTCCAAGTAGTAGATAGTATGCATTAGCCTCAATTTCCTATCCCCTAATGATACTAAGTAATATATATATGTGTGTGTGTGTGTGTGTATTTCTATATATGTATATCATTTCCTTATTTTAATTTTTTCATTAATTAAAATAATATCTAACAAAAAGAAAAAGGAAAGATATTAGAAAAGGTACCAAATATTGTTGCACATGAACATCAGAAAAAGGAGGGAAAAGGACAGATGCACCCAAAGGGGAAAAAAACATCTTGAGCACTCATTTCCCTAATGGGACGTAGTGTCAAGGATGTTGAGGAGATTTAATGGTCAATAAAGAGTTGGGTCACATGTCATCTAGTATACAAAAGTAAAGTTATCATTTTAGAATATAAAATAATAGGAGTGAGGGGATGAAATTTTTTATGAAAGAGTACAAGAAGTGTTGTTAATGTCTAGTCTTATCACTTTAAGAATCATGCATATAATGACATACTTAGAGGAGATGGTGTAAGTAGAAAGTGTGTGATTTCGTAACTACCTAGTTAGGTCCTCTCAATAAAGGATATGTAGTTAGTATTTAATTAATCGCCTCAAAAAGTTGCTGATAATCATAAACTGAGAGAAATTCACAGTCTTTAGTAAGTAAGGAAACTATATAAGAGATGTCATTTTATCTAAATATTCCATAAATCTCCTATAAAATGACTTCTTACGTCTTTTTAAATGAAAGATACTAGAATTTGTCTGATCACCTTAATTTTTGTAGGGTCTACTTTGAATTTTTTTTTTAAGTGTGATGCTCTAGAAATATACGTTGTCCTACCATAAAAAGAAATTTTCATAATTGATTAAAAAATGAGGTATTTTGACACCTATTCAAAACATTTTATAGATTATTCAATGATTCTTCAAATATCCTTTGTATACAGTAAAATCATCCATATAAATTTTAACATGTTCATTTATTAAATTAGCAAATATAGATAACATTTATCTTTGAAAGGTTGTTGGTGCATTAAATTCTCTAAAGGGTAGGAATAAATATGGAAAATTTCCCCAAGAGAAAGTAAATGTAGTGTTATTATGATTCTCAAGTTAGCCTTGTATCTAGTTGTATCTACTACATCCATCCAAAAAGGAAAAGTATTCTTTTCCTACCAAATTATCTAGAACTTAATTAATAGAAAATTTTAAAAATTAATATTTCAATATACATTTATTTATTTTTCTATAGTCTATGTAAACTCTCCATTTTCCATTCTTCTTATGCACATTAAATAAAGAAAACACACATTGAGTATCTAATATTTACTTATAAATAGTACTTGCAATAACTTCTCTTAGTTTTAACAATATCTTTGAATGTTTGGTTTATTTTCCTTTGCAATTGTCTCACTACTTTGAAATTATCCACTTATATATGGTGCGTACATATATCACCATGAATATCCCATTTGCATTCCTAGCTAAAGGATTTCAAATGTGAGTTCAATATTAAAAATATTATTTCCTCATCTTCTTTCATCAACTAGCCATTAATGTTAAATCGTTTACATGATTGAATTTAAACATAGATGGTGAATAGATAGTTTCAAATTAACGAGAGGTATTCACTTAGTAATGAATTTTATGGACATGTATGTGGTTTGAATCTATGAAAAATTATTATGTCATCACTCTCATTTCCTCCTTCAAATGCATGGTAAGAGAAGATAGAATGACATAGTCAATTGTTTTGTATTATCTTCTTCCTCTTGATTTTTATTCAACTAATTTGCATGCATCTAGATTGTGATGACTTCTAAGGTAAAAATTATTCCCCCTTAATCAGTTTTATCAGGATCATCCACAATTAGATATTTTTTTGGAAAGAAAGACCTGGCATGTGGGTAGAAAGAAATTGTTTTTATATGTACTCCATTTGAAATAGTTGTTTCTTCATAAATACAATCTATTGGGATTTAACAATTGTTACAAGATAGTAGATGAATAAAAACAAAGCATAACCTTTATTTTTCTTATGTGGTTTTAATATAAAGAAGTTTACAGGGTATTCTTAGGCTTGTAAATTCTCTACAAGATAATCTCTAATTCTTGTTCTCCCAATTTTTCCCTCTTGGCAAAATTGGTAAAAAATGACCATGTATAGAGGAAAACCTAAGGGTCAGCTCTGTCCTACGAGCTCACATTCAAATCCAAATCTGAGGGAAAAACAAGACTCTATAATGGAGGAACAAGCTTAACAATGGAATCAAATAGCGTGACAGAAACTAGAGGCTCACAGGCGAAGAAAAAATCAAAAAGGCTCAAAGTTTTGGGACTTAGCTACATACGAGTCGACTCGGGGCCGAACAACAGACTCATGGAAGGAAACATGTGTTAGCTTAGCATAATTCCAAAAGGTGAATCAAAAAGGTAGATCCCAAGTGTGTATTGAGTCTCCATGCATTTAATCAGAGTAACTTTAGAAGTGAGACCCAAGGGACAGTGCCTAAATAAGCACAAAGCTTCCACGTGTCCCAAGTCTGAAAGGGAGATAGTCAATAGTTGAAAAGTCTCAGGGTAGTGGAAGCCTCCATGTGTCGACTCGGTGCAACACTAAGGCTGGGTCCAGAGAGCGGGCTTCTAAGCGAGCGCAGAGCTTCCATGTGTCTATGGGAAGAAAGGGGATAGAACCAGCCCAAAATCAGTTAAGTATAGAAAAGCCGCAGATGGAGCCATGTGTCATTTTAGCACAATTTCAAAGGAAGGATCAAGATCAGAGGCTCCAAACTTGCATCAGCCCTCCATGTGTCCAAAAGTCAAAAAGGGGACAAAGCTGCCCATTTAAATCGACTAAGTATGAGAAGATTGGTAGAAGCCTCCATGTGTCTTAGCAGTGCACCTTCAAGGGACAAAGCCAAAGGCAGTCCCCCAAACGAGCATGGAGCTTCCACGTGTCCCAGGACCAAAAAAGATGAAGTCAAAAGGTAGAATTAGCCATTGAAAAGTCTAAACAGGGCAGAGCCAGCGGAAGGTGCCATGTGCCTCAACAACGTAACTCTAAAGGTTAATCCCAAGGGGCAGGTCTCCAAGAAAGAATAGACTCACCACATGGTCAGAGTAAAAAAGAAGATAGAGTTGGATGTTGAAGAGTCAAGGACTGGTGGAAGGAGCCCACATGTCAAATTGGTGCATCTTTAAAGGAAAAATATGGAGTGGGTTCCCAAATGTGCATGGAGTTTCCACATGTCCCAGGTCTGAAAAAGGGACAGAGTCAACCGTGTAATCAAATGAGTATAAGAGGTTCAGAGGAAGCCTCCAAGTGCCTCATCCGTGAAACTTTAGAAGTGAGACCCAAAGCAGAGACTCAAATGAGTGCCAGCTCTCCACGTGTCTAGGGTCTAACAGAACTCAAATGGGCAGCAAGCCCAAATCGGCTAAGTATAAAGGAGTGAGCGGAAGCCTCCACGTGTCTCATCGGTGCAAATTTAGAGTTATAATCCAAAGGTAGACCCCAAATAAGTGTGAATCTTCCATGTGCCTTATTGGTGAAAATTTAAAGGAAGAATCAAGAGTGGGTCCTCAAATATGTGCTAAGCCTCCACGTGTCTAGGGTCAAACATATGGCCCCACCAAACCAAAAGGTACTTGGCCAAAACACAAAGAAATAGAACAGTGCCGCCAAAGGTGCCACATGTCTCTTTGGCACCAACTTTAAAAGGTGCAACCCAAAAGGTAGTCCCCAAATGAGTGCCAACCCACCACATGGTCAGAGCTTGAAAAGGTAAGTTTCGGTTGTTGAAAAACCTAAAAGCATGCAGAGGTCCACATGTCTCGTCTGAACAAATTCAAAAGCAAAATCTAGGGCCAGTTTCCAAATGAGTGTAAAGCCTCCATTGTCTTGGGTTGGGCATAGTGTCTCCGCCAATAATCTAGGGCCAGTTTCCAAATGAGTGTAAAGCCTCCATTGTCTTGGGTTGGGCATAGTGTCTCCGCCAATAGGATGGACTCAAGTAGAATACAAAGGAAACCAACCAAGCCCCATGAAATATGCCATGTGTCAGTTCAGCGTAACTTCAAGAACAAGAGGAAGAGGCTGAATCATCAAAATGCACAAGGTTGCCATGTGGGTCTTGCATAGAGGGACTCTTTTAAATATTGTGATCCCGTGACCTTGATCTTTACTACATCCATATCTTTTAACTGAGAGCTTGGTTTTGAGTGGGAAAGGACATTTTAGAGATCTCTCAGTGCTATCTTCTCACCCACCACCATTATGTTTCATTCCCCCATTTTGAGGTTGTCAAGTCTCACACCTGCGGGCCATGATGAAGAATGGGCTTCCTTCTTACCAAGTAAAGGATACCGCATGAAAACATGGGTCTTGTAGTAAATCCCATCATTGTATCAGGTAGATTTCAATTCTTTCTAGGGTGCTTGGAGTACGTGAATTCAATGCATATCTAAGGGTGGTTGAAGTAGGAATCAAATTTTTCCCTCTCCTTCTCTCATTCTTCTATTGTAGTATAAAGGCGGGGGGATTTATCAAAGGGAGATTGTCAATTCCAATCTAGGGTCCTTGGAGTACGCAAAATTGGTCAAACATGACCATATCTAAGGTGGTTGAAGTAGGAATAAAAATTTTTCCGCTCTATCCTTCTAGCTCACATTCAAATCCTATATATTATAAAGGCGTAGGTGGATTTCGACAATATCAGAGCATTTGTTATCCCAATGAAGGGGGCTAGTGGCAGCAAAGAAACTAGAGCTCAAACGGGATGACCCCCACATAGAAGAAAAGGCTCAAAAATGGTCCGACTCTAGCCACATACTAGCTCGACTCGGGGCCCAAAACAAAATAATCACGGAAGGGGCTAGGTGGTCAGCTTGAAACAATATCCAGAGCAGGTGCATCAATGAAGGGGGCTAGTGGCATCCCAAATGTTCACTAGAGGCTTGGTACGGAGAGTGGGTTCCTAAATTGAAGAACAAGGCTCACCATGTGTTCTGACTTAGCCACATACGAGTCGACTCGGGGCCCAACATCCGGTTGTAGAATCACGGAAGGTGCTATAAAGTCTAGCTTGAAACAAACACGTCCAAAAGGCTTGGCACAATTTTAAAAGTGAAAGGTCCAAGCTGAAACTCAAACTAGCACCAAGGCTCTCCACGTACAAAGAGTGGGTTCCTATATAAGTCACATAATGGCACCACGGGGCCCAGATTGACTAAGTATGAGAGGATTGACAGAATCCTCCATGTGTCTGGATAACCCAAAAGTTACACTAAGTATGTAAAAGAGTCTAGCGGAACCAGGAAAGATGCCTTGTGTAGCTTCCACAAAAATTTAAAGGTGCGAGCCCAAAGCTAGAGACTCAAACTGAGCGCGGGGCTCTCCATGTGTCCCATAGTGTTCAATATAAAGGGGAAAATGGCAAGCGACCATTTAATTGACTAAGTATAAAGAACCATTGACAGTCTCCTCCATGTCTCATCAGTGTAAATTCAAAAGGTACAGGGCAAAGTTGTTGAAGACCCTGGACGAAGCGCTAGGACATGCCACATGCCTTAGTGAGTCTTCCACAAATGTATTCAAAGGTGCGACCCTGAAGTAGAGGCTCAAATGAGCGCGGGGCTTTAATGTGTCCCATGTCTAAAAAAGTGGAAAAGGTGACCACGTGTCGAATTGACTAAGTATGAAAGATTCAAATGTAGAAGTCTCCAGAGGGATCTCAGTCAGTGTAAATTCAAAAGGTGCAGGGCAAAGAAGGACCCTGGACAAGCGCTAACATGCCACATGGTTAGAGTCTGAATGTATAACTGGCCCTGAATTGGCTAAGTACAAAATACTAGTGGAAGGTGCCACGTGTCGAATTAGTGAAAATTCAAATGTAGAATCCAGAGGGATAGTCCCAAACAAGTGTTGAGCCTCCACATGTCCAGATCAGATTCAATGACCCTGCCAAAAAAACGGGACATTTGGACATTCTCAAGTCAAAGTGGGAAGGCACATCACCGGAGGTAGTTTGAATTTTTTGGATTTTGTTTGGAGAAATATGTAAAGTATAAAAAGTGAGCCACAGCCTTCACTGACACCTAGAGAAGCCACATCTTAGGCCTAAATTACATGTGGGAAGGTGAAACTTGGAAGGATTTCTTGCCAAAGAAGGCCGGTGGGCCTGGGGAGGAATTTTTGTCAAAGTGGAAAATGTGGGGCCGGAGGGCCTAAGGATGACTTTTGGGAAATGTGAATATGTGGGGCTGTGGAGGAAATTTCACCCAAGTATAAATTTGGGTAGGCGGGGTCGTCAGGGGAAACTTTGAAAATTTTGAAAACTTTTACAAATGTCACAATTTCAATTACGGGATTTCGAGGGATTTCGGGAGAAAGTGAATTTTGGTCCTATGGAGCTGGAGGAGGTTTTGTGATTTTGAAAATTTTGAAACTTTTACAAATGTCACAATTTCAATTACGGGATTTCGAGGGATTTCGGGAGAAAGTGAATTTTGGTCCTATGGAGCTGGAGGAGGTTTTGTGATTTTTGTGTATTTTCACAAAAAAACATAGTTTATATTATCGGGCCCACGGATCTGCTTTGCAAAGATTACATTTTCACCATTTTTTGCATAGCCTCAATGTAGAATCTTTAGATGGCCATATCTTTTGACTGGAGGCTCAAATTTGAAACAAGAGAAGACTTTTTTGAAAGGTCTTGACTTCCTCTATGCAATGGAAACATAAAAATACTACTTTTAGCAAGCTAGGTGAGTGAAATTTAGTAAAAATTCTTTTAGACCATTAATGAAGGATCCGATTGCTTCAACCACTGAGATTTGATTTTGATCCACCTTTCTTCCTTCTCCAACACGCAAAAAAGACATAGAGAGGAAGCCTTAATAGATTGTAGGTGGATTTGCAGGGGGCATTGATTGTTTGTTGTTTTTAATTTAGGAGAAGAGTCGAGTTTCTCTTTTTTATCTTTGGTTTTTGACATCTATATATTGTAGAAGAGTCGAGTTTCTCTTTTTTATCTTTGGTTTTTGACATCTATATATTGTAAACACTTCTCACTTGAGAAGGAGAGATATTCTAGGATGTGGGGAAACTCTGTCAAACTTGTTTCTCAACTCCATTTGAGTTGTAAGCCTTTTCCTATGCTTGAAAAGTGGATTTTGTGCCTCTGAGAACCCATGTAATGGTTCTTGTACCTCATAGAGCAATAAAATCATGTTTTCAATGGTGTTCTTTAACCCTTTGCATTATTTTACTGTTTCTCTGTGCCTCCCAATTTTGTGTTTGTTTCTTTTGCATTCTTTTCATGTTTATAGGTATAAGATGTCGTGCCTTCATGGAGTTTTGATGGAAGATTTAGATATGGATCTGTGTCACTTCTATTTAACCTCCATCTTCTCCATTTTCCCTATTTCATCTTCCCTGAGAAGAGTATATCACCACTTCCTTTTCTGATGTATCACCATTTAGTGTAGGCCCCTCTTTCAACTTCTCTATCTCCCTATCTCCTTGGAACGATTAAGATTAGGATAGGTTAGGTTTTTCCTACAACATAGTAGCGTGTGGCAGGTAAATTAGTAAGAAGGAACCAACCCTTCTCTAGAGGTCCATCTCAAGGTTTGCAAGTATCAGAGCTTAAGAGATGGTCTAATGTTGTGCAATCACACTGAATGCCCCACTCACAACAAGGCCATTCGGGCTTGTTGTGATTTTTCACTAATAGTTTTGGCATGCCCGGGTTCAACCAAGAGGTCCTCACTTCATTTCATCAAGTTGATCTGTTCTTCATGAGATTGACCCTTTAGAGGCACATTCAAAGCACATCTGGTGAATCCATCTGGTCAATGACCCATTATATGAGTCTCATACTTTTCCATCCATTTCCACCCATCTTCATTCATCTTTCTTTCGACATCTTTCATATTCTAGCATTTATGAAGTTGTGCAATCATGACTTCATTTCCCTCATAGAATGCACACCTAGAGCAATGTCATCTACCTCCAATGTATTTCGTAACTCCTCTACATCAACATTATGATAAGATCTACAACCATTATGCTTACCCATATGAGCAGGGTCAAAACTAGTTTGGCCATGAAGATTATCAAGAAAGAGGGGATGCATACAGTCGTAACAACTACATGGAGGATGCTAATTTACTATATCATATACAGACTTTAGAGGCACACATGCTATAATCAAGAGCCACAAATCAGATGAAAGCATTTAGAATTGGCTATAAGGCACCTTGTCGATGGGCCATCCCTATGAAAATACATTATACCCTCTCAGGAGAAGATTAATTTCATGGTTGAAATGTTGCCTCACCTTACACATTGGATTGAGGATATTGAGGCATATGAGAAAAAGTCTAAGATAACATTATCGATGGGTAAGTTACTCACCAAATCCTTTTCCATATTTTTCTCTTTCTCAAACTCCCTCATTTTAGCATGATCAAGAGTCAAGCCCCTCACTTGCTTCCCCAATTATTGCTTTCCCTTCTCCATCTCCTAGTCTTCCATCCCACCTCAATACCTCTGCCCTTTTCCATCTCAAGTAGTTATTACCTCCAAAAAAACAAGAATATCTACTTACCTTGCCACCATAAACAATATAAAAATTGGTTGAATCCCAACCTACCCCTCCTCTTGGATCCCCAAATCCATGTTGGGAAGATTAAAATAAGACAACTAGCCAAGGGCAGCAAGAAGAGGGGACCCAACAGAGAGAAAATGATAGAAAAATTGAACAGTTGAGCTACCAGATTTTGGATCAAAAATATCCCCTTGATGGTGAATCCAACAGAGGAGGTCAAGGTTCGAGAGCTAGTGGTGGCTAATGATGAGTTTACAATAGAAGAAAAAAGAACAAGAGGAAGAAGATCAGTAGTCTGTATACTCTCAATGCAGTGTCTATGATGGCACTCTATCTGAAGAAAGTGTTGATATAATCCAAGCTGCACAACTACTTAAGATAGAGGAAGAACAAAAGCCTCCAAGTCCCATTGAAGAGGAGCAACTGGAAGAGATCAAATCAAAGTTGAATGCACTTGATGAAAAAATAATCATTGAAGATTTTTTGTTTCATTTGAAGGGCATGATTTGATTGATGAATCCATGAAGGAAGAAAAACAATCATCTCCAAGTCCAATTGAAGAGGAGCATATGGAGGTGACCAAGACAGATTCAGAGGCACTGCATCATGAGCCGGTCTCACAAGGGATTACAGACATCTCTTCCATTCAAACCCTCCAAAATCCTAATTCTTTGGAAGAGTTTGAACTCACTAGATTTATGTTTGATGATGAATGTTCGTATTGAAAAAATAATGAATATTTTAAGACTACCATGCAAGAAAGAGAGAAATTGCTACAGCAGGACAATAAAGAGTTTTATTTCCTATAAGACTCAAAATAATGTTTTGATAAGGAGGATTCAGTTGAAATTGCAATCTTTTCTCCCGTATCATTCATCCTTCAACCACAAGAACCTTCTACCCTTGGAATAAAATGTGCAAACACAACCTGCAATTTGTAACATGCCTCTTGAATCAAAGTTGGAATATTTTGATCTTCCAAAAGACCCACCCGTTACAGAGGAAGGGAAGGAGTATGAGGTTATCATCCCTCTTACATCATCCAACCAAAAAGGTTAGCAGGAAGACTCCATTTTTAGGAGTTGAAATTCAAAATCATGGGAAAATTCAAAGGACCAGACATTACCCAATCCGATACTTGGCTTCATTGGAGCTAAGGGGGAAGCCACAACCAATCATGCCCATTTTAGGGGCATGATGATGAGTATCAAATCACCCAAGGGTCACCATCAGCACGTCCAAGAGTCCAATGCTATATAACTTGAGGAGGTATTTTTCACTAAGGTTGATTCCTTAATGATATTGTTGGAGGATCAGCATGTTGTTAGTTTTTCACTCATAATGACAGCCATGATTAGATCCAAATCAGATACATGGCTATCAATTATGAAGAAAGGAATTTATTTCTCCCTTCTTGTGACAGGATTTGTTTCATCTTTTATTTGTTAGGCTTAGTTTAGGAGTAGGAGTAGATTTTTCTTTCAGTAGAACAAGTGCTTTTGCACACTCTCCATGTTCCACTTGGAGCATGTATGATTTTAAGTTTTGTACATAGTGTGTGTTGTGTTGTTTTTTTGCTCGTGCACAGTTCATTTTAAGTGACAGATGGAGGCCCCAAATCAAGATATTTTCTACTCTAACAACCTCATTGCTAAGATTTTATCATGAAAATTGAGAGTGCAGACAAAGGGGGAGGCTCAGAGTCACCAAGTGCAAGTGGTCAGGCTCGAAGTTTCAGGGATAAGATCAGTACCAGGATCTAAGTCTTGACTCCGTGCCCAATGGATGCTTCAAGGATAATGGTCTCTTCATTTAGTAAGCAGATGTCCCCATGAGTCATCAAACTGTTATCCCAATTTTTCCCCTTGGTAAAATTGGTCAAACGCAACTTTATATAGAAGAAAACCTAAGGGTTGGCTCTGTCCTACGAGCTCACATTCAAATCAAAATATGAGGGATAGATAAGACTCTACAATGGAGTAGCAACCTTGAAAATGGAATCGAACAATGTCAAAGAAACCAAAGGCTCACAGGAAAATAAAAATTCAAAAGAGCTCAATTTTTTTTGAATTAGCCATATACGAGTCAATTCTCGGCCAAACAGAAGACTCAGGGAAGGCAGCATGTGTCAGCTTGGTACAATTCTAAAAGGCACATAAATAAGGAAGGTCCCAAGTGTGCACTAAGCCTCCATGCATCTAATCAGCGTAACTTGAGAAGTGAGACACAAGGGGTAGTCCCTAAATGAGCATGAAGCTTCCACATGTCCCAAGTCTGAAAGGGAGACAATAACCAGTTGAAAAATCTCAGGGCAGTGGAAGCCTCCACATGTCGTCTCAGCGTAACACCAAGGCTGGGTCCAAAGAGCGGGTTTCGAAGTGAACATGGAGCTTACACATGTCTATTGGTAGAAATGGGACATAACCAGCCCCAAATTGGTTAAGGATAGAAAAGTCATGGAAGGAGCTGCATGTCATCTCGACACAATTTCAAAGGAAGGATCAAGAGCAGAGGCTCCAAACTTGCACTGGCCCTCCACGTGTCAAAAATTCAAAAAGGGGATAGAGCCACCAGTTTAAATCAACTAAGTATGAGAAGAATGGTGGAAGCCTCCACATCTCTTAGTGGCGGCGGACCTTCAAGGGTCGAAGCCAAAGGTGGTCCCCTAAACAAGTGCAGAGATTCCATGTGTCCCAAGACCAAAAAATAAGAAGTCAAAAGGTAGAATCAGCTATTGAAAAGTCTAAACAGGGTAGCACTAGCGAAAGGGTCCACATGCCTCAATGAAAAAAATTTAAAAGGTATGGCCCAAAGAAGGATGCTAGACTAGCGCTAACCTGCGACATGGTCAGATCCAGAATGTTGAACTAGTCATACAATCAACTAAGTATAAGAAAGTCAATGGAATGCTCCACGTGTTGACTTGGTGCAACTTCAAAGGTAGAATCCGAAGGGACAGTCCCAAACAAGCATTGAGCCTCCACATGTCTAGGATCAGACATATGACCCTTCCAAACAAAAGGGACACATGGCCATGTTTTAAGTCGAAGCGGGAAGGCGGGTCACCAGAGGTAGTTTGAATTTTTTTTGGAGGATTTTTTTTGAAGAGACGTTAAGTATATAAAGTGAGTTTTACCTCCTTCAATGCCTAGAGAACCCATGTGTCAGGCCTAGGGATAGCATACGGGAAGTGGAACTTGGAAGGATTTTTTGCCAGCGGGACTGAGGATGACTTTTAGGAAATGTGAATATGTGGGGCCACGAAGGAAATTTTTCCCAAGTATAATTTGGGACGGCAGGTCCATCGATTTTTTAAATCTTTTGCCAATTTCATACATGCGCCTTGTGTAAGTGCGGGCCCGCATGCCTGAGGAAGTTTGTTTGCTGATTGCAAAATGAGAAGTTTGTAGGGGCTTTCGAGGAAAAAGAGAATTTTGGGACTTGAGGGACTGTGGGGAGGTTTTGTGCTCTTTTGGTAATTTTTGTGCAGAAGGCAGCACAGTTTGTATTTTCAGGCCTGCGCATCCGTTTTGCAAAACTAGTTGTTCGCCATTTTGTACTGGATTTGATTCAAATATTCAAATAGGCATATCTTTCAACCCAATACTTGAGATTCAACAAATTTGGTACCGTTGGAAAGGTATCTTGACATTCCTCTATGTGATGGAAGCATAAAACATACTATTTTTAGTAGGATTAGGTGATGGATGAAAATTAGTAAATATGTCTTTCAGGCCATTAATGTAAGATTTGATTCCTTCAACCACTCAGACTTGATTTTCGATCTGCCTTTCTTCCTTCTCCAACCTTCGAAATAGACAAAGAGAAGGCAGACTTGATAGATTGTAGTTTGGATTTACAAGGGGAATTGATTGTTGGTTGGTTGGATCTTTTAGAATTAGAGTCTAAGTTTCTCTACTTTCTCTCTAGTTTTCAATGGTCTATATATTGTAAACACTTCTCATTTGAGAAGGGAGAGACATTCTGGGATGTGAGGGAAACTCAGTCTAACTTTGTTTCTTGACTCCATATTGAGATGTAAGCCTTCTCATATGCATATCAAGTGGATTTGTGCCTATGAGCACGCATGTAATGGTCCGCGTACCTCATAGAAGAAATAAAATCATGTTGTTGTGGTGTTCTTCAACCCGTTGCTAATGTATTATGTTGTTTGTCTGTGCCTCTCCATTTTTTGTCTTGTTTCATGTGCATGATATTTTACATTCTGCATGTGTAAGATGTCATTCTTCATGGAGTTTCTATGGTATATTTGGATTTGGGTCTGTGTCACTTCTATGTGACCTCCATCATCTCCTTTTTCCACTATTTCATCCTCTCTTAGCAGATTATCTTGCCACTTTCCTTTTATGGTGTATCACCTCTTACTATAGGCTCTCTTTCACCCTCCTCTCTCTCTCTCTCTCTCTGTCTCCTTAGGACATGGTTAGATTAGGATAGATTAGTTTTTCCTACACTAGAGTAGCTCGTGGCAGGTAGTTTAGGAAGAAGAAACCAACCTTCTCTATAGGTCCATCTCAAGTTTTACATGTCCCACAACTTGAGAGATAGTCCAATGCTGTGCAATCACACTGGATGCCCCATTTCAGACTCAGGAAATTTGGGGTTGCTGTGATTTTTCACTAACAATTCCATTTTCCTTTGCAATGGTATCATATTACATTTGTAAGATTATGGAAATTGGGGTTGTATTGATTAATTAAATAATTAACAGTGTATTTTTAGTTCTGATATTGATAGAATATCCTAGATCCACAAGAACATTAGCTATATTTATAATCCCAATATACAAATTAATCGCCAGACTTCCTACATCTCCATACTTGATAGGAGAATCTTCCCTACTAAAATTTTAGCAAAATTCCCATTTACCTAGATAGTACTAGGATATTTTTTCCCCAATAGTTTTAATGCATAGTTATCTAATAATCATATTAATATCATGAATGTATTTGATTGGTTGTTTAAGAAGAATTCAAATAATAATACATTTTAGTTCTTTTATATGCTCATATCCATAAATCTTATGACGATGTTGATTTGTTTCTTTTCCTCTCAATTTTTCTAGTAACGATATAGTTGGTAAATAAGATTTTTTGGTATATTTTTCTTTTTTATAAGGTATTTTAGGATTTGTCTCTTCTGAATATTCTTTTTCTTTCAATATTTCCTCAATGACTAGTGAAGGAGGATGTGGAATATTCATTCCTGATTAAATTTATACATTAAAATAACTATATGAATTTATGTTGGAAAATGTTTCTAATTCCATGGTATATATAGGTTTCCTTATCTCACATTATTTGGATTGACCATATGTAGATGAAGAATTTTTTTTGATTCATGTGATCCAATTAGGATGGTTGATAATGATGGGAAGGTCCAAACATAAGGACATATTATTGGTTTCGCAGGCTTGGATTGTATGTTTGACCTTGGTTTGGTTGATGATAATCTTGTTTTCTATAGGTTTTTTTGGGTGTCCATTATTAAAGATACTATTGAGACATCCATGATTATTTATATTAGTATGCCTATTGTGGATTTTCCCATTATTGAAGGATGTATTAACCCAAAAGTTATGGAATAGGTCAAGGTGAAGTGCATTGGTTTGTGGGCCATTGATTCCTAGGAGTAAAATGTTCATGAGAGAAATAATAAGAATTTTTCTTTTACTCACACAATTAATTTATATTTTATTATTTTTTCCCTTCATTACATTAAGTTTAATATATTATAGAAAGTTGCATTAAATAATGGATTGGTGTAGATAGTATTATCGAGAGGAAAATCATATAGTGCATGTTTATCTCTACACCTAGGGAATTAGATTAATGAAGGATATGAATCCTTTGAATTTTTTTAACATACTATCAAAATAAGTGTTTAAATATAGTACAATATTGTTTTTTAAGGTTATCAAACTCTTCCATAAATTGGATAACTTCACTATTAGTTTTCATTTGTTTTTTTTGAAATCATGATGTAGTCGTCAAGTAGTTTCTATACAGATAAGAAATATATCGATGTCCAAATTTATTCACATATCATTTACCCTTTAAGTATAAAGAATCCCTATATTTGTCATCCATTCCTCTTTAGAATATATATTAGATCAGTTCTTAGCCTTGTCCATTTCCAAACTGTTTATGAATAAAGAGGTATCTATCAAGATAATAGTAAAGGATTTCATCTTCCTTTTGTGTTGTTCTGAAGAGTAATTTCTAGTTTCAAAACTTGCAATAATATTTATATTTGTCTATAAAATTTGTTTCAATTTTATTCATTTATGAATGGAGTAATGGGGGAATTTCGTAAAGCAACACTTGTATAAATGTTTGAGGGTTGAGTGGAATAATTTTATCTCTTTGTTTTTTTTGGTATAGGCATAAGTTTCACGCATGACTTTAAACTCAAATAAGAACTTATCAGGGTCATCTGAAGCTATCTTTTTAACATAGGTAATATTAATGGAAATATTTTATTTGTGGGATCCTTCCTTTCATCATTTATCACAATAGAGTTTGTGAGTGTTATTCCCTATAGAGGGGATTCGTTTTCTACTCCTCTCATTTTTTTGTGCCATAGCATCAAATTTTAAACATATGGTTTTATTATGGGGAATTATTTTTAATGAATTTGTCTTTGTAATAACTAATAATACAAATTAACTAAAAATAAAATCTTTTTAACATCCCAAATTCAAGTAAAGGGATGCTAAAGGGAATCAAAGGTTAATATTTCCCCTATACTAAGAGATTGTGGGATTTTCCTAGGACCTATTACCTTAGATATCTCACAAGTATTTCTATTGTCACATGCAATTTTTTGGATCATTAAAGTAATAAATAAATCCAAATTTTACATTGAAACATCTAAAAGAACTCTCACAACATCCTATCTCAAAATATACGTTTTAATAGCTATCCTACAAAATGGCACCAGTAAGTTGCATTACTATGTGTTGAAATGAATAACTCTACTTCATCGTCTATAAAATCCATTAAGTCTCCAAACATCTAAGTTTGAAACCTAGGAATCATGTAATTTCCTTTAAAATCATACACTTATCTCAAGAGTCATGTTATTTCCTTGCAATTCTTTTTATATTCTCGTGATTCCTATACTTTCTTTAGAATTAATGTGATTTCTATTTTTAGTCAAAATTTAAGAGATCAAGTCCTAATCTCATGACACACTCAAAATGAAGTTTTTTCATTCACTTATTACTTAATGTAATTATCATCTTTGTGTTTTTACATGTCAAAACATATTTTCCACAACTATAATGAGGAGTTAGCAAACATATAATCCATAATTCTATTAATTTAAATGTATCATTGTTGTACCATACGTAATACTTATAATAGATAAAAATACATGCAAAAATGATTAAGAACATTTCAAACATAGTCAATTATAAAGAACTAAACCCTAATTGGGTGAAAATATTCAAGTCCCATCATAACTCACAATATATGATTCCCGAGTCTTTATTGTAAGGAATTTATTCAAGGATTTAGCAATGGGACATGAAATCACCCAACTTCACGTTGTATTTAAAATAAATAGATGCTTATCTGATATTTATTAGTAAATTCACTAACATCTTACAATTTCACAAGTTGTTTATAAAAAACTTCAATTTTGAAGTATTAATCCTCTCTTGATGTAGACACGTAAAATTAGTAGTACTAATTGAAATGTCGGTGTCTTCTAGTCTACCTTCATTATCATCATTGTAATTCTTATATTCATATCAACATCAACATCATCACCTTACCTCGCATAAATCCACATACATCATTAATTGACATATTACTTCCATACTCATCATCCTAGGTTATATATTTATACCCTCGATTTAATTAATTAATTTAAGCTTTTCGTCACACTATTTTAACAATGCCCTTAGACCTAAGTAATTTATCCCATACGCCTTTAACAAATTAATAATCTCACATTCCCTAAAGTTACATTACCCATATCAAAATGAGTTAAATAATTAATTAAATCCACTCACCCTCACACCTCATTATATCTTAGTTCACTAGTTATAACTAATTAAATTAGCAACCTTCTAAAAAAACAACCATAACTAACTGTAGTTTAATCCCCATAACCACCTTCCCCTACCTCACTAGTTATAATATTAAATTGGGAAACCTTCTAATTTATCGCTACTCTGTCCTAACTACCCCCATCCACATCTAAACATCCCACTCAACCTCTCTAGCTTATCTAGATATGATTCTCCTAAATCTTCCATATTTAAAAACTAAATATATCACATCCTAAACATAATTGAGCTAAATATTACGTACCTAACAATTCTCAAACCATTTTAACTACCTTTTATCCACCTATACACCATCACACTCAACATATTTAACTTATCATGTCGTAATCCTTCCAAATCCCCCATAACTAAGATAGAAATAACAAGAAAATCATCCTTGTATTCTACTAACTCAAACTGGCTACAATCATCATAGATTCCCTAGATCATCGACGATTCTCCCCCATAAAATCTATAAATACGGGCTCTAGGCCTCCATTTGAGAGGGGATGAAAGGTTGATGTGACTCTAGAAATTCATATTACTTTCTTCTTACATCAGATAACTCTCATAGAGTCAGAGATCGTCCAACAATATTGAACATATTTTGAATGTCATTCAATTGTGTAGAATCATGTCAACAAATTTTTTGCATCAAAAATATTTTTCCTTGGGGTAACATCACCTTTTGTCATCATTTTCTTAAATTATGAAAGGTAAGTGGTTTCCCTTCCTTCATTATATTATTTTTTATCATTTTTAAGCTTAGATAAGCTTTTGTAACATTTCTTTCAAGTCCTATATTCATCCATTATCCAGCCTATACATTTTTACGGCAATCGCTAGTGATTTCCCAAAATCACCAAATATTTGATCAATTGCTAGTGTTTCAGCCCCAATCACCTGTAATTCTCTACATCACCAGTGTGTGCATGATTTGTTTTAAACTAATGCTAATACAAGTAAAGAGTAACACTTAAATAGGGTTAATTATCAAAAATTAAACAACATACTAAGCACCATCAAGATAAGAATTAAATAAGGCTAGATACTATCATTTCATCATATTCAAAACTTTGAAACTAACAATGTTAAGTGTCTAAATTCTCTATTCTCTAACAACATATAAATGAATGGACCTATGTAGGCTCCATGGCAATAAAAACTGGTTGTCTTTGGTATTCCAAGAACTTAGGAATGAGGGCTTGTCAAAGTTGGGCTACAAGACCATTTTGACACCTCCCATATGACCTAAGCACTTAGGAAAAGGCTTAACTCTCCAAGATGATGAACTCTCAAGAAAAAAAAGGAAAAATTTTAGTCTATTTTCCTATATGCTTTGCATTTGTCTTCTCAAGAAGTTTAGGTGTAGGTATAAAGGTAGAAGGAGGGATCCTTATATAGCCCAATGGATAAAGGAAACACTTCATCCCTTTGCATGTGGGATAAAGGTAAAATAAGATTAGGAATGGATAAGGTTGCTTTATAAAAGGTAACCTTACTTTATAAGGGTTTAATTTATGCTTAGCAAGTCATGGGAGTTGGGGGGGGTGTTTTAATTAATCAAAGGTGATTAAATAATAGGTAGATGTAAGCTTATAGAAGCTAATTAGATTAATATTAGTACGATTTAGGCTATTAGAAGGGGATTAAATAAATTAAATATTAATTTATTGGTTAAATGAAGGGGAAATCTAATTAAGTAATATTAATTAATTAGTCCAGATAGAAGGGGTGAATAATTAAAGAAAGGTTGTTAGTATGGATGTTAGCTGGATAGGTGACTTAACTAATTAGCGTATTGTAATTAATTAATGACAATAAGAGAGAAGATGAGAGATTTTTAAGATATGTCGTCAATTTGCGAGAAAGGAGATAATTAATGTAATTTAAGTATTTAAATTACTCGGGCGTAATTATGGGTGTCTACATTTGCCCCTCTTTGGGGTGGAGTAAGTGACGCCACTTCAAAGATAGTAGATAGATGGGATTTATAAGGGATAGAAGAAAAATTAGTAGAAGGGAGAGATGCCCCCTTGAGTGTTGATGGGGTGATGAAGGAAGACGATCGAAAATCAAAAAAGGTGAGAGATAGATAGAAGAATGGGAAGGGGCGGGATGCCCCGGGAATACAAAAGATTAGGGGTGAGAGGAAAGATATCTAGAAGAAATATGGAGGAGTGGAGAGAAGAGTTTAGCCTCTAGCCGCTATTGATTGGAACAATTTTGATGTCATTATATTTCCATAAGAATTAAATACTAAGCACCATCAAGATAAGAATTAAATAAGGCTAGATACTAACATTCCATCATATTCAAAACTTTGAAACTAACAATGTTAAGTGTCTAAATTCTTATTCTCTAACAACAAATAAATGAATGGACCTATGTAGGCTCCATGGCAATAAAAAATGGTCGTCTTTGGTATTCCAAGAACCTAGGAATGAGGGCTTGTCAAAGTTGGGCTAGAAGACCATTTTGACACCTCCCATATGACCTAAGGACTTAGGAAAAGGCTTAACTCTCCAAGATGATGAACTCTCAAGAAAACAAAGGAAGCTTTTAGTCTATTTTTTTATATGCTTTGCATTTGTCTTGTCAAGAAGTTTAGGTGTAGGTATAAAGTTAGAAGGAGAGCTCCTTATATAGCCCAATGGATAAAGGAAACACTTCATCCCTTTGCATGTGGGATAAAGGTAAAACAAGATTAGGAATGGATAAGGTTGCTTTATAAAAGGTAACCTTACTTTAGAAGGGTTTAATTTATGCTTAGCAAGTCATGGGAGTTGGGGGGGTGTTTTAATTAATCAAAGGTGATTAAATAATAGGTAGATGTAAGCTTATAGAAGCTAATTAGATGAATATTAGTACGATTTAGGCTATTAGAAGGGGATTAAATCAATTAAATATTGATTTATTGGTTAAATGAAGGGGAAAGCTAATTAAGTAATAATAATTAATTAGTCCAGATAGAAGGGGCGAATAATTAATGAAAGGTTGTTAATCAGGATGTTAGTTGGATAGGTGACTTAACTAATTAGCGTAATGTAATTAATTAATGACAATAAGAGAGAATATGAGAGATTTTGAATATATGTCATCAATTTGCGAGAAAGGAGATAATTAACGTAATTTAAGTATTTAAATTACTTGGGTGTAATTATGGGTGTCTACATTTGCCCCTCTTTGGGGTGGCATAAGTGACGCCACTTCAAAGATAGTAGATGGAAATGGGATTTAGAAGGAATAGAAGAAAAATCAGTAGGAAGGAGAGATGCCCCCTCGAGTGTCGATGGGGTGATGAAGGAAGACAATCGAAAATCGAAAAAGGTGAGAGATAGATAAAAGAATGGGAAGGGGTAGGATGCCCTCGGCAGACAAAAGATTAAGGGTGAGAGGAAAGATGATGCTAGAAGAAATAGGGAGGAATGGAGAGAAGATTTTAGCCTCTAGCCGCTATTGATTGGAACAATTTTGATGTCATCATATTGCCATAAGAGCTATATCATCGGTCCTTATGAAAAATATAAACATATGACAAAGGTAGAATGATATGAAAATCCATACTACGAACAATTGTCCATTGCTAAAAATACCAACTCCATGCAACAGAAAAACAATGCAATGCAATATGAGAAGGAAACAAGCTCATTTAATAGGGAAAATCAAGTATGAATGCACTTATCCAACCCAACAACGGTCAAGACAGATTGTACAAATGTTTTCGTTATCAAGTTGAAGAGATCCACATGTTTATGATTGACGAAAAGGGTTAAAAATGATGCTCCGAGAAAGGATACATGCAAGGGGAAATGCTAATGGACATTGGGTCCAAATAAAAAGTGTTGTGCCCAATGAAATAGCACCAGGTAATAAAACGTGCCCCAGGAGTACAGACGAAGCAAGCAGACTAGCTTTGTGAATGGTTATGAATCTGGTGATTCATGAGTCATATTAATCAGGGAAGATGTGAAACAAACCAGTAGGATATGGAGAAAATACCATCAGCAAGACACACGTTTCAGCCATAATAAGCAAGTTACCATTTTTGTAGGTTTTTTTACTTTTTAGGTTTTTTGTGAAATTTTTTGCCCTGTTTTTGGATTTTTGACGTGATATATATATTGTTTTTGTTTTCCATTTTTCTAAAATGTGGTGGATCGTAGAATAAAATATAAGAAATAGAATGAAGGGTCTAGGTGCAGCAGAAAGTGCCCTAGTTGGAAGAAAGAAGAAACAAGCTGATAAATAATGTCCTTGTTTAGTGGAAAAATTAATAAAGCAATTATTTTTGAAAAATAATTATTTACAAGAAGTGTAAAGAAGAAGAAAAATCCACCTAGGAGCAATAAAATTGTCCTAGGGGGAAGAAATAGGTATTGGACCACAAAAAAATTCCCCAATATGGTGAAAAATAAGAAAAAAATAATTATTTAATAAAAATAATTATTCCACAGTGAACAGAGGAGAAAACGATGGTCAAAACAAGCCTCCAGGCCTTCACAGGGGTGAAAAACAAGTTTATATACCCCACCTCGGGGGGTAAATCACCATAACTAATTCATTTTAACCGAGCACCATTGAGATTTTACTGTGAGGTGCTGATAACAATGAGGACGATGGTGATCACGTACGGGATTTACTGAGGGGAGTAGACACAGTCCAGGGGTACCAGTGGCATGCTGATGACAGTGTATTTATGAGTACTCGAACCTTTCTTGTCAAAATTTTGTCATTAATGACCTAAAATTAGTAATTAGGGTTAGGGAGTCACGTCAACATGCATGCATGCAGGCCTAGGTGTTAAGTCGGGGGCGCAGGCATCTCTTTTGGGGCGCAGGCGTCTCTTTGCATACGCACACAGCACGCACATCACACACACACATCATGTGCACACACACTTCGCATGCATGCGCACACATGCACACACCATAAGGGAAGCACACATGTCAAAATTAGGGTGCACACACTGGGGGGATACACACGTGCCCAACCACAGGCACACAAATGATGGCACAAGTGCCGAATGAGTGGCACACACACCAAAAAGGGTGCATAGGCACACGAATGAGGGAATAAGTGCCCTTAGACACTAGCACATGTGCACGCACACACACCTGAAAGGGCATGTAATCATCCTAGGCAGGCGGAGGATAGATAGGAAAAATGCCAAAAAGATGACATTTAGAAGAAAATTTAGGATTTTTTGGTTAACCCTAAATGATAGATAGATTTTTAGAAGAAATATTAGTAACTGATGAGTGGATTTGAAATTTTACAGAGATGATTTTCGGTGTTACAGACACAAGAGTGCCACTCCCGGATAGCTGAGTTAGAGGGGAGCATGCATTGGCGAGACCAACGGGCTATGTCCATACTTCTCGAGGTGGTGGGGCTAGGCCTTGTGTCTTGGATGCCATCCATCATTGTGGACCATGGATTACTTACTACACTGGCCAAGTAGTGGCATAGCGAGAGCCAGTGTTTTAGACTACCTACTGGGGAGATGACTGTGACCTTAGAGGACATATGAAAGATTCTCTGCGTGCTGATCATTGGTACTTTGATTGAGTACAACTCTGATATAGGGCAGATTAGAGCAGCTTGCAGCAACCTGTTCGACATAAGATGACAAACCACATGACAGTATGACCATTGCATTGCACTAGTGCATTTCTGACCCGACACTGCATCGGGGGCCCCTTATACATCATGTCAGTTATCAGTGGGTTTTGTCTCACTAATAAGATGGGGACATCTTTCCCGAGAGGGTTATTACCATTAGTTCATGGCATTTTCAGTGGTGAGCAATATTGTTGGGGGCAGTGCATACTGGCACACTTGTACTGGGATCTAAATTTGATTACCTACCATGGTCAGAAGACCATGGGGCCAGCCTCATTGTTACAGATTTGGTCATGGGACCACATTGTGATTAGATGCCCTATGGGAAATTTGCATTTTCGAGACCCAGAGGAGCCATCTTACCTGGCATGGGTATCAGTAGGTGGTGATACTAAAGGCCACTTAGGAAGCTTATATAGATACCAGTGAGAGTTTGATGAGCTGTCGGAGATAGACATTATATTGAGACCTTATAGACATATCCAGTGGCCAAAGGATGCCATAAAGCTTAGTGTGTGCTCAGTAGAGAACTTTATCCTTAGCAGTCACAACTACATCATAGAGTTATATAGAGTTAACAGGTGTTAGCGGCAGCTTGGCATAGTATAGGGGGTTCCACAGGCCTGATATATGGTATGCCTGTAGAGACTCAGAGAGGCATACTATGGGGCCTCGCATACCGGTGGCCTAAGCCAAGGTGATTTTCTCATGGGTGGTCCCATAGGCATGGGACCCTAGCATGACAGGTCAAGGACCTAGGTACCACAATAGATTATTTGACTTGGTACACCACTGTCTTACCCCAGTGCATCACTATCCCAAAGGAGGCCTTGGACAGCAGGCCCTCGACTGCCCATAGAGATTTGGCATGGTTCTGAGTGGAGAGAGAGAGTAGCAGGTCCTGACCCAGAGGATCCATTTGATGGATTACCTCATGATGAGCATGGGTTCCCACAAGGTACAAGGACTGAGGCCATAGGGTCCAAGACAAGTACCACCATAGATTCTGAGATCCAGGGTCCTAGAGCAAATCTATTCATCTAAAGCACCATAGGGACTAGCCTTAGTGGCATAACTAGTGGGCACAGATAGCCACCTTGCACCAGTAGTTACAGTAGGCCCTAGCTGAGAGAGATCAGGCTAGGGCAGAGAGAGATGAGGCTCGAGGCTGGTGTGTGACAGTGACAACCAAGTGAGATCAGGCTCAGACCCAAATTATGAATTTATTATCAGAGAGATGAGGATCAGGATCAAGTCCAGGAGGTGATAGTGTTGTGCACTTCCAGTAGATTTGATAGATGGACTCCCATATGGCCCAGGTGATAGATTTATACTAGTAAACACATGCCCAGTTGCAGCCTGTGATATTAGAGCGAGATAGCCTCAAAGTCGAGCATGTAGTGGGCTAGATCGAGCTGGACTGAGCTTCAACAAATATATCATCCTACTGACACATAGAGGGGACAACGATGATTTCCTGGACTCATAGAGATCTGGCCACAGTAGAGGGCAGGGCCTCCTATTACAGGTCCCTATATTTTGAGGTGGTTTCAATTGAGCGATGAGCACCTTCTTATAGTCAGAAGTTGAGTAGGGGCACTAAATCGGAGAGGCCTCAGGCCTCAGTGGAGCAGCCATGAACAAAGAGAGCCATTGATGGTCATGCCATGCTACCTCCATGGGATAAGCCAGCTACTCCCTCAGAGGGCTCGAGTCAACCCTGATGTTTTTGTACTTCCACATACACCTCTTGATGAAGGCTATTCTTCCTTCATACATGTACCATTCTTTTGTATGCCTCAAATGAAGGATTTTATTCTATTATAGATGTATCACCTTTGTACGCCTTAGATGAAGGCATTTTTGATGTATAGCAGTTGTGACACATGCCTCTGATGAAGGATTTTTTGATGTATAGAACTTTTGGCACATGCCTCTGATGAAGGTTTTTTTGATGTACTATCATGATGTATATCCATTTTTGATATAGATATACCATACATGTATGATTCAGACATTTTTGACAGGACATATGTGTATATGAGATGGACATTTGTTTATTGTTTCTCATGGATAGATAGTTGTGTTTATGATGCATTCTGATTTGATTTGACATGTATATGTATCATAATCTTGCTGATGTATCAGATGTGTTTTGATTTCTAGATGATTGATCTTGTAGAATATATCAAATGTTATTTCTTATGTGATGTGTCATACTTAGTGGATGAGATGATATGATGATAAGGGTGTGAGGGGGATAGATTTAGATATTTGCGATCCCTCTTGCCCCCATTTGATGATACGATATGTGATGATTAGCTTAGCATTCATGTATGATGTATACTTAACTTTTTATTGATATATGATGTATATATGATGTTAGATGTGATGATAGTGATGGTAATGTGATGATGTGATAACAAAACATTGTACATGTAATAAACACAATCAAATGCCAACAAATAACATAATGAATTAACATAATAATGCACCATGATTCACTAGCATGTAAAAACATACCTCAATATGAAAAAGTAAAAATAAATCTAATCTAAGCAAGAAGAGATGAATTCGAACAAAGTATGCCCAAGCAACAAACAACACAAAAGTAGAAACTTGAAGTAACTATACAACCAAACAAGCAAAGCAAGAAAAAGACAATACAAGTAAATGTCAGTAAATGTTTTTGTAAGATGTTGTTTTTCTGCAACAATTTTCTATTGTTTTTGCATCTTTTGGATATTTTGAATGTTTTTGCAGCCTTTTTGAAACAATTTTCTATTGTTTTTGCAGTTTTTGAGAAACAATTTTCTATTTTTATTATGGTTTTTTAGAAACAATTTTCTATTATTTTTGCGTTGTTTTCTAACGGTTTTCCAGAGTTATGCATTTGTAACCAAGAAAGCATGGATGCCCCCAGCCTTAGATGGGGAATATACAAGGGCAAAGGTCATGTGTGTATGAACAAGAAGGTGAAGTTGTTGAATTTCCCACAACGTAAGATGGGGAATAGTGAAAGACCATGCCCCTCACAAACGAATAAAAGAAGACAAATCCGGATCAAGGCTTGACAGGATTGGGCTCACAAGGAATTTTGAAGATAGAACTAGGGCTAGGCCAAGTAAAAGTACCCTCTAGATGTTAGATGTTTATGAATAACAAATCCTCCCAAGGTGCCAGAAACCGGTTTTCACCCAAAGACCTATCCAAAGTCTCACAATTGTGTGGTTTTCACTTGTGGATGACGTGTTTTCTCTTTTTCTTCTTTTTCTCTTTTTGATTTTTTTTTTTTGCATTTTTTATCATTTTACCATTTTTTGATTTTTTGATTTTTTGATTTTACATCATACTTGAGCATAGAACCACTTAAGATGCATGATGTTCATAGGCTCACGGAGCTCATCACCATTGGGGTGAGTGAGTTTTTATACCCCCGTTCCGTACTTGGTTACAATAACGAAGGGTCCTAACCAATGTGGTTCAAACTTTCCTTTCTTTTTTTGTTCCACTCTTGTGTTGAACTGATTCTCTTTCATGACCAAATCACCAACCTCAAACTGACGAGGTATGATTCTCTTGTTCTAGTTTCTGGAGACTCTATTCAGGTACACTTTGAGGTGATTAAGAGCACAGATGCACTTCTCATCTAAGATCTCTAATTCAGCAAGTCTAGCCACCCAGTAATCCTCATCTTTATCCAGATAGTCCCTAAGAGAGATTCTTAGGGAAGGAAGTTCAATTTTTAATGGAATGATGGATTATATCCCAAATACTAGAGAGTATGGTGTTGCACCTGTAGGAGTGCAAATGGAGGTTCTGTAAGCATAAAGAGCTGGGTCGATTTGCAAGTGCCAGTTATGACCTACTTTACTGACCATCTTCTCCATTATTTTCACCAAAGTCTTGTTTTTGGCTTCAACTTGTCCATTACCTTGGGGGTAATATGGTGTAGACCATTTTAACCTAATTTGGAACTGCTGACAAATAACTTTTACAATTTTATTCTTAAATGACTTTCCATCATCCATAACAATGGTTGCAAGAATGCCATATCGATAAATGATATGATTCATGATAAATTTGGGAATCTGAGCTCATGTTACATAGGTTAGGGGGACAAATTTCACCCACTTTGTAAAGTATTAAATAGCCGTGATGATGTGGGTATGAAAATCAGATGAGGTAGGGGTAATTTTCCCTATCAAGTCAAGTCCCCATTTAGAAAATGGTCATGGGGTAGTGACAGGTTGCAATGGTTACAATGGAGCATGGACGAAGTTTCCATACTTCTAGCAAAGTACACACTTTCTAACATAATTACAATAATTAGTTTCCATGGTAGGCCAATAGTAGCCTACTCTTAACAATTTATTGGCCAAAACCATTCCATTTGTATATGCTCCACACACACCTTGATGTACTTCTTTGATTGCTTGGATCGACTCTGTCATATCAAGAAAATGTAACAAATTCCCATAATAGCCTTGACGATAAAGTGTACCTCCTAAAAGGGTGTAACGTGCTATTGGGTGAATTAGGATTTGTTTCTCAGAATGGGAAATATCGGGAGGGAACATGTTGTCCTTGAGATAGGTAAAGATGGGCTCATACCATGAGGAATTGGGACCAACAACATCACAAGCCAAACAAGACTCTAGCATGTCATACGGGGGCTGGCGTAAATTTTCTATAAAGAATGTGATTTCATTATTCCTTGGCGGAATACGAAGAATAGAACCCACTGTTGCCATAACATCTGCCGATCTATTATGAACTCATGGATTTTTTTTCAAATGTAATGCATATGAAGTACTCCTTTAGAGTTTCTACCAGCTTTTTTTAAGGTATGAGCTTGCCATCCTTAACCTTGTATTCATCACTAACCTTCTTAATAATTAACTGAGAATCACCCAAAAATTTGACATGGTGAATGTTCCACTTGATAGCGAGCTTCATCCCTGCAATAAGTGCCTCATACTCTATGATATTGTTTGTGCAAGGAAAACCTAGGTGAAAATCATGTGGTATAGGGTCGCCAGAAGGAGTAACGAGGACCACCCCTACAACTGAACTGTGAAAATTAAAGGACCCATCAAAATGTATCTGCCACATGATAAATTCTTTAATGTATAGCAATGAGGCATCTGACAGATCCAAATTTAAAGGTTCAGTGCCTTGTAAAGGTGCTTCTGCTAGCTGGTCAATGAGTACTTGTCCTTTAACTTACTTTTGATGTACAAATTCTATGTCAAACTCACTTAGTAGAATGATCCAATTAGCCATTCTACCTGTGAGGGAAAGTTTAGACAAGTATTTGAGTGGGTCAACTTTGGATATTAGCTTGGTTTTGGTATTCAATAGATAATGGTGAAGTTTTTGAAAAGTAAAAGCAACAACCAAGCAAGCCTTTTCAATTTGGGGAGAGTTGATCTCATAAGTGATGAGAGTGAAATTGAGATAATACTCCACTTTTTCTTTGTGACCCAAGTTGTATTGGGTGATCAACGCACCAATAGCAAATTACGTAGCATGGATATAAAGCAAAAGTGGCTCACCAGGAGTTGGAGGCATGAGGACATGCAGATTAGCCAAGTATTGTTTAAGCAAACCAAAGGCTTGGTGTTGCTCTAGTCTCCAGATGAAGGTGACATCCTTTTTTAAGCAAATGGGTGAAGGAATGACACTTATCTACAAGCTGGGAAATGAAGCGGTAAATAGCCTGGAATTTCCCCTGTAAGTTGTGCAGTTGCTTAATATTCTTAGGTGCAGGCATTTTAGTAATAACAAACACTTTAGTAGGGTCTACCTCAATTCCTCTTCTTCATACAATGAATCCCAATAGTTTTCCTGATAGCACACTGAATACACACTTCTTTGGGTTCAACTTGATCTTATACTCTCGTAGGCATTCAAAGATATGCCGCTGAATGAAGGGGTGATATTCTCTTGTCTTAGACTTTCTGAGGATGTTATCCACATAGTCCTCCATGATATCATGAATCATATCATGACAAATTACCATCATTTCCCACTAATAAGTAGCTCCTACATTTTTAATGCCGAACAACATCACATTATAACAGAAGGTACCCCAGGGCGTAGTGAAATCTGTTTTGTGCTGATGTTCCTTAGCTATCTTGATTTGGTTGTATCCTGAAAAGCAAACCATGAGAGATAGCATCCCATATCCTACTGCTGAATCCATAATCATGTCAATATTTTGTGGTGGAAAATCATCCTTAGGGCAAGCCTTATTAATGTCTCTAAAATATGTGTAGATTCTGATCATGACAGGCTTTTTCTGGACAGGGACGATTTTAGATATCCATTCAGAATAATCAATAGGCCGGATGAATCCTGCTACAAGCAATCTTTCTAATTCTTCTTTAACCAATAAGGATACCCTTGTCTGCATCTTTCTAAACTTATATTTAATAGGCTTACCATCTGCATGCATAACTAGGTTGTGCACAACTAAAGTTAGATCTAAGCCTGGCATGTATTTTTAAGACCATGTAAACACGTCTATAAACTCTCGTAGTAGTATAGTGAATTTCTTATGTTCCCGTGCCGAGAGTGATGCTCCCAATTTGACTATTTTTGGGTCCTCCTCTATACCAATATTCACATCAATAGTCTCCTCTAGTAATAACTTTAACAAGTCCTCCATACGTGTAAGATCAGGAGGAAGGCTGATATCTTTGTCCAAGAATGTCTCTATGAGATTTTCATCCTTGGCATGGTCACTTTTATTGTCCTTTAATTTTTTTAATTATTTGTCGGCTAGTGCCTCAAGGAGGTTTTCACGGACTTTGATTTTTTTTGAGGCTTTACGTTGGAACTTTTTCCCTCACTTTTTCTTAAGTTTTGCTAACCATGAAGCTCAACCTCCTCGCTGAAGTAAGCGCCAGTATCTAACTCAATATAGAAGCCATTTTTTGGTCTTAAATGGGAATTGTATCCCATATGCCCATGAACTCTGTGATAGCTTCGTCATTCTCAAATAAATCTAGTGACATGTGACATTGTTGGTCCCATTCAACAAGGGAAGGCTAAACAAGGTCAAGGGTTGGTTCTGTAGGGGTTATGGTTAGGACAACGTTGTTCATGAATAGGTTTGTGGAGGTGAGATCCTCATATTGGCTACAATGGGAATTTGTATCACTATCTAGATAGTTATAGCTATCCTCACATTTAGAACAAGTAGCGTCTTGATCATTAGGGTGTGCTCCATAAGGGTGAATTCCAATGCCATATATTTTTGTTTTAAAATGTGGAAGAGGCACTGGTTCTCTCTGTTCTTGTTCATTCCTTCCACATCTTAGGCCCTTGTAGCCCATGGAGTACATCATTTTGCTAGATTTCTCATATAAAGGGGTCTGATAATAGGTTGGTTAAGTATCCTCTCAGACCCAAGTTATAGGTGGATATAACAATTTTTCTTTAGCCAATAAGCCTCCAAGTAAGAACAACCCAATAGTGCGTTCATTTCTAGGTTTTCTGAAGTGATAGTTGTGTCAACCTCTAGTCTCGTGTGACAATGAGAGGTCTGAAACCAACAAGGCTTGTTACACTTTATATTCTTCGTAGCCATATTCAAGGATTTTCATCTCCCATGAATCAAAAGGAGAGGTTGATGTTGACGTACCATGGGTGCAAGAACCGAGAGAATCCAAATCTATCCAAGATTCAATGGCTTTAGATTGGAGCGGGACAACTATATCTGTGGAGGGACATGCATATGTGCCCTTGTGTGCAAAACTATTGAGAGCTCTATAATGAGCGAAGGGATCTGAATCTCCTTGTATTGTAATGGTGTGTCCCTCATGCTTTAATTTAATGCACTAATGGAATGTCGATGACATGTCCTGCATGGCATGAATCCATGGTCATCCTAGAACCATATTGTACGGAAGTTACAAGTCCAAGACATGAAACTTTGTTTGATGGCAAGTGGGACCCACCTCTATGGGAAACATGATTGTGCTTGTTGACTCCCTTTCCACATTGTCGTAAGTGGTGATAGTGATAATATTTGACTCAAGATCCACCTCAGTATGTCTTAGCTGTTTAACCCACTTGAGTGTGCAAATGTTCAACCTTGATCCATTATCCACAAGCACCCGTTTCATCTTCTTACAGGTAACAACTACCTCAATATACAAAGGAAGATAATGTGTTGGATTTTCAGTAAGGATATCCCTATGATTGAAGGAAATATGTTCATTTTGTATGATGTTTGCTACTGCAGCTTGAAGATGTGTAGGATCTACCTCTAATGGAACTCCC
Organism: Taxus chinensis; assembly: GCA_019776745.2. NCBI lineage: Eukaryota > Viridiplantae > Streptophyta > Pinopsida > Cupressales > Taxaceae > Taxus > Taxus chinensis. The sequence goes on from CM034156.1 coordinate 561,874,672, forward strand.
AACCCCTGAAGAGTTTGGTAAAGAATGTCTTTGTGTACATTGGATTTCTTAAGAAGATATACGATCGAAATCTTAGCAGAAATCTTCTCAAGTTGCTTTAAGAGGTTTTATTTACCATTTTTTGGGGTTGATGGCGAAGGTTATAAAATCATGAGGTAGGTATGCCTTGTTACCATGGTGTAATCCTTCCCCTTGATTCAGATGGTATTGACATGGTCATTAGGAGAGCGAATACATCCAATAAGTGAATCATAATGATTGTTATATTTTTTGGTGTATAAGTAAATCGTTGCTTTATAACCTTGGGATGACTCTCCCTGATCCAACTTTTACTTTTATGATTTATCATGATTGGGGAATGGCTCTTTATATAGCCCCATTTTCTTGTTGGGTGTCTGAGTTTTACCTAGGTTATCCACCTCTATCTCCCCATTATCGATGAGGTCTTGGACATAATGACAAAGTCGTAGAAATTTTTCTATCTTATGTCCTTTGACACGATGCATTTCGCATGAAGGTTTCAGAGCATTGTCATCAAATGGTTGTGTCATAGAACATGTCATCATGTGGGCCACATCTAATTGTTTTAGTATAATCGAAAAAGGTTCATTAAGAGAGGTGAACATTCTTCATTTTGGTGATGGTTGAATTGGTCCTTTGGTCAGTTTAAAACATTGACCAGTTTGGACCATTTGTACATGTTTGGAATCAGTGATCCCGTCTCCCACCACATTTTTATTTTTGTTAAAAACCTTCGGCTTCTCCGTGGATTTAGCATTTTGATTATCTCTAGATTGTGAATTGAGAGTTCCTTTAGCAATGAGATATTTCTCCATCTGAACCCATTTTTCATTGACCTCCTCAAAAGTGTGAACACAATGCATTTGAAGGTGGAAGGCTATGTCTAGATTTAGGTTGGGTACAAAAATACTAACCAGCTGTTTTTTAGGGAAAACGCAAGGGAAGCAGCTAGCTATCCCTCTCCACCATTGTAAGAAGATGGAAAAAGTATCATTAGGACATTTTTTGGTGCCACATAAATATACCATGGTGACATCACTCTCTATGTTGTATGATACTTGACGCACAAACCTTTCTACTAATTCTAGCCAAGTGAAAATTGATGCTTGAGGTAAATGTGTAAACCACTCTAAGGCTTGACCTCCTAGACTCTTGGGAAAATTTCTTATGAGACAATTGTCACTATAGGACACCTCTTGACATGCCATATAGAAATATTTGACATGATTATGTGGATCTCCCTTCCCTTTATATTTGTCAAATTTTGGCATATTGAATTTCTTAGGAAAGGGTTGAAGGGTCATAATATTGTCAAAAGGATAGGGACATAATTCTTCATATTGATACTTTTTAATGCTCCCTATATTTCTCTTTTGAAGTTTGGCAAGTGTTACTTTCATAGACTATACCTCTTGTGAGAGAAATTGTTCTCTAGTTGGAGAAGCGGGGATATATAATCGACGATACCCTGTATCATCTTCTTCTTGATTTTCTCTATGGAATTCATTGATCTTAACCTTAGGCCTTGACTTTTGAACATTTTTTCTTGCTTCCTTTTGTACATGAGTGGTTAACAAAGCTAATTATCGGCTTAGGGTACTAATTTTTTGTTGAATTGTGGTTTATTCTTCTAAAGGTTCCTCCTCTTCCTTTTTTTTTGGAGGTTTTTCACCATTCTCTTGTCTCATCGTGTTTTTACGTGGCACTTTGATAAAGGGTATTTTATGTCCCATTATCTTATTATGTTATGCGTTGGAGGTAGAGGAATGTCCATGCGTCAAAATATTCTCCATGTTGATAAAGGGTCATTCTTCCTTAGTAGTGTTATTCGCAGGTGGGATTGTTTCACTTTCAGTGGGCATTTTGGCCCCTAATTCTAAGACCCATGCGAGCAATCTATCCTTATTTCTAAAAATAAACTCATCTAATAAAGTGGGCTCAAAGTCAAATTCTGCATGTGTGGATTCCAATTCATTACCACTATGATCGACCATATATTCTATCTCTTTTTCCATAGAAAACAAAGGCCCTTGATCATATCTAATGAAAGGGTTTGACCCTTCTCTATTCAAGGCTTCCTAAGCTTGCACTTTTTTTTCCTCGTATGTTTGTATCTTGAGTCCTAATCATGTTTTGGGAGCCATGATTTGTGATAGTTTCACTAAGGTAACTTATAAATGTGTTCAAAACTTTATGACCACACCTAAGTGAAATGCAAGATAAAATGTCAAGAATATGAATGAATAACAATGTGAGAATACCAATGTGATAGAGTGATAAATCACCAGTGACACAAATGTTTTGTATCTAAGCCTGTCAGATGAAGTACTTCCTAGACTACGTCTCAAAAAATATTTTAGTGTCGTAAGATAATAAAAAATATGTTCTCACTTATGCCAAGTTCAAGAGAATGAACAAGACGTAAGTAAATACAAAAAATTAATGTGACCTCCTAACAAGATATACTAGAAGTGAGCTCAAATTAGATTAAGACCTATATCCCAAAAAGTGCCAGTTACAATTTGTGAGTGACACAACAATATCACAAAGATATGTTAACCAAAATTTGCAAGAAAGTAAGGTATTAATATCAAGATTCTATTGATATAACATGCACAAGTGGTAACACGTAGCACTCTTCAAAATTGAGGTAATAATAGAATCAAACCAAAATCTCATATTATAGCTAGGAAGAGTCAAAATGTGTGTAACATAACCTTACACTATAGATATTTAGGTCGAGTTTACAACACGTAGCACTCTTCAAAATCGAGGTAATAATAGAATCACACCAAAAGCTAAAATTATAGCTAGGAATAGTCAAAATGTGTGCAACATAACCTTACAATATAGATATTTAGGTCGACTTTACAAGAAACAAGAAGTAAATATCAAAATTGTAGAGATACGATGCAAACAAAGTTACCCTTCTAAGGAAGTTTAAGATGATGAACCATGCCTAACTACAATGACGATCTTGACATGGGTATCAAGATCACAATGACCACCAATTATGTGAATACGTCTTCGCACGCTTTAGATGTTTAACTTACCCAGCCACAAACATGGATGGATGTAAATAAAAAAAAAGTGGTAGAAACAATCGATTGGTAACACAGAGGTAGTCACCCTTCTTTTGATCAACAAAGTGTCAAAATAATGTGAAGTAAGTAGACAAAAATGGGGATCAAAAATGTTGTATTCACTTTGGTAGAGTTTCGCCTCACCTTAAGGCAAGTGAAAAACTAAGTGAAAGTAACGCATCACACGTTTTGTGATGAAAAGATGGCTCACAACTCAACACTATTTTAGAATGGTCAAAGTGGGATCCTAGCCAAAGTATATTTTTCCTAGGTGGTTCTCTCATCCTAGGAGTTATAAAGCTGTCCACGAGAGGGAAGATTTATCCAAATAGTCTCATCTATCTCAGGAGTATCTTGGCTTTTGCCCCCTTCAAGCACAGTGGGTAGTAGATGCATCCATCATGTACTTAAAAGGGTCGCATAGGGAAAACTTGTAAAGCTATCTCACAAAGGAATCACTAGTTAAGTAGGTAGTGCAGAACACTTCTCGTTTCATCTACAAGGTTCCCTCTTGTGTGGACTACTTTGGGTTTCCTGGAACCACCTCCATTATTATAGCTTAAGGTGTTATGCCAAAGGGGTTATGTTCTAGTTGAGTGCAGAGGTACATACCCTTTTCTGAAACCTGCAATAAAGTGTTTTGAATATGTTGGTATTTTTATCTTGTTTAATTAGGTTTGGTTTTCTTAAACACCTTTTGGTAACCTGTATAACAAATGTATTAGTAGTTTTTGACTTTGTTTTGATTCCTCCCTTTCTTTGACAAGCGTGCGTTTTGGTCCTGTATGACGATTTTTAGTAGTTTTCCATCAAAAGAGTAAACACCATTTTTGATTCTCTAGATCGTCCAACGGACTCAAGAGAAGAGAATACGTGATGTTTCCAAAATCCAAAAAGATATCAAATCGAAAAAACACTTTAATTCAAACACACCAAGTTAACCAATTCCAATTCAAATATTCCTAACAACCTCAAAGCATCAAAAAGGACCTAAGAATAAGTTTCTGATTCCCAAGATCACCCCAAGGGATGTGAGGGAAGAGCATATGTGATATTATTCCTATAAAGTCAACATGCAAATTTTAAATAATCAAGTAAAAGCATATAACAACATCCTGTAAAAATGAGTATGTGATTAGATAAAACCTACAAGAATGTTAGCACCTCAACACATTAATTTTAAGAAAACAAAATGATAGTTGTGCCCCTATTTTGGCGTCTACGCACGGGTTAGGGCAGATATGCCACTCTGTGTTTTTCTAATTTATAGTGCACCTGTGTCACCCAAGAGGCGTGTGCACCACAAAAAAAGACATGTGCACCACTCTGTGTGTTTCTGGATTACCACGTACCTACACTACGCGAGAGGCATGTGCCCCACCAAAAGAGTGTGTATGTGCTACCTTTGATAAAAATAAGCTAAGTTTCACACAGAGTGCTTGTGCTACCAGAATAGCCTATGTGTCACTAGAAACTTGTGTGTGCCACCCGCTTTGTAAAATAGTCTCAGATCCGATAGAATGCTTGCACCACAAAAAATGTGTCTGAACCGCCAAAAATAGCGTGTGCGCTCGGGTTAGGGTGTACGCACCGATCTGACATGTTTTTAATTACAGTGAAGGTACAGTACAAAAATGTGTTTGCATCTGTGTGCTGGCTAGGGTATGTGCACCAAGGTTAGTTGGTATATTGCCAGGGTTGATAAATAGAGAATTTGGTTCTGACAATGTGCTTATGCCACCTGAGAGGTACCTGTGCCACCAAAAATGTACCATTGCTCTTGATAGTGTGCCTGTACCACCCCTGTAACCAAAATATGGCAAAAAAGACAAGAAATATCACAATACTTCAAATTCAAGCAAGTTAGTTTAAAAATGGCAACAACCCATTAAAATGATGGCTATGAACAAGAACTTACACTAGTTAAGTAGGTAGTGCAGAACACTTCTCGTTTCATCTACAAGGTTCCCTCTTGTGTGGACTACTTTGGGTTTCGTGCGAGTTGTTCAATTTTCACCCGAACCGCCCGAGTCAAGTACTTCGGATCTTTTCATCCCAAGTGTCCCAAATGGAATTGTGCAAGTTGTTCCATTTTCAGCCGTTTCGCTTAAACCGCGTACTTCACACTTTTATGTTCCAAATGTCCCAAAGTTAATTCTGCAAGCTGTTCCATTTTCAGCCGAAACGCCTGAACCGCGTACTTCGCGTACTTGCGTTCCAAATGTCCCAAACTTTTCCAGACTCATTGTCACCTTTTCGGCCGAAACGCCCAAGTCGCGTACTTAAGAACTTTTTGTCCCAAATGTCCCAAGTCAAAAAGTGCAAGTTTTTCCATTTTCGGCCGATTTACCCGAACCGCGTCCTTCGCGTGTTTTCATCCCAAATGTCCCAAAATGCATTTGTGCGTCTTCTCCCTGTTTCGCCCGAATCGGCTGAGCCACGTGTTTCGCGCATTCGCGTCTCACATGTCCGAAGCGAACCAAATGCCATTCATACTTAGTTTCTGAATAAGGGAACCTCTCCCATTAAAGAGGAGGGACTTCTTGTCCTCTGACTGTTGCTCTTCTTAAAGTCCTATTTGACAGCCAACAGTTTTTGGTGACTCCGCTGGGGAAAATCACATTCCAGTTCTGTAATTTTTCGATCATCCTTTGATCTGGTGACTCCACGTTTTACTCAAGGCAGGAGGGCCCTTGGTGTTGAAGATTCTCAGTTTCAGCTTTTGGAGCAGCAGGGTTTTCCTTTCCCTTCAACAAATAGAAGGACTCGTTCGACAAGCACTCCACCTGTTCAAGACAGAATTCCCACAGGTGGTTTTTCTTCAGAGGCAGCTAGCCCTGATCTTCAAGCTTTGATTCTTGCTGGTGTTGCAGTCCCTCTCCAAGCCGTTTTTCCAAGAATGGCGGCTCCATTACCATGGGGTCATCGTGTCGGGCCCCTTGCTCTTCCTTAGCCTTTACATGAGTTACCCAGAAGTAACTGGAAGAAATTCCCCAAATTCAAAGGTGATGGAAAAGTGCATCCTGATGAACACATCGGAGCCTTCATTGTTGCATGTGGAGTTCTGGGAGTCGAACATGAAGACGTCTCCGTGAAACTGTTCGTTGAGACTTTGCAAGATAATGTCGCTGATTGGTTCTACCACCTTCTGGCTGGTGCTATCACCGACTGGGACACAATGAGAACTCTGTTCGAAAACCGTTTCAAGCCGGTAGAAGATGTACATGCCTTGCTAGCCCAAATCTCTCAGATAAAGAAAGATTCACAAGAGCCCATGAGAGAATTTTTGGCCCGATTCAACAAATTGATCAATAAAATTCCGCAGCTTACCCGACCTGTTGATCAAATTCAAAAATGTTTCTTCCTAAATGCTCAAATGCCCAAAGTTAGTTATGCACTAAGAAGGGCTAATCTCGCAACATTGGTCGAGGATCAAACCCTCACTGTTAGTATCGAGGACGACTTGATCATGTCAGTGAAGTTGAGAAGAGACCCTTCCAAATCTAAGTCTGCTGCTTCTTCCTCTTCCACCCCTGGACCTAACACTGATCCATTAGTTCAAAAACTTGCAAATGATCTTCTTGCCATAAAGAAACAATTAGCTCAGCATGCTCCTTATGCAGACATTCCAAGGAGAAATTTCCAGCCCAAAAATCGTTTGCCTACTTCTCAAACAAGAGTAGCACTTGAAGGACCTCCTGTTAAGGTTCCTGTGAATGCAACCTATGAAGTTGAAGATCCAGATGATGATGAAGATAATGAAGCTTGTGAGGAGTTTGCGGAAGAAGTTGATGATGAAGCAGATGAACTTGAGAGATCTCGAGTAAATTTCTTCACCACGGAGGGCGTCGATGATGGAGATGACTATGATGAAGTAGTAGCAGACATGAATAGCGAATCATTAGCTATCATGACTCGAGAGCAGATAAGTTAGAGGGAGAAAGTGACACAACCCATCAAGAAATCTAAGGAGCAGTTGACAACTATTCCCGTGATTTCAAAAAGAGGATCTCCTATTCCTACCTCATCTATGCCAAAGGTGAGTCCTATTAATCCTACTACTAAAATTGCTTCTTCTTTCTCTCCTAAAGTTAATAAGCCTAGAATTTCAAGTGATGATGGCCCTTTCACTTCTGGGTCTTTTGATATTATTGATCATCTGAAAAAGACTAAGGTTCAAATCTCAGAAGCTGAGTATTATCAAACTCATCCCAAAGCTTTTTCCAAAATGATTCAATTTGTTAATTCCCATTCCAAAACCACCTCTAAAGGTCTTTTACCTACTCCTTCTTCTGCACCACAACCTAGTCTGGTAGCTGCTGTCACCTCACCTAATGACAAGATTAAACCATTTTATGTGACACTTCTTATAGCTGGTCATAGGTTCAGTAATTGTGTCATTGACTCAGGAGCCTCAAATAATGTGATGCCTGCTAAAGTAGCTCATGCTTTAGGCCTAACTCTCACATGCACTTAATGATCTTGTTACTCTATGGAGAGTAAAGAAGTGCCCCTGGTCAGAAGAATTAAGGATGCACAAGTGGCTTTTACTGCTTTGCCTGAAAAGAGAGTTTTGGCTACCATCTTAGTTGCAGATATTCCTCCTTCATATGGGATGTTGTTAAGTAGGAACTTTTGTAAGGACGTAGGTGGAGAAATCCAAATGGACTGGTCACATGCGCTCGTCCCTGTTAATGGACAAATGAAGAAGTTGCTGCCTGAGAAGCACTCTGAGTATATTGTGCAGAAACGGCTACCTAAAGCACAAATACTCTATGAGGACAAATTGGGGTTGTTGATAGGATATCTGTTACAAACAGAAGGTTAAAGGTCCTTTTTGTAAGAAATCTAGGTTCAGGGATTTCCAAGTTGGAGATAAGTGCTGTTATGGAAATAAAAGCATGACCCTCGTGGCAGCCATGGAAGGTTGATTCCCTGGGCTCAGACCTTTCAAGAATCAGACACTTTGTTGGTGAGAATTCCTTTTATCTTGATTACATGCATGGTTCTCCTCTCCCACTTCCTCATAGTGGGTAGTACCTCAAGTTGTTCAAGTCCTAGGTGATTAGGGGGTCCCTTGTATATTCTGTACAGTGTTTTTGTTTTTCTTTCCTTTTTGTTCCGGTGTGTTGTCCTCTGTATTGATCTTCTTTTTGACTCCATTGCCCAATGGATAAGGTACTGGTCTGCTTCCCCAAGTTTTTCTAAGTTCTTACCTTGTCTCATTCCTTGAATTTATGCCAAGTCATCCCCAGAAGGAGCCAGCTGTTGTCCACTCAAAATTCCCTACTCTGATGAAAGTAAAAATTTCAAAATTTTGAGTTTAAGTGTTTTCTCTAATGTACCGAAGTCGTGAAATTGAGAAAAGTATGCATTTTGGGTCTTTTTGTGTGTTTTTCGGGCCTGTCGGACATTTTTGTCCCGCGTGTCCCAAGTTTTGAAGTGCGTTATGTTCCCCGATCGGCTGATTTCCCCGAAGTTGTCCCGATTTCGGACCCATCGGAACTTTCCGTCCCAAGTGTCCCAAACTTTTCGTGCGAGTTGTTCAATTTTCGCCCGAACCGCCCGAGTCACGTACTTCGGATTTTTTCGTCCCAAGTGTCCCAAATGGAATTATGCAAGTTGTTCCATTTTCGGCCGTTTCACCCAAACCACGTACTTCGCACTTTCATGTTCCAAATGTCCCAAAGTTAATTCTGCAAGTTGTTCCATTTTCAGCCGAAACGCCCGAACCGCGTACTTCGTGTACTTGCATTCCAAATGTCCCAAACTTTTCCAGACTCATTGTCACCTTTTCGGCCGAAACGCCCAAGTCGCGTACTTCAGAACTTTTTGTCCCAAATGTCCCAAGTCAAAAAGTGCAAGTTGTTCCATTTTCGGCCGATTCACCCGAACCGCGTCCTTCACGCGTTTTTGTCCCAGATGTCCCAAAATGCATTTGTGCATCTTCTCCCTATTTTGCCCGAATCGGCCGAGCCGCGTGTTTCACGCATTCGCGTCTCACATGTCCAAAGCAAACCAAATGCCATTCATACTTAGTTTTTCCCGCTCTACCCGAATATGTTGTTTTTCAAACTGATAGATATGAATGTAATGCGCATTGATCACCCTTCTCTCTCCTCAACGGCTATATAATGAGCAAGCCACCTTTGCAATTCTTACATTGTTTCCATGCTACCCTTGCTCAAACCCTTGTAACCTAATTCCTTGTGCATGTATCCCTTTTCTGTGTAATTCCTCCCCGAATTTAGGTTACGGCTCTGATACTATCAATATGAAGATCGAAGTCCTGGAGGAGGCTTTGGGAGAACTAAAGAACAGTTGGTAGAAGGGCGAAGCTTTCAAGACACTGGTTGTCTCTGCTTTCAAAGATATACACTGTCATCTTCAGGATGAAAATTTTGGTGTTTCCCTTTCCTTGCAAGAAATCAAAGCTCAGTTCAGAGCTTATGTCAAAGATAATCTATTCAAGGAAAGCTCAATCTCCAAAAAGAAAAAATGAAGGAAATTTGCTCTCTTCAATCTGCCATTGGAGAAGCAAATAAATATTATCATACTCATGTCGAGTTTGATAAAGAGATGGAGAAATGTCTTAGATTTTGGACTCAGTCTACGGCCAACACGTCAGTCCCTCGTGGCAGAGACATAGCTGAGGCATTAAAGAAATTCAGGCAGCAGATTCTGAAGTCAGTGGGTCCCTCTCAGTGACTGGCCACATGTCTTCTTCCCCATTCTTTTCTCTTCTTCCCTTTCTTTTCTGTTTTCTTTGTAATAGGTTGAGGTACTGCGATTGGCGGTCCTTAACTATTCTTTAGTTAAAAGAAATGGTTACGAAGAGTAACTGAATTGTAAGCTATATAATGGCCTTCTTTACGCCATTCAAAGAAAGAAGAACTTGGCATATTTTCTGAAAGTGTAAATAGATCATAGAGAAATCAATACAGAAGGACTTTCCATTCTTCGTCTATCTGATCTTTGTTATTCCTAAGCTTTCATTTATTTTCTTTGTGAAGATCATTTGTCTCAAGTTTATTAGTCTTGCCGATTGCATACTCTTCGACTTTGCAAGCATGGTGATCTTGTATAACCAAGAAGGAACTTTGTGTCCTTGATTAATGAATCTGTGTTATGTTAAGAAACTTTGTATTCTAGCATATGTTATTTACAGAAATTTGTGTCTTTGAATTCCATCTTATTTATCCGATATAAATGATCTTGTTTCAATTCATTGTGACTTCGCATACATAAAGAATTACTCTGATATCTATAATTCTGCATGTTGCCTTTCTGCTCTTTCCCGTACTCTCATTTCCTCAGTCCTTTTTGTAATTGATGATCTTCATAGAAAACACTTTTGTAATATCCAAGTTTAACCAACAAATCATGTCTTGTACATTTGTAAATAGGTTTGTTTCTTAATAAGGGAACCTCTCCCATTAAAGAGGAGGGACTTCTTGTCCCCTGACTGTTGCTCTTCTTAAAAGTCCTATTTGACAGCCAACACATATCAAAAGTTAGCCAAAATAATGAAATTTAAACTAAAATGCCAAGGGACTAGGTCCCACTAGGCATGCCAAATGTGTGCATGAGTTTTTTTAAACTAATGCTAATACAAGTAAAGACTAACACCTAAATAGCCTTAATTAGCAAAAATTAAACAACATACTAAGCACCATCAAGATAAGAATTAAATAAGGCTAGATACTAACATTTCATCATCTTCAAAACTTTGAAACTAACAATGTTAAGTGTCTAAATCCTCTATTCTCTAACAATAAATAAATGAATGGACCTATATAGGCTCTGTGGCAATAAAAAATGGTTGTCTTTGGTATTCCAAGAACCTAGGAATGAGGGCTTGTCAAAGTTGGGCTACAGGACCCTTTTGACACCTCTCATATGACCTAAGCACTTAGGAAAAGGCTTAACTCTTCAAGATGATGAACTCTCAAGAAAACAAAGGAAAGCTTTTAGTCTATTTTGCTATATGCTTTGCATTTGTCTTCTCAAGAAGTTTAGGTGTAGGTATAAAGGTAGAAGGAGGGATCCTTATATAGCCCAATGGATAAAGGAAACACTTCATCCCTTTACATGTGGGATAAAGGTAAAATAAGATTAGGAATGGATAAAGTTGCTTTATAATAGGTATCCTTACTCTAGAAGGGTTTAATTTATGCTTAGCAAGTCATGGGAGTTGGGGGGGTGTTTTAATTAATCAAAAGTGATTAACTAATAGGTAGATGTAAGCTTATAGAAGCTAATTAGAGGAATATTAGTATGATTTAGGCTATTAGAAGGGGATTAAATCAATTAAATATTTATTTATTGGTTAATGAAGGGGAAATCTAATTAATTAATAATAATTAATTAGTCTAGATAGAAGGGGTGAATAATTAATGAAAGGTCATTAATTAGGATGTTAGTTGGATAGGTGACTTAACTAATTAGTGTATTGTAATTAATTATCGACAATAAGAGAGAAGATGAGCATTTTTGATGATATGTCATCAATTTACGAGAAAGGAAATAATTAGTGCAATTTAAGTATTTAAATTGCTCAGCCATAATTGTGGGTGTCTATAACCGGAAATATATTGAATTCAGCTTTCCAACGCAATTTTTTGTTTGCAAAACGAAGCTACAGTTCTCAAATTATCGTCAAAACATTAGAGGGTGGGTTTTTGTCAGATCCACAATTTTATCATCACCAAAATCATGACCCACAACCTTCTCAAATCTAGTAATATGACATTTCAGTCTTATCAATCAGTTAAAATCAGGTAACTAGTTTTCATTTACATCATTTTACTGATCATTCATTATTTAATAGATCAAATAATTTCTTTCATTTCATTTTTTTACAATTTATTTTATCATTAATAGATTAATTTCTTGAACATGGATTGACATCCTTTTGAGTAATTCCATTGACTTCCAGGGAATAGCCTTTATCAGACAATCCACCATATATTTTACTAATTCCATCTTATGTACTATCTATCCATGGGTATCTTAGAATCCCTATCATATCGAGGTTTCGGAAGGTCTTATCATTTTTCTTGCAAACACACGTTGAAGACTGGTAATATTTATCCTGAACATTTTGGCATGTTCGGTGGGACACCCTATTCCTTATTTCTTTGATTGATTTCATTGATAAAATAGCTTTTATTTTTCTGATTACCCATGTGGTAATAATTTTTGATTAGGTTAATCGCTTGCAATTGGCCCAATCACCACTGATAGTAATGTGTAGTATTTTTTCTTTTTGTTGCTTCACAGTCTACTTTTCAATTCTTTCTTTTAATTTTATTTTTCTTCTAACATGTTTGCAGGTCACTATTTCTAAGAGAGCTTACATACTGCATCATCAAGATTGCTTAGTTTATTTCTAAAACCCACAAAAATAAAAAATAATATATATTAGGAGTGCTCTCTCGATATGTCCTAAAACCTTTCATTTTATGTCCTATTTTACATTCTTGGTTATCTATCTTCATCGAAATAAGCATGTTGTCATGTGATCTTAAAATAAACATTTGCATCTTTCTTGTTCCACATAGTCTAATTAGGAGGAAAATTCATTGCATTCACATATCCTCCCTCACACACAACCAAACCACTATCAAATCAAAATCTGCATTCAAACAATTCCCTACCCAAGTGGATGTCTCCTTGGATTTGATCACCAAGAGGAGAAGCTGACTCAGTGTTCTATCAGAGTATAACCTCATGCATGTCACTATATTTTTGTGAAGCCCTCGACTCCCTTATTGCAGCAGGACTATGAAGTGAGGAGGAAGGCCCTCAATATACATGGCTGTATCGAAAATAGTATAGAGTTGGGACACATGTACCTTTATGTATATCAAGCAATCCATCTAAAATATTCCTAAAACTATCCATAGAAATCCATTTCCTAGGAGCTTCATTATCCATATTGCACATTTCACCTTTTCTTAATTAATTTTAGATAATTAAAACAATGTTCTTCTTGGTTTGTCTATTAAATTTATAGATCTATTAGGGTTTTTCTTTTTCTACTCTTATATCATTGCCATTGATCAAAATCACTCACTATCATATCCTTATAGTATTAATACATCATATTTATAATCGACTTCACATCCTTCAACATCCTTTTATCCTAATAATTTTCAAAATATTCCTCACCTAGGATCTAATTCTTATCAAACTTATCAACCTATCACACCCTTCTCAACATCATTTAGCTCTAGCACATCCCTTTAGCTATATATAACATCTTCTTCCCCTTATGAACTATCTACAAGTCAACCGATCCTAAAAACATACAACAACACCATTCGATAACCCTATGGATATCCTTCACATTATTCTTTCCTCCAAACTATTACTTCTACGCCCATGTCAAGTCCATTGTGTTGGTATCCAAATTGATTCTCCCTAGGAAGCTGAGCATCATCATAGATTTAACAATATACTCAGAGACAGATGAATCATAATTTGTTTTGTATCTGGGGAAAGAATTTAGCTAGCTCTTTGTCGCTTGGGCTCTTGAGAAATGGATAGTACCATATAAAAGGATTTGATCTATCATCACTACTTTATGTCGTGACTTTCGACCAGGGTGAGAGGACCCATTTTGTAACCTTTTTTGGTGAAGGAAATGAAGAGATTCGTCTTTGCACAATTTGTATGAAAACCTTGAGAAAATATGATCAATACACGACAATCTAACTCTCAGGATTTTTCACTTCTAGAGAATGTGGAGATGTTTCGTGGAGCAAGGTTTGGGTTGCTAAATACAATTAATTGAATCCTAATTGCTTCTATGCATATTTTGGCAGTGGAATTTGTTAAATCTTTGTGGATACGTAAAGTATAAAAAGGGGCAGTGCATGTATAATTTATGGTTATTTGAACATTTTTGGTGGGAAGTTAAGAAAGATAGAAGTTGATTATCACAAGATCTTTGAGAGACCTTTACAACATAATAGAAAAATCAACAGGCAAAATGCTTCAAAATAGCCAAAATATTCCTTTCAACTAGAAGATTTGAATCAATGGAAGCCCTAGAGATCTACACGATTTCACAAATTATTTCAATAATGCAACACATGAAGGATCGATGTTAAAGACTCAATTAAACATGTTGTAAAGACTCCTAGTTCATCATGCCTAAGATACACTTATAGAATAACAAACAATCTTTATTGACATGTAATGACAACGTAAAGTGATTTTAAATAGTATTATTTTCATCACACAGATGAAGGATCTCTTCTCATAATGAAATTGCAAATCCCACTAATACTAACACAGGGATGATATCCAGTGTGAATGTGACATATTTTAACATAAGATTGCAACAGGAACAAGATCAAAACTATTTGAAAACATTCTGAAATAAAAGCAGACATAATTATTCTCATGATCATCAAAAATTCATTCAAGATTCTACTAGATTCATCAATCAGGGGAAAGTTTCTTCAACATTCTCAGAGCTTGTCAATGGTTGTACACTTGAAACCATATTGATGTGAATCTAATCTACAAACATATGGAAATGAATAGGTTTCTAAAACAGTCTCTTAGGAAAGATTGTTTTTCTCAAAGTTTCTCTGTAAAAATTAAACCCCTGACCATGTATGCAAGAGTATTCTCATTTGCATTTATGCAATTTCACTTGCACCCAATCATCCCAAATTTTCCCCCCAAAAGAATAATATTTGAAGAATCCTTTGTTTTTTACCAAGTTTGTTCTCAGACAAGTGGCATTTAATAAATTTACACCCAAAAGCTGCCAGGTGGAAAAATCATGAATTGATCACGTTTCTCAGTCACTCAACTAATGACTGGGATGTCATATCTTTACTTTTGATAGTATCCTTTTAATCATTCTTTGATTCTGTCATGTAAGAAATTCACTTTTTAATAATTCTCTGGTTGCTCTACATCGCTTGAACTAACAAGCAATCCTTTTTACCTTTGAGAATACACCTTGATAAATGAGTGCCCTCACATGGATACTTGCATTCACGCCTATCAGAAGTGAGCGCCGTCACGTGATCATATCATATATTTTCACTGCAAGTCTAAGTCGGCCAAGTATAAGGAGGAGCTAGTGGAAGCCTACACGTGTCTCCTTGGCATGACTATGAAGGTGAAGTTTAAAGGAAGGTTCCCAAAAAAGAGTGGGCCCTCCACGTGTTCCATAACCCGAGAGAATTGCAGGCATGGGAAGTGTTCAACGGAAGCTTTCACGTGTTTTCTTCGGCGCAACCTCAAAGATAAAGTCTATATGTGGGACATCAAATGAGCATATGATCTCTCCACGTGCCCTTGGGACCAATAAAGTTTCCTTTCGACAATTGAGAAAGTCTCAGTATAGAGAGGAGCTCAGTGGGAGGATCTACATATCTCTTTGGTGTAACTTTTTATATGGTTCCCAAAAGCGGAGACCCAAAAATAAGTGTAGGCTCTCCACATGTCTCAGCCTAAAAATTTTTTTGAATTTTTTTAAGAACCAACAGAAGGTGCCACGTGCTCAAGGGTGTGATAAAGTTGTCTTCAGATGCCGTGGAAAATTCTAAGTATGGGCAAGGATTCCGTACGGAAACCTCAAAGTGTCTCCTTCAACGCACAACTCCAAAAGTAAATTACCCAAAGGTAGATCCTCAAATGAGGCATCGAACCCTCCATGTGTCCTTAGGTCTATACAAAGTTTCACTAGTCATTAAAAAGTTTGAGTATATGGGCAGGAGCTAGTCGGAAGCTTCCACATGTCTCTTCAGTGGTGCTTCAAAAGCTAAAATTCAAAGGAAGGTCCCAAAACAAGTTTGGACCCTCCATGTGGAAAATATTCCATTTGAAGTGGGCCATGAAAATCTCATAATGCCCCGGTGACCCACCTCTGGACTTTTAAGTTTTGATGTGGGCCCCAAGCAGAGTCACGACTCACTTTTATACTTTTATTTGATTTTAAAATGGAGCTTAAAAACTCCAAAGTGATCTAGCGACCTACCTCCCCGATTCGACTCTTCAATGATGACTCAAACATGTGACATTAATTTGTCCCTTGCAGAGTCATGTGGATCATTTTATAACTTTACTCCCTTGTCACCAAAGAGGCAAATATCTTCAAGATGTTCTCCAATGATCCACGTCTCCTCCTTTGACTTATAACATGAAAAAATGCCACGTGTCCATCCTTCGGGGTCAAAGTAAGAAATTTTCTTTAACGCTTCACAATGTCTGAATAGTCAATTAGAAACTATCGGGACCATGGGACAAATTTGGAATTATTTACAAATTGTGACAAAAGTGGACAAGTTCACCTAAAATAGACCCACCGTGCCACTGCATCCAATTAAGAAATGATCATGGATATTGGGACAGATATTGATAGGGAAAATAGGACTGTGGAACAATAGGAGAAAACAAAAAACGTGGAAGATGCATGCCCAAATTACAATATTCTTACCTCACGGAGATAGAAATTTTAAATAATATACAAGGCTCAATATGATCCACAACCCAAGGAAAAGACTGATCAATGACAACTAACTAAAGGAGAAAGATATTTCACACATCCATATAGGGAGACAGAGAATAACTTCAAACCATGTCAGACTGAGACATTTTTGAACTAAATAGAGAGAGATTAAATTGAGCACCAACATTGGCTCCAACTCGGGGATGGGCACTCCTTGCAAGTGCCACAAGAACAACATAACAAACCATGTGCAAAAAATACATTAGGAAACGGAGTGAAGAACTGAGCCTCCAGAGCTGAATGAGATAAAAACCAACCTCCCAAGATCGATAGCTGAGAAACCAATAAAAAAATTAGTCACCATGGACCAGAATAAATTGAAACAGAAAAAAGCAAGAACAGCAGAACAAAAACAAAAGACTATACACTATACAATGATGTATACCTTGATTCATGAGAAATCAATCAAGGAAAATGTTTCAAGTTCTTTCGATTAATAGAAGATGACCATGCTAAGTAGTTCTCATACATCTTTAAGTCAACTAGTCATAGGAATTGTTTCTCTTGTCTCCAATCCAAATTGCTAATAGACCATAATTTTTATGCCCATCCATAATGCGTCAAACTAGGTCCATGGTTTCCCTTAACATCTCTCGATGCCTACTATCTGAAAGTAACACCAAATATCCTAGGACTAAATAATCTACTTGGGGTAACCTTTGTATTGAAACAATTTCTTCATTTTCTCCGTGAACTTCAACATAGTCTTTGATGGGATATCAACTTTAGTCTCTGTCATGCAATACTTCATAACATCTTGGAATTAGCTTCCAGGGGTATTTCATGTTGATATAAAAGGTCTTCCCTGTACACTTTCAGTTCTGAATATGACCAAACAAAGCATTCTTGGTACAATTTTTAACAATTGGACATATGACATGTCCATTTGCACACTTCCTCTCATTCTAGCTGCAAACTTCCTAGATAATAACATTCTCCCATGTTTATCCTTTGTGACAATCTGCAATTACTACATTAAAAGTTCAAGATACTGTCCTAGATGACATATGTTTGTTAACAATGTGGTCAACATTATCTAAACCCTATGAAACTTCCAATGCAACTAAAACCTCTCTAGAATCCAGTATTGGTACATTTCCAATTGGATAATGTTACTTTGACCATTTAACAGGGTCATTCATGCCTCAAGGGGCATTTACACAAACCATGAGGTTCGTGATTCCATACATGTTGATATGGAACAACCTCTCCTTAATAATTAGAGTTGTGAAAAATGGATCCACATTTGGAGCTGGGACTCATCTTCAGAAAACTTGCCAAATAAACTTGATAGTGGTTCACACAATTCCTCTAATGACTTGTGGTCAATATTTCTAATATCATATGCAATGGCAATAGGGACCTTTACATTGTATACATTTTCAAACCTAGATCCCAATACTACCAATTTCTTGCTAAAGCTCCCAAATATTATGACTTCTCTATTTTCATGCTTAATTATATCTGAAAGAAATCAAACAATTTGAAAATGAAGTCTTGAACTACATGCTCAATACTTATGGGTAAGCTATTATCAGGATTTTTTTTTTCATATCATTCATTTGACTTGCTTGAAGATTATCTCTACAGTCTGAGCATGGGGAGGAACACAATTTTAATTTGGGGTGACAAAGCCTATTGTCCAGATGCATCTTCGTTAGGGGTTTTCTTAGAGATACAATGCTTCAGCACTCAAAAATATTGGTTTGGCCTGAGGCCCTGCCCCTTTGACAAAATTGAGTCCTAAAGAAAAGTTAAACTCCTCTTGGCTTGGGCATACTGTTGCATTCATTAACACCAATGCCATGTACCAAATCTTTAGAAGGAATTCCTCCATCATACTCATTAAGGTCGATTAGGAGAACCTTAACCTACTCAACATCAATTATTCGACAGCTCAAAATATGTGTATAATACTTCAATCTGAAGAAGCATTAATGTCAGGAAGAATCAATACCTTAATGAGATGTAACATCATTATTTCTCACCATTTCTAGAAAATATTAGCTTAGTTGAGGTTTCTCAATTGGTATGAACTTGTATAGCACTCCATCATGTCCATGCATCATCATCTGTCTCATCATCATCATCTAGCTTCCTCAAATCCCTTTTCATAGATAACAACATCCCCCATGTAGGCAAGAAACTCCACAATCACACCACATTTAATGGTTGATCAAGATTCCTGAAAAATATGCTAGTTACACTACTGATCAGCTTGAAGGATCAGGCACCAATCTATTTTCCCGGGGTTAGGGCTATCTATTTCTTGAATCCCATGGGCCCTAGTACCCATGTCCCATCTAATGTATGATCTTACCCCTGGGATGATTTTCAACTCATTACATGACCTCAAGAGGCATGTACATGACCTTGAGGAACTCCTGAATAAAAAATGCAGTTATGTGCTCTAGCTTATCTTGTAAGATATTGAAGTGGCAACAACTATGGATCAACAGTTGTAACAACCTCTTCTAGATCCAGAAACTTAGTTGATTGAGGATACCTCTAGATTGATTCAACCCAGTTCCATCCAATGCTTAAGTGGTATTTCAGACTGCCTTGATGTTATAGGAGGAATTTGCTACAGCCATTATGAACTTTTTCCCTGAGTCAATAGTTTCTGGATTCCTTTTTTCCCATTAATATTTGAATAGGCCCTTTTCCTATGCTAAGGGATCAGAAGTATTTTATCAGACAATGGGAACAGTGACCTTGATCCAACTAAAGATTACAGGTAGCCATGTTACAAGGAACATATTGAATCAAGTAGGTCAGTATTCAGGAACAATGATTCATTAGTACTTCTTCTGATAATATGGGAATTTTAATAGTTAAGACCATGGGCACCTGAGCATATAGTTCTTATCCCCATGCGGACAATCTAGGCCTTTTCTAGATGTATCTTTTTTAGGAAGGTCCTTTGGGATATTGGTAAGAACTTGAACTTTTGGCTTGGTTTTTTGGCCCTCCCCATTTGACAACCTTACTTCTAGTGTGATATTCTTTCTCTTGAGCAACTACTGCACGCATCAACAATTTTTTGTACTCTTTAGAAGGGATCCCTCCATCATAATTTTTAATCATCAAGGCCCTTAAGTATTCAATATCATGATTAGGAAGATCAAATTCTTACATCATATCAATTTCAAAAGTATTCACAATAAATGGAGGTCTTGGTGGAGACTGGGCCATTTTTCTTTGAAGGGGTGATCTTACAGGAGAAACATAATGATGAGGGACAAGGGGCCTTTGGAACACATGAGTATAATTTTCAAAATGAATTTCCTCGAAAGAATCTATCTCAAGGAAAAACCTATCAACTTTGGAAAATACAAGGACAGACTAAGAAGCCCACTTATCAGACACAAATGAAGGCCCCTCTCCAATTGGAGAATTAAATTCTATATAAATATTGCCTGATTCAGAATCACTTAAAGAAGAATGATAATCCTAAACCGTAGGTTGAGAACTTTCCACAATGGATAACTCTTTTCTTGATTCTTGATCTCTAACTATTTTCCAAACTCTTTTTCCTTTTGAATTTATCTTTCCCAGTTATAGAAACAACTTTCTAGTAGGGTCTTTAGTTAAGAAAGCTATTCTTCCTTCCATCTTTGCAAAGATTAGTGACACATTTCACTTAATATAGGTTAAGGCACTGGTAGTATTCAAAATTCAAATAAACAGGGAATTGCCACTAAGGATTTTAACCTTAGTTGTGCAAACTCACTATAATGGACCTGTCAAATATATATCAACACTTAATGCTATCCAATTTTGCGCACCTGACAAGATTGGACAAGGGGGTCCTGTCATGTTCAAAATGAAATAATAGTCCTAGGAACCCACCTTCAGTTATTATCGAGATGCAATAATTAAAAAAATGATTCCTAAATTGCATATGAAGAGATCACCTAGCATTGAAAGGCACCCAGTTGATCTCGACTCAATGAAGAGTTTAGGGTCGAGTTGTTAAAGAACCCGGTGTCAAATTGATAGTCATCTCAAAAATCATCTCAGTAGAGACTCTCAGTTGTAAGAGCTCGACGATGGTCTTGTTAATGCAAAATATAGCTCGTTGAAAATTGACGAATGAAAGGAACTGTACAAGGATCTCGATGGAGATCGATGCAAAAAGATCTGAAGGCCAAGTCAGAGAGAGTCAAAGTTAACATGATGCCAAGTTTAATCCATTAAGACAGTGCTCGACCAACCACTTGGGAGAATGATCTTGTTTGACCGAGATGATATGAAATTATGTAGATATGGGAGGTTTAACATCATTGAATCTCGGGTTTCTAATTACATAATGGAAGGACTTCTATCGACCCAGGAAGATAGTATAAGCACCATCGAATACCAATGTAAAATTGAGTCAAACCGACATCTTAAAAAGAGCTGTGAATTATAATGGTGTTTAGACCTTCCTCGGTCGAGTATTCGGTTCACAGGCAGTTGACATGTTACAGTATAGTAAGAGTTCTTTTGAGCACTTCCAACAAGCAGGTCACCCAACTATGTTTTTATCTGTTCAACATCGAATTCATCCTCAAATTTGGGATTCTCCTTCAAGATATTTTTATCAAAATTGATTAAGTGACAGTGAGAGTGTTACCGGGAGACCTGATGAAATTTATTACAAAAATTCTCTATCAAGACCTTACTTGTTTTACGGTGTAACTCATGGAAGTGAATCTCATAGAAGTGGATCTGTTTCATATCAGAATATTTATGAAGCACAATTTTCTTTGCAATTATATGAGCATCTTCAACGAGTCACTAAGTTTGTAGGCATAAAGGATTCTGTTGAAATTATCACACCTTACAAGCTACAACTGAAATGTTTGCACTGAGAGTTTAATGTTATCAAACTCGGCAGGAGAAGATTCATGAAGATCCCGTGTGCTGGTGGAAAAGTGGAGATCGGTGGCCATCTGTCCAAAATGAAATATGGCCAAATGATAACGAAACCCCGCACTCCAATCCCGGACGTGGGAAATAAGGCGAGCAATGCCAAGTGGGTTTTCGTGGATGGCAAGCCAAGGAAGAAATTCCACGCGGGGGAGATTTGGAGCACCACCGCCAATGGGAAATATTAAGATGGCATTCCAAGCTGTTCACTCCGCATAGGGGTGATTCAGGAAAACACTGCCAAAGGGGAAATATTAAGATGGCAAACCATGATCAGAATTCCGCACGGGCCATGTAAACAGGATCGGAGCATGTTGTGCAAGTCACACAGAAGGTAAGTCGGAGAACGTGGGAATGAGGTAGTTGAAGTGTTTAATAGGATTGGACGTAGTGGTCTAGCCTGGCGAAAATTGAGTATGACACGGTTCTACGCTCAAAGCTCCACACATTCTGCTTACCATGCATAACGTCCCTGTAAACCCGTCTACATATCTTCAACTATTACAAACCTGCATTTCCAGGAATATTCTTTCACAAGAAAGAGACGCCTTCTCATGGAATACCATAATCGTAGCTTACAGAAGACACGGGTTTCCTCACGAAGTGTTAATATTGTTCCTCACGAAGCAACAGACAGATGTCTGACCTGATCAGTTTGCCTTTGCTAGCATACTTCTCCCAGCTCCCGATCAGTTCACCTTTTCCAGCATACATCCCCCAGGTCCCGTTTAGTTCGCCTTTGCAGCATACTTCTCCCAACTCCGATTCAGGCTCTGAGCATTCGGTGGTCACAAGACAGATCAAACACAGGTAGTAGGCATGTACAGTAGAAACCTTTCATTCGAGCGTTTAAATGAGCCGCTGTAGGAAACAAATATTCACTGCCGTGTACGATGGATTGGAGTCACGCTATTCGAGGCTTCATAAAATTTCCTTGAACCAGGAGATGAAGGTTTATTACGGTGCAGAATGAAACGATTCATATTGCTCAGCATTGCTTCTCCTAGAAACAAATTGAATGTGAAGGTCAACTCTGAAATACCTGGTTGGCCGTTTGCATGCTACTTACTCGTAAATGGTCTCTTTGAGAAACTATGTGGGTAGTAGGTAGTATTTATACCCTTCCATTATGTACGTCCAATCAGACAATAAAAGTGTTCTTTTACCAGGTTCAGAGAAACTTTTTTTTCACAATGGATGATTATACTGTAATTTCAAGCTGATTTTATCTAGCTTATTTCTATCAGCTTTGATCCACGACTAAGGAGGAATTCATATGGTTGTTACCTACACATTTTTCCAAGGTCCTTTTGGTTGCCCCAGTTGTTTAACGTATTTTTTTTGAAGGGCTTCTTTTATGTGTTGCAGATTGCAACATAAAGGATCCTTTTAGTTTCTAGAAAAATGAGTATATTGTGTAGCTCACAGCTACCCATTCCATACTAAGATCCCAATAGCAGCATAATTGTTGATTGGAGCCGAGATTGCCGAATGCACTGCCAAAAATCAGTCTCAAGGGTATCTATTGACATGTTATGGGCATGAGCCTGGGTCATCATCATGGCAGCATTAGGTCTTTATTGGTAATGGAATTTTCTCATCGTTTGGAAGGTACAATTGTGCTTATTATGGAAAAGCCAAAACATTCTTACTACAAGTGTTATATGATGAGAAAGAATCCTGAGTATTGTCGTAAAACCATTCTTTTTAGAAATATTGGGTTAAGCTCGGTATTCAAGTGAGTTTGAGCCCAGGAAAGGTAAGATCCTTTGCTGGATGAAGAGCTCGGTGACTTCGCAGGGAGTTCGTGGTGTCATTTCATGAAGTTTGAATGTAAATGGCCTCGAGTTAACAGAGGAAAATGATAAGAATCGAGTTTGATAGCTCACCATTCGAAGGACTCAATGCAAAAGAGCACGATTACCAAAGCAAGGAAAGAGTTAGTGCGGGGTCAAAAATCGAGTGCAACACCGAGTTAGAGGATTCGAAGCTCATCAAGTTTGGCTATGTGCAGACTCTATCCACATGGACCCCCCTCCTCTTCAAATTCAAACGGGTCAACGGGGGGGTCCCGACATTATGTTAATTAAATTAATATTTTTATTTAAATGTTTTAATAATAATATTTATTATTATTATTTAAATATTTTATTTAAATATTCTTTTAATTAATTAAAAAGACTAGGTCATCAGGCAATTAATGACCCATGATGGAACCTTCTCAAGTGGTTCAACTAATTGTAATAAATACATCATGGGCCTTCATTTTAGGAATGTAATTATGACCTTTCCTCATCTTTCTCACATATTCTTCTATAAATGTAAGTTGGAAGCTCATTTCAAAGGGTTCCAACAGTTCAGACAAGTTGGACAGTTAGATATCTCAGGCGAGTGTATACTTTTCAAGAATCCTCTCTCTTCTGCAAGTTGTTCTTGTGTGTTGAGATAACTTTCAATCCTCCTCTTCAAGACTGTAATGGCAACTATTGCCTCTTCTGAATGTATGATGCATTGTGCATGTTATTGAAGCAATAAAAGTGTGTGTTTTGTGACTAATCTCGGTCCTTTCATCCTTTTATGCTTCTTTGTACCTTTCTCGTACTTGTAGGTACACTGTGCAAATTTAAGTTTCTATTGGAGGTTCTTGGAGTTTTGTGCTTATCGAGTGGTGGAGTATTGTATGCAGTTGAGTTGTGGTGTTTGTTCACCCTTCTTGAGTTCATCCTTCTTCACTGGAAAAACTAGTATATTTCTCGTTCTGATAAAGTTTAACAAAGGGAACGCGTGTCTCTTAGTTTGTGGTATCCTATACCCTCTCTAAGTTGCAGTAGGTGAAGTTGACCTGTGGTGCACACACCCTCTTCAAATTAACCCTTCGTAAATCTGAAGAAACCCTTTATTTGGTGCATCACCATCCCTAGTATAGTTTCATTTATGTAAATCTCTTTCCCTAAAACCCCATGAAAATGTTAGCGTAGGACTAGATAATCATTTTTGTTACACTAGGAGTAATACAACACTTAGTTTAGGAAGAGGAAGCCAGCCTTCTCTGGAGGTTCACCTCGAGCCCAAGTCCCGCAACTTGAGAGGTGATCCCATGTGTCCCAATCACACCGAACATCCTATTCACATCCTGACCATTCGGAGAGTGCAGTGATTTGGCGACAACAGTTTTTGGCACACCCGGTGGGACAGACAGAGTTGGTACTTCTCTTCTCACTTACACAAGTCAAAGTACCTGGTGAATCTATATCTCTGGATTCCAAATCTCAGTGCAGTAACTTATGCGAAGAATTCAGACAAGAGCTTCTTCAAATAAAGGAAAGTATCAGCATATCAAACTTTCCTTGTCTCCTCCAAAGAGAAGTAGAAGAGGCATTTCCACATCCCCAGTTGTAGATTTACCTAGTAGGGGTCATTCAACTCCTCCTTACGGAAGATTTCCTCCACCCAGGAACAATCAACCTTTCGTTGCTATGGCGAGGAACCAAGTTTTTCCCCCTTTCAATGAAAGAAGTCCTTTGATGTTGGCTCAACGTGATCCGATACTTGTTGCGGCACTCAAAAGTTTACCCTTCTACACGGGGGAAACTCACGTTACTCCAGTGGAGCATATCTTTGATGTAGCTAGCATCTATGCAGTACATAATATCACCGAAGACAACGTTGCAGTTAGACTTCTTGCTACCTCTTTCAAGGGAAAAGCACTTCAATGGTTTCGCGGGTTAGGTGTTGGCACTATAACCACTTGGGACGAGTTGGGAGAAAAGCTGTGTAAACAATTTGAAGACAAAAGTGATCACCTATCACTTTTGGAACAACTTACTACCATAAAGAGAGCTTCCCAAGAATACATGAGTGATTTCAACTTCCGATTCCACAGGACTTGGAATAGGATTCTGGTGCTCGTAAAGCCTTCTGCACATAATGCATTCTTGTACTATTTGGGAGCCTTGAATAGAGATGTAGCAGTTATGATCCAGTCCATGGGAGGGACTACACTTCCTGATGCTTACGAAGTTGCCATAAGTGTAGAGAATTATTTGATTCAGGCTGGAAAGATAGCTCCACGACCACCAATGCCCTTTTCTCCAGATCTTACGAATCATCAGCCTATCATTGCTCTAATTCTAGTAGACTCCAGGAAACCATCTCAATCTTCCTCTGCCTCTTCAAATGACCTATTTGAAGTCAAGTCACTACTGCAAACTTTTGGAAATGAGCTCATTGCACTCAAAAGGCAACAATTTCAATACAATCGTCTGTATCAGCCACAAAATCAGCAGTATCAAGCTAACCGTTCTCCTTTTCAAGGGAACAATCAACCCCAAAATCAAACTACAAGTCAAGTTGCAAATGTCAGGCCCTTGAACTTTCAGAACCCTCTTACAGCTAGCTCATCTAGAGCTATAGTACCTGTTGAAAATAATCTAGTTCAAGACTACAAATGGTGTTATCCTTGCTCTCAACCTCACAATCAAAATATTTGTCCCAATGGGGTTCTTAGCTAGGCACTTATGGTTCAAAGTGTATCTGCCCCTTCAAAGTTAATAAACAATTCATCTATGCAAGAAGCAGCAGATCAACCGCAGGCACCTGAAGAATCCGCTTTGCTAAACTGGCAAGTAGAAGATTTTTGCGGATTGAATATAGATTCTTCATCAGTGGTAGCAAACACTCATTCCAAAAAGAGAGTAATGGAGCCTCAACCTCTCGAAGCTGATCTATCATCCAATTCTCAACCTAGGTTTCAAATGGCAGTTGATAAAAATGCGGGAAAGAAATCACCAAAAACACCAGCTAATCACACCGCAGGGAAAGATGGTTCTCCAGGCATCACGGTACCCAACAAACATTTTCCAAAGGAGGACCCCAATGCTCAAAAAAGTGTCATCAAAGTTGGAGAAATTCCATTTAGCATAGTAGAACAAATGAAGAAAACCAATCTGAGCGTTACCATGTGGGACGCACTCTTGATCCCTTCCCAAAGAAACCTGTTGCGAGAAGCTCTGAATAGTTTTAGTACAACCAGCGGATCACCAAACCATGGAGTGACAAATGCTACAAATTTGTGTCAACCGGAAGGGAAAATCATTCCTACGGAAAACAAACCACCGCCATTCTACATTTCCCTGATCATTGGTGACCACCTAGTACATAATTGCATGATCAATTATGGTGCCAGTAGCTTTGTCATGCCGAAACAAGTTACAGATGTATAGGCATAGAATATGCACCAGTTACAAGAGGGGTTGTTTAGCTAGATGGCACAACTGTTAAGACTGTTGGGGTTATCAAAGGGCTTCAACTTACCATTCATGCATGCCCAAGTTTGTCATTCACCCAAGACATATCGGTCATCGATCTCCCTCCTCTCTTTGCCATCTGCCTATCGCTGGATTTCACTACCAAGATGGGCGGTTACCTATCAGCCGATTGGTCACATATGATTCTCAGGACTTGATACGGAACCAAAGTAACTATAAGGGCAGAACCAATCTTCCATAATCATGTAGAACCCTACACTACTAGTCCCATAAATGGAAATTACACCATCGGCAATCCTGAAGAGGAAGATGCCGATCATGAACCAACCACCCTTGTTGAAGAAGTTCCTGATACTTTGCTGGATGAAGTAAGTAGAGATCATCAATACGATCCCTACGCTGATGTATTGGCAGAAGAAGAAGCTGGTTTGCTAGTCTTGGAAGAAACAGGATTAGGTACTTACTGTATCCATGAAGAAGATACGATCATACCACAACTTGTCAAAACACCAAGTGATTCTAAAGGATTGTGGCAATTGTTCTTCGATGGCTCAAGAAGTAAGAATGGATCTGGTGCTGGTGTTATGTTAATTTCTCTAGAGGGAGATAAGTACTTCTCATCTTTCCGGTTGCAGTTCAGTTGCACTAATAATGTTGCTGAATACGAGGCTCTTGTGCAAGGAATTCAGCTAGCCCAAAGGAAGGGAATCAAGACCCTGACTATTTTTGGAGATAGTGAGTTAGTTGTTCATCAAGTTTCGGCATGTAGTGCATCCAAAAATGATCTTTTAAGATCATATAAGAATCGAGTCTGGGACCTGATTGAAGATTTTGAAGCTTTTGGAATCCATGCAATCCCTAGAAATCAAAATCAAGATGCAGATAGGCTTGCTACAATTGGTTCACAATACAACATACCAGTTGATATCATGAAAGAAGGGCAGCAATTTGTTAAAATGGTGGTTCGACCAGCAGTCCTTGATAATGTGAGTAGCTGGAAAGTGTTTGATAGTGACAAACAAATTGTCCTCTTCCTACAAGAAGAGGCGGAGTTTGCTACAAAGAATCAAGATAAGTTGCAGGAGTCATATGGTGAGAAAATTATTCAATTGAAAAGAAACAAGTTACCAAAAGGTTTAGTCACTTTGGAATCCATTTTCAATTTAGATGACCAAGCCACAAGACAAATCCCTAACATGGTGGTCAGAGAAGAATATTTTGAGGAAGTTAAAGTATCAAATGAAAAATTTCTTAAGATCGGAAAAGTGTGTACTTCTGAAGAGATAGAAGCTTTCATCAAACTTTTTCAAGAGTATCATGACATCTTTACATGGAGCTATAAAGATCTGTGTGGTTTTGATCCAGGTCTAGCACAACATACCATCGAACTGGATCCTAATGCTAAGCCAGTTCGTCAGAAACAGAGACCAATTAATCCCAAAATTGAGCCACTAATGAGAAAGGAGCTAACCAAACTCATCGAGGCCTGTATAATTTTTCCCATCAAGCATTCCTCATGGGTAGCCAATTTGGTGCCCGTGAGGAAGAAGAACAGAGAGATCCGGTTATGCGTAGATTTCAGGGATTTGAATCGTGCATCATTAAAAGACCATTATCCTCTTCCATCGATGGAGCAGATCCTTCAAACGGTGGTAGGAGCTCAAAGATTTTCTTTTCTCGATGGATAATCAGGTTACAATCAAATCCTAGTCCAAGAATCCGACCAATTGAAAATGGCTTTCACTACCAAGTGGGGCATGTATGCTTACAATAAAATGCCATTCGGATTGTCCAATGCCGGGGCTACTTTCCAAAGAGCCATGGACATGCCATTGAAGGGACTAATCAATGACATTATTTTAGTTTACCTTGATGATATAACTGTATACTCTAAGAATGCAGAAGATCACATCACGCATCTAAGGAAAGTTTTCCAAAGGTGTAGGGAATTTGGGGTTTCACTTAACCCCAAGAAATGTATTTTCACAGTGCACGAGGGAAAATTGTAAGGGCATGTGGTTTCAGCAGAAGGATTATCAATCGATCTAGCTAGGATTCATTTAATTATGTCCTTATCTCTCCCAAGTCACAAGAAGGGCCTCCAGAGTTTTCTGGGAACCATAAATTTCGTGCAGAGATTCATCCCTCAATTCGCGACATTGGCTAAACCACTGACAGCCATGCTAAAGAAAAACATGCCATTCTCATGGAAAAAGGAAGGATGATAAAGCTTTGAAGCTATCAAAACAGCCATTTCTCAAGCTCCCACACTTGTGAACCCTAGGTTTGACAAAGATTTTATCCTTTATGCTTTTGCAGGTCAAGAGAGCATTTCAGGGATGCTCACCCAACAAAACAACAACTTGATGGAGCAACCAATCACTTTCTTCAGTCAATCCCTCAAAGACTACGAGTTCAAATACTCATTCATTGAAAATCAAGTCTTTGCAGTTATTCGAGCTTTGAAGAAATTCAAGCACATGTTGTCCAACAACAAGATTCATCTGATGGTGTCTCATCCAGGTGTCAAGGAGTTTTTGCTGAACAAAGAAATGAATGAAAAGCGTGCTGGATGGATCACGAAGGTAATGGAGTATGACGTGTACATCAAAGTCACTAAACTTGTCAGAGGTAAGGGTTTATGTCAGCAACTTGCAACAAACATGGAATCAAAAAGTAATGAGGACGTGACACTCCTAAATACTGATGAGGATGTTGATTAAGCTGACTGGTTATCCAAAATGAAGAATTTCATGTTCTCAGGAGCATACCCGGTAAACATGGATAAAAACCAAAGACGAACTTTCCATCTTCAATCTATCCCATATGTTTTGGTAGATAGCATTCTCTTTCGAAAAGATTTGAACGGCGTCCTCCTTCGGTGCATAGGACCAGAACAGGTCAGTAAGATACTAGAAGAATTTCATAATGGCCTATCTGGAGGACATTAGTCCACACGAACGACAGCCACCAAGATCATGCGAGCTGGCTACTATTGGCCAGATTTATTCAAGGATGCCCATCTCTAGGTAAGGAAATGTAAGGAATGTGCCTTTTTCACACGTAAGCAGAAGATGGCAGCCCTTCCATTGCATCCAATTCAAGTGGATCAACCCTTTGTTCAATGGGGGTTGGACTTCATCGGAATGATTAATCCTCCATCCAGTGACGGACATAAGTGGGTCCTTACCACAACAGACTATTTTACTCAATGGACAGAGGCGGTAGCATTAAAAGAGAGCAATGAAAAGGCAGTTCTAGATTTTTTGGAGGGTTTAATGATGAGCTTTGGTGTTCCGTTTACAGTCATTTCAGACAATGCGCTGGCTTTTCTTGGTATGAAATTGAGTGAATGGGCTGTTAAAAATGGGGTATACCTCAAAACTTCGTCCAATTACTATCCTCAAGGAAACGGATTGGCTGAGTCTAGCAACAAAAACCTCATAAGGATTATTAAGCACACAATGGAGACTAACAAGAGGACTTGACATACACAGCTTAAGACTGCCTTATGGGCAGATCGAATCACACCTAAAAGGGCCATCGGAAATTCTCCTTTCGTTCTTGTATATGGAAGAGAGGCAAAACTCCCACTCTCATTGGAGTTACCTTCTTTGGAGTTAGCTCATCAACTTGAAGTTATAGAGAGTGATCCTCTGATAGTAAGGTTTGTTGAACTCATGGAGTTAGAGGAAGTACGAGACAAGGCTATGAAAACTTTGGAGCAGCATCAGGCTCAAGTTAAGAAATATTTTGATAAGAAGGCATCCAACAGGTGTTTTCAAGAGGGAGATTTAGTTCTCAAATGGGATGAAGACAGTGCCAAACCAGGCAGACATGCCAAGTTTGACGCTCTCTGGAGTGGGCCATACATCATCACAAGTTGCAAAGAGGCAAATTCATTCCGTCTATCTAGGCTCAATGGAGAAGAACTACCCATTCATGTGAATGGGATACATCTCAAAGATTGTTTTTGAGAAGCGTTCCACCCCTTGTACAGTTAAATTAGGTGTTTTCCTCCAAGTGCTTATGCACATTGATTATGTGTTGTTGCTTTGCTTTCCTTGTTGTTGTGTTTTGTGTTGTTCTGCACATTGTTTCATCATTGGAAGGTGTCAAGGAGAAGAAAGGTTCAAGGTTTCCATAACAGTTCAAAATCTGCTTCATTCAAAATTTTGCAGTGTTCCATGGATGTCAAGCATTCAACAGATTCAGTATACTTCATGCTTAGCATTCCAGGGAGGTCTAGGACATCAAAAATGCTCAAGGATATTTTGGGATGTGTCAAAGAAAATCATACTACTTTCAAGATTCCAACATAGACTCCATGCCCAATGGATGACTTAAGGCTACTGGAATCATGCTTAGCAGGCAATCATCCCCGAGAGGTCGCCAAAAATGTTATCCAATTTTACACACCTGGCAAGATTGGACAAGGGGGTCCTGTCACGTTCAAAATGAAATAATAGTCCCAGGAACCCACCTTCGGTTATTATCGAGATGCAATAATTAAAAAAATGATTCCTAAATTACATATGAAGAGATCACCTAGCATCGAAAGGCACCCAGTTGATCTTGACTCAGTGAAGAGTTTAGGGTCGAGTTGTTAAAGAACCTGGTGTCAAATTGATAGTCATCTCAGAAATCATCTCAGTAGAGACTCTCAGTTGTAAGAGCTCGACGATGGTCTTGTTAATGTAAAATATAGCTCGTTGAAAATTGACGAATGAAAGGAACTGTACAAGGATCTCGGTGGAGATAGATGCAAAAAGATCTGAAGGCCAAGTCAGAGAGAGTCAAAGTTAACATGATGCCAAGTTTAATCCATTAAGACAGTGCTCGACCAACCACTTGGGAGAATGATCTTGTTTGACCGAGATGATATGAAATTATGCAGATATGGGAGGTTCAACATCATTGAATCTCGGGTTTGTAATTACATAATGGAAGGACTTCTATCGACCCAGGAAGATAGTATAAGCACCATCAAATACCAATGTAAAATTGAGTCAACCCGACATCTTAAAAAGAGATGTGAATTATAATGGTGTTCAGACCTTCCTTGGCCAAGTATTCGATGCACAGGTAGTTGACATGTTGCAGTATAGTAAGAGTTCTTTTGAGCACTTCCAACAAGTAGGTCACCCAACTATGTTTTTATCTGTTCAGCATCGAATGCATCCTCAAATTCGGTATTCTCCTTCAAGATATTTTTATCAAAATCGATTAAGTGACAGTGAGAGTGTTACCGGGAGACCTGATGAAATTTATTACAAAAATTCTCTATCGAGACCTTAGTTGTTTTACGGTGTAACTCATGGAAGTGAATCTCATAGAAGTGGATCTGTTTCATATCAGAATATTTATGAAGCACAATTTTCTTTGCAATTATATGAGCATCTTCAACAAATCACTAAGTTGGCAGGTATAAAGGATTCTGTTGAAATTATCACACCTTACAAGCTACAGCTGAAATGTTTGCACTGAGAGTTTAATGTTATCAAACTCAGCAGGAGAAGATTCGTGAAGATCCCGCGTGCTGGTGGAAAAGTGGAGATCGGTGGCCATCTTTCCAAAACGAAATATGGCCAAATGATAACAAAACCCCACACTCCAATCCCGGACGTGGGAAATAAGGCGAGCAATGCCAAGTGGGTTTTCGTGGATGGCAAGCCAAGGAAGAAATTCCACGTACGGAAGATTCGGAGAAGCACCGCCAATGGGAAATATTAAGATGGCATTCCAAGCTGTTCACTCCGCGTAGGGGAGATTCAGTTAAATACTGCTAAAGGGGAAATGTTAAGATGGCAAACCTGAATCAGAATTCCGCACGGGCCGTGTAAACAGGATCGGAGCATGTTGTGCGAGTCACATGGAAGGTAAGTCGGAGAACGTGGGAATGAGGCAGTTGAAGTGTTTAATAGGATTAGACGTAGTGGTCTAGCATGGCCAAAATCGAGTATGACACGGTTGTACGCTCAAAGCTCCACACATTTTGCTTACCACGCATAACGTCCCTGTAAACCCGTCTACATATCTTCAACTATTGCAGACCTGCATTTCCAGGAATATGCTTTCACAAGAAAGAGACGCCTTCTCATGGAATACCATAATCGTAGCTTATAGAAGACATGGGTTTCCTTACGAAGCGTTAATAATGTTCCTCACGAAGCAACAGACAGATGTCTGACCTGATTAGTTTGCCTTTGCCAGCATACTTCTCCCAACTCCCGATCAGTTCACCTTTGCCAGCATACTTCTCCCAGCTCCTGTTCAGTTCGCCTTTGCCAGCATACTTCTCCCAACTCCGATTCAGGCTCTGAGCATTCGGTGGTCATGAGACAGATCAACCACAGGTAGCAGGCATGTGCAGTACAGTAGAAGCCTTTCTTTCGAGCGTTTAAACAAGCAGCTGCAGGAAACAAATATTCACTGCCGTGTACGATGGATTGGAGTCACGCTATTCGAGGCTTCATAAAATTTCCCTGAACCAGGAGACGAAGGTTTATTACGGTGCAGAATGAAACGATTCATATTGCTCAGCATTGTTTCTCCTAGAAAAAAATTGAATGTGAAGGTCAACTCTGAAATTCCTGGTTGGCTGTTTTGCATGCTACTTACTCGTAAATGGTCTCTTTGAGAAACTATGTGGGCAGTAGGCAGTATTTATACCCTTCCATTATGTACGTCCAATCAGACACTAAAAGTGTTCTTTTACTAGGTTCAGAGAAACTTGTTTTTCACAATGGATGATTATACTTTTTCACAATGGACAATTATACTGTAATTTCAAGCTGATTTTATCTAGCTTATTTCTATCAGCTTTGATCCACGACTAAGGAAGAATTCATATGGTTGTTACCTGTACATTTTTCCAAGGTCCTTTTGGTTGCCCCAGTTGTTCAACATATTTTTTTTGAAGGGCTTCTTTTATGTGTTGCAGATTGTAACATAAAGGATCCTTTTAGTTTCTGGAAAAATGAGTATATTGTGTAGCTCATAGCTACCCATTCCATACTAAGATCCCAATAGCGGCATAATTGTTGATTGGAGCTGAGATTGCCGAATGCACTGCCAAAATACCAAAGGGTTCTTTGGCCAAAAATCAGTCTCAAGGGTTTCTATCGACATGTTATGGGCATGAGCCTGGGTCATCATCATGGCAGCATTAGGTCTTTATTGGTAATGGCATTTTCTCATCGTTTGGAAGGTACAATTGTGCTTATTATGGCAAAGCCAAAACATTCTTACTACAAGTGTTATATGATGAGGAAGAATCCTGAGTATTGTCGTAAAACCATTCTTTTTAGAAATATTGGGTTAAGCTCGGTATTCAAGTGAGTTTGAGCCTAGGAAAGGTAAGATCATTTGCTGGATGAAGAGCTCGGTGACTTCACAGGGAGTTCGTGGTGTCATTTCATGAAGTTTAAACGTAAATGGCCTCGAGTTAACAGAGGAAAATGATAAGAATTGATTTTGATAGCTCACCATTCGAAGGACTCAATGCAAAAGAGCGCGATTACCAAAGCAAGGAAAGAGTTAGTGCGGGGTCAAAAATTGAGTGCAACACCGAGTTAGAGGATTCAAAGCTCATCGAGTTTGGCTATGTGCAAACTCTATCCACATGGACCCCCCTCCTCTTCAAAGTCAAACGGGTCAACGGGGGGGGGGGGGGGGTCCTGACATTATGTTAATTAAATTAATATTTTTATTTAAATGTTTTAATAATAATATTTATTATTATTATTTATATATTTTGTTTAAATATTCTTTTAATTAATTAAGAAGACTAGGTCATCAGGCAATTAATGACCCGTGATGGAACCTTCTTAAGTGGTTCAACTAATTGTAATAAATACATCATGGGCCTTCACTTTAGGAATGTAATTATGACCTTTCCTCTTCTTTCTCACATACTCTTCTATAAATGTAAGTTGGAAGCTCATTTCAAAGGGTTCCAATAGTTCAGACAAGTTGGACAGTTAGATATCTCAGGCGAGTGTATACTTTTCAAGAATCCTCTCTCTTCTGCAAGTTGTTCTTGTGTGTTGAGATAACTTTCAAGCCTCCTCTTCAAGACTGTAATGACAACTATTGCCTCTTCTGAATGTATGATGCATTGTGCATGTTATTGAAGCAATAAAAGTGTGTGTTTTGTGACTAATCTCAGTCCTTTCATCCTTTTATGCTTCTTTGTGCCTTTCTCGTACTTGTAGGTACACTGTGCAAGTTTAAGTTTCTATTGGAGGTTCTTGGAGTTTTGTGCTTATCGAGTGGTGGAGTATTGCATGCAGTTGAGTTGTGGTGTCTGTTCACCCTTCTTGAGTTCATCCTTCTTCACTGGGAAACTGGTATATTTCTCAGTCTGATAAAGTTTAACAAAGGGAACGCGTGTCTCTTAGTTTGTGGTATCATGTACCCTCTCTAAGTTGTAGTAGGTGAAGTTGACCTGTGGTGCACACACTCTCTTCAAATTAACCCTTCCTGAATCTGAAGACACCGTTTATTTGGTGCATCACCATCCCTAGTATAGTTTCATTTATGTAAATCTCTTTCCCTAAAACCCCATGAAAATGTTAGCGTAGGACTAGATAATCATTTTTGTTACACTAGGAGTAGTACAACACTTAGTTTAGGAAGAGGAAGCCGGCCTTCTCCGGAGGTTCACCTCGAGCCCAAGTCCCATAGCTTGAGAGGTGATCCCATGTGTCCCAATCACACCGAATGTCCTATTCACATCCTGGCCATTCGGAGGGTGCAGTGATTTGGTGACAACACTTACCTCCTATAAATCTTAGCATATCTGACCTTCCTTTACGAGTATTTATAACTAATGATATAAATTTTAGTGCAATAACCACTAGAAATTGGAAATACTACACACAAAAATTTGTAACACTCATAAATCTTACAGATCTAAACAAAGGATGATGTTTACAACATGTATTTACACTTAGATCATATAAGAAACATTACCAGGGTTGATATGTGTACACCTTTGTTAAAATAGTCCCTGAAAACAGTGCTAGAAAGGTGTTTTTGCCACACAAATAAGTTTCGGTACTCAAATAATCCCTGGAATTAGTGCCAGAATGGTGTTTTTTTTTTTCCGCAAAAAATAGGTCCCTGACCTTAAATAATCCCCAGAAACAACGCCAAAAATGGTGTTGGTATCCAAATTTATTCTCCCTAGGAAGCTAAGTAACATCACAGATTTAACAAGATACTCAGAGATAGACGAATAATAAGTCACTTTGTAGCCGGTGAAGGGATTCAACTAGCTCTTTGTCACTCGGGCACTGGACAAATGGATAACACCATATAAAAGGATTTGATCTATCCTCGCGACTTTAGGTTGTGCCTTTAGAGCAGGGTGAGAGGACCCAT
Organism: Taxus chinensis; assembly: GCA_019776745.2. Classification (NCBI taxonomy): domain Eukaryota; kingdom Viridiplantae; phylum Streptophyta; class Pinopsida; order Cupressales; family Taxaceae; genus Taxus; species Taxus chinensis. The sequence continues at coordinate 561,910,881 of CM034156.1, forward strand.
TTTTTAACCTCTGTCGGTAAATAAAATGAAGAGATCCTTCTTTGCACAATTTACAAGGGAACCTTGAGAAAATATGGTCAATATGCTACAATTTAATTCTCATGAGTTGTCACTTCTAAAGAATGAGGATATTTTTTGAGCAGGGTTTGGGTTACTAAAGACACTTAAAACCTGCTTTCTTTTGTATATTTTTGTAGTAAAAAATTGTTCATTTGTGGACACACAGAACAAACCGGGGTACTTCAGGTAGGATTCATGGTTATTTGAAAATTTTTTGTGGGGATTAAGAAAGATGAAGTTGATTTCACCATATCATTAAGAACCTTTACAACAATTGGAAGACTAACAAACAAAATGCTTCAAAATAGCCAAAATATTCCTTAAAACAGAAGGTGTGCATCAATGGAGCCCCATATCTATGCGGTTTCACACAATATTTGAGAATTCAACATGAAGGATCAAGCTATAAAATCATTTAAACATTAAAGACATCTGGTTCATCATGCCTAAGATACAGTAAAAGGATTACAAACAATATTTATCAACAAAAATGACAGTAAAGTGATTTTAAATTGTTTATCTCATTACAAGATGAAGGATCCTCTCGTAATTAAATTGGAAATGCCACTAAAAGATAACATGGATGGGATCCTATGTGATTCAGAGGAATTTTAACACAATATTGCAACAGAAACATCAAAACCATTTGAATTTTTTTTGAAATAAAAGAATACATACTTTTTTCTCAAGATCAATATAGATTAATTTGAGATATATTAGATTTATCAACAGGGGAAATTTTCTTGAACAGTCTTAGAGCTTGTCAATGGATGTACACTCACAACCATCTTGATGTGATCAAATCTTAAACACAAGAGATTAACAGGTTTCTCAGATGGTCTCTTAGGAAGATGGGATTTCTCAAATTTTCTTGTAAGAATTAAACCCCCAACCATTTGCAAGAATATCTTCATTGCATTTATACAATTCATTCACTCACTCATCCCAAATTTTCACCCCAAAAATAATAGTATTCAAGGAATCCTTTTCTTGTTACCAATTTGTCTCAGAAAGTGACGTTAAAAAAATTTACACCTGAAGCTACCAAGTGGAAAAATCATCAACTGATCATGTTTCTCATACCCTCGACTAATGACTTGGATGCCATGCCTCAAATTTTAACAATCCTTCTAATCATTATTTTACTATGTCATGTGATAAATCCCCTTTTTAATCATTTTCCAGTGGCTCTGTATAGCTTGATTTGATAGGCAATCCTTTTCACCCTCAAGAATACACCTTGATAAATGAGTGCCCTCGCATGGGTGCCTACATTCGTGCCTCTTAGAATTGAGTTTCCACATGGATTATCCCACATTACCTACACTACGATTCTGAGTTGGCCAAGTGTAAAGAGGAGCCAACAGAAGCCTCCATGTGTTTCCTTGGCACAACTTCAAATATGAAGTTTAGAAGTGGGACATCAAATGAGCGCAGACTCTCCACGTGCCCAAGTAAATTACCTTTTTTCCTTTGAAAAAATCTCAATATAAAAAGAAGCCAACGAAAGCCTCCATGTGTCTCCTTTGCGTAACTCTGATATGGTTCCCAAAAGCAGAGACCCTAAATAAGTGTGGGATCACCACGTGTCTCAGCCTGATAAATTTGTTGAAAGAGTTTAAGGACCAGCAGAAGGTGCCATGTGCCTAGGGTCCGAGAAAGTTTCTTCGGCCGTGGAAAATTCTAATTATGGGTAGGATACAGCAGAAACCTCATAGTGTCCCTTTAACACTATTTTAAAAGTAAATTACAGGGGAAAGTTCCCAAACAGGCATCGGCCCTCCATGCATCCCAGGCCTTAGAAATTTGGTTGAAAATTTTAAGTATATATAGGAGCTAGTGGAAGCCTCCACTTGTCTCCTTGGTGCAATTGCTAAGGTAGGACCTAGAGGTGAATCCTCAGATGAGAACCCATGCTTTGAGTTGAAGTGAGCCTTAGAGTTTTAAAATTCCTTGGCGACCTACATGTCTGCTTCTATCTTTTGATGTGGGCCCTAGTGGAGTTGCGGATTATTTCATAAATTTTATCCCTCGTACAAAGAGTTAAAAACCTTCACAATGCTCCACTGACCCAACTTCCCGCTTGTAACATGAAAAACTGCCACATGTCCTCCTTCAGGGTAAAAGTAAGAATTTTTCCCTGCCGCTTCATATTTGCTGAATAGCCAATTAGATTCTATCAAGGCCACGGGGCCAATTTGGTATTTTTACAAAATGTGAAAAAGCTGGAAAATTTCACCAAAAACACCCGCTGGGTTGCATCAAATCAGAAAGGACCATGTTTCCATGGATATTGGGACAAAAATTTACAGGGAAAACATGACTGTGGAAAAATAGAAGGGGAAAACCTGAATTCACCCCCAAATTAAAAATTCTTTCTCATGGACAGAGAAGCGGTAAAAAATATCTTGACTCAATGTGATCCTTGACCAAAGGAAAGGAATTATCATGAAAACCAAATGAAGGAAATATCTTTCACGCATCAATACAGGGAGACAGAGAAAACTTCAAACTATGCGGATTGAGATGTATTTGAAAAAATAGGGCAAGATTAAATTGAGCACCAACACATTGCATCAGGCAGTCTCTTCCACATCCTTTCCTTCATCATAATCTTAGCAAAATTTTAATATTTCCCAACTGACATATTATCAATCTATTTCAAATTTAATACCTCTTTCAAGGTCTCAGACATCTCAAAATTATACACATATCCCTATTTATGCCCAATCACCTCCTCTTATCCAAGAACAACAACATACTAAAAAAAATGCCACATCTCCGCACTTCCCTTAATCACAACCCACTTAATAAAAAATATCCTCTTAATCTACCCCTCATCAATCTCTGCTTAAAGTCCATTTATTACAAAACTATACTACTTCACATTTTCATTAGTTAAATCAATCACGTCCTCTAGCCAATTCCCTTATATTTATTCTTACAAATGATTCCAGATAAGATCTATCAAACAGATTAGAAAATTTATAAAATTCTCCCAAAGGATCCAAAAAATTCCTCACTTATGATCAAGTTTGTAATGAACCCATCCATCCATCATTACCATATAAGCCCTATCCTCCGCATTGGAAATCACCTGAATTTACCCTATTCCATGGCAAAGATGACCCTCAACAACACATACTATCCTTTAGACATTCATTTTATTTCATCGTCCATGATCAAGATCTCCTTTGAAGAGCCTTCCCTATGTAACTAACATGACCTTCCTTGGATTGGTATAATTCCCTTCCTCAAGATTCTTTTGTCTCTTTCACAGAGCTAGGTATATTGTTTCTCAATCAATTTGCTATAAATTTCACTCACAAAATATCAATTTATGACCTTTCTACCATCAAACAATCAATAAATGAATCCCTTGGATACTTTATCACTAGATGACAAAGCACTATTAATCAGTTATCGTTTTCACTCCCGCAGTTAGAATTAATCGAGTTATTTACCCAATCATGTTCCGATCACATATCATCCAACATTTTACACCTCTGATGAAAATTTCACCATGGATAGGAAGTTAGAAATACAAGCCCTCAAATAAGGCCATATTGATTCTTCATCCACATTGAGACTACACACGTTCTAGCTGATTCCACTACATCTTCCTATGATTCAGATGAGGCTACACACATTTCATTTGGTTCCCCTAGATATTTATATGATTTAAATGAAACTACCACACATTATGAAATTAGTTATCTTCTTAACCCATAACCCTCATTAGATTATGTCCTTATAAATTTTACGCATCCTTTAAGCTACGTCATTAACAATATTACATTTTTTATTTCATAAAAGAAATCTCATTCATCACCGATACCTCCTCTTATAAAATTAGAATCATTGGATCCTATTTTTTATGAGTCTAATAAAATGATATTACCCATGTCCATTGTCCACTCATCTATTACCTCCACACAGACCATAGTCTCCACCTTGTGTTGGTGCTTAGAATTGTCTCGCCCCCACTTGTGCCCTTGAAGATTATTCATTCACACCCTCTTTCATTTTCTCCTTCCCTGTATGGTGCTTGGTCGGTCTTATTGCCATTTTTAGTCTTCTCCTAGGTCAAGGATCATGTATGTGTCCTTAATTATCTCCTCATTCCTTTATTCCTTTAAAAAGGCTCTGTATTTTGAGTCTCTTGTGCTTTGTTCCTTCAAAACTTGTGTTTTCCCATTTCCTCCATTTTCCACAGTCAAGATCTACTTTCCTTGCCATTTTTCCCTAAATAATATAGGAGAAATGAGTTGATGTGTTGCTAAGGATCATGTTTGAGCCGTGCAACAATCTAAATTCTTCTGTCCTTGAAGAAAACTTCATTTTCAGGCTCAAATTCTCGTGATTCTATATTTTACGGTTTAATAGGTGTTTCTCCCAGTCAGATTTACATCCTTGAATCAATAGGGAAATGTGGCACCTATTGGCTATATGTAGATCAGATTAATACTTCAAAAATTCCTTGAAAAGCCTCAATTTAAAAATTTGTTCACGTGGAGAAACAACTCGTGTTTGAAGATCTGCTTTTGGGCTTTTCCTTGGAGTAGCGCCAGGAGGACACGTGGAGGCTTCCACTAGGTTTCCCATACTTGGAAAAATTTCAACAGGTTTTTGGGAAGTCCAAGACACATGGATGAATGACGCTCATTTGAAGATCTTCATTTGGGCTTTTCCTTGGAGTAGTGTTGGGAGGACACGGGGAGGCTTCCGGTGCTTTCCCATACTTAGACAAATTTTTATACAGATGGAAACAATTTGGTGGAACAGGGACATGTGGAGAGCTTGTGCTCATTCAAGATCTCTTCCTTGGGGATGATTTTGAAATTTCACCATGGATACACGTGGAGGAACCATGCATGTTTGGGAACCAGCCTTTGGGTTTCATTTAAAAGAAGCGCGAGGCTGACATGTGGAGGCCTCCGCTCACTTTGCATATTTGCTTGGACTTTTCAATGACCAAGGAAGACTACCTCAGAGCTTGACACATAGTTCCCTCCACAGAGCTTCAAGCCTTCAATTTTTTTTTACCAAAGTAGGACATGTGGCGAGCCCATGCTAATTCAAGGTATCAAATTTTTAGGACCGCCTCAAGGTGCGTCGTGGTGACAGGTGGCAATTTGAAAAATCACAAGGGATAGGGAAGTGAACCATTAGAGGAAACTTAAACTTTTCACCTCTTTTCTTCATAAACATTAAAATATCAAAATGGATAGCAAGCCCGATAGGAAATAGTCAATGTTTTTCCCTGGTCAATGGCAGAGGTGCAGACCCACAGAGGAAAATTGGAAAAAATTCCTTTTGAGAAAAAAAGAGTTAAAAGTAAAAGGGGGAGTGTAGTTCCACTATGACCTACATTGGGACACATGAGAAAATTATTTCTCAAGAGAAGAGCTGCGGGGAAAACTTGGAAAATTTTCCTTTTTCCAAAAGATAGTCAACTGGTAGAATTTCTCCATGTTTCCTTTGGGGCCCACCTCAGGACATGTGTCAGGCCCATTTTCAGAAGTGGAGGTGCGCGGAAAAAAGGTGAAATTTTTCCATTTTTCTAAAAGGTCAGAAAAGGTAAAAGGAAGCCCTCAAACTTTTTTTTGTATCTTCCACGTGGACAACCCACATTCAAAATCAAGGATCAACGACTGCTAAGTGTCTAAATCTGATTTTCCCTCAATTTTCTCTGTAAAACTCTTGGGAGTGCGGGTCTTCATGATTTCTTGCTATTTTTCCATGCCAAATAGAGGAGTGAATTAATTTTGATATCTAGATTTTGGTGGGAGATATTTGGAGATGTCTTTCACCATTAAAGTATTTTGACTCTCGGGACTAATCTGATTTTCCATTTTTCTTCTCTTGAGCACATAAAGGGCCAAATTTGATTGATATGGGGGGGAAGTGATTGGTGAATGGATGGAGGCATGTTTTTCCTAAGAAAGGAATTGAATGCGAGAGGAAATCAAAGATATTTCCCCTCGAGCACCTAGAGACTTTTACAGATGCGATTCTACGAATCACGAAAGAATCACGGCAAGCACTATTGCATTTAAAGTTTTTATCTTTTAGGAGGAAGGGGCTCTGTTGGAAATGATATAAATGGCATGAATTCATCGTTCAAATGGTTGGGAGTTTCTGGAAAGATCAAGACTGATTTTCTCCAGTAGAAATATCTTGACAGAGCCCATCCATTTTGAGAATCCGTCTAGAGAAGCCTGTATATCTCTATTCAAGTGTAAAATTTGATCATGTCAAGGTGGTTGCAAGTGTAAAACCATTGTTTTAGAAACATTCCCTTGCTGATAAATTTGATCAAAATTTGAGTTACTATGTGTTAATCTTGAGTAAAGTGTATTTATTTCATCTCTGAATGCATGTAAGTAGTTTTTCTTTTTTCTGTTGCAATATTGTATCAAAATCCAATCCAATCACACAGGTCTCAGTCCTTGTGATAGTTTAGTAGCATCTGTAATTTCATTTCTCATAAGAGGCTTCATATGGGAGTGGGATAAATGGTTTAAAATCACTTTTCTTTCATTTTGTTGATAGAGATTCTCTGTAAGCCTATGGGTGTACCTTAGGCATGACTTATTTTAAATCCTTGTGCTTTATTGGGTCCTATGACTCAAGCCTTCATGACAAAATCCCACAAGATGTGTGAAAGAGTGCTAATCTGAGCCTCCATTGAAGCACATATTCTAGTTGAGGAAACAATTTAACTTTTTGTGGCATTTTATTGATTGAATCTTTCTATTTTTCATAAGCTCTCAAGGATCTGGTGAGTCAAGTCCATCCTATTTCCCCTCCCACCAGAATTCATTTAATAGCAATGAATCCTACCCATACTACCATTTTTTTTGCTCTGTATACCCACACTAGACTAAAATCCTTTTACTTAAGTATGCAAAACAAATCAAGTTTCCAAATGTATTTAGTAACCTTTGCCTTGTTGTGAGAATATCTCCATAATTTGGAAGTGACAACTCATGAGAGTCAGATTTAGTAAGTTGATCATATTTTCCCCAAGGCCTTTTCTATAAAATTTATGCAAAAGAAATTTACCTGTATCTCCTTTCAAATGACAGAGGTTACACAATAGGTTATATTACCTTGGTTGAAAGGCATAACCAAAAATGGTTAGGATAAGATAGTATCCTTTTGAGGTGCTATCCATCTCTCCAAAAATCCAAGTAACAAAGGGACAACTAGATTTCTCCCAGCTACAAAATGACATACATTTATGATCTATCTTCCTCTAAGCTCCCTGTTAAATCTATGTTGCTACTTGGTTTGAAAAGGAGAACAAATTTGGGAACCAACACTTGTGGCGCCATTGCCAGGGATCTAATTTACATTATCAGGGATCTGATTTATGTTGTCGGGAACTTATTTCAGTTTAATCCACGTGCATACATATTTGAATCCATATATCTTTTACTTGTCAACAACACCAACATCTGTGGCACCATTACTGGGGAAAGCTTGGAAATTCTGGGAAATAATTTGCATTGTTGAGACTAATATACCGTTTCATTGCCAATCCATATCTATTTAGACTGTCAAAAACACCAACACTTGTGGTGCCATTGCCGGGGACATTTTGAAAGTTTTTGAGAACTGATTTGTTCATTCAGATTACAGTTCACATTCAAACCTTGGTAAAGCACTTATTGTATGCTCCAAGTGTTGTATGCAACTTCTGTAGTTTCTAAAAGTTTTGCACTAGTAATTATTGATAAATTTTGGTAAAGAAAGGTCATATTTTTTACATTTCAAGTTTCTAGTGCTGACAGACACTTGGTAGAACATTTTTAATGCATCTGCACAACTAAGGTGAAAATCCTTAGTAGTGACTCCCTGTTGATCTGATTTTGATAAGGACTAGTGTCTTAAACCTCTATCAAGAAATATTTGTTACTAACATTTGCAAAGCTGGAAGGAAGAATATCTTTCTTTGCTAAGCATCCTACTAGGACATTATTTCCTGAGTTAGGAAAAGCAAATTCAGAAGGAAGAAAAGCTTGGAGAATTGTTTGAGATCAACAGTCAAGAAGATGGATATTTATTGATGAAAGTGAACAACCTATCATTGAAGATTGTAGCTCAAGTGCATCTAAATCAGGTATCCTCTTTGTGGAACTAAATTCTCCAACTGTAGAAGGGCCTTCATTTGATTTTGAAAGATTTACTTCACCTTCTGCACTTGTCTTTTCTGAAGTAGATACAAATTTCCAAGAAGCAAGACCTTTGGGGGGTATCCATTTTGAGAATTATACTCCTGTATTCCAAGAACCTTCTACCCCCATCAGTTTTTCACCCATCCAGGATCACCTCCTCAAATCAATATGGCTCAACCCAGAACTCCATTTTTTGTAAACTGCTTTGGACCTATAAATTTTGTGGGAATGGCTAGTTATCCAAATGCAGTACCTCAAGATGTAAGCAACATACTTCCTAAGTTCCAGGGAAACAATGCCATAACTAGTTACTAGCATCTAAACCTCTTCGTTAATATGATAGAAGATTTTGAGATTTAACACGAAGATGTATATATCAAATTGTTTATTAACACTCTAGAGGAGGATGCAAGGGAATGGTACAAAGCATTTCCAGATAATTATATTGAATCCTGTGCTGAGATGAGCAATGCATTCAAATTACAATATGGTGATAGGACTGATCCTAGGTTTCTTCTATCATAGTTTGAAAATGTCAAGAAGAATCCCAATAAGTCAGTACGTGACTTCAATACAAGGTTCACTAAGACCTTGAGGAGATTGCCTGTTATGATAAGGCCATGTGATGAGTCATGTTTGATCAAATATACTGATGCATTTGATAAAAAGGATGCTTACTACTTCAGGGACAAGAACCCTAAAAACTTAAGGAAAACATTCACCATGGCCCTAAAAATAGAGAAAAATATCAAGGTGATTGGGAAACCTCCAAAGAGGGAAGGTGTAAAGCTGGTTAACCTAGAAAAGCCTTAGACAAGCAAGGCTTCTGATTTGGAAGAAGTGGTGAAAACTTTGACAGCGGATGTCAAGGAGATCTTCTATAAGCTAGCCCGAGATGAGAAAGGAGTTGGACAGAGTTCACAAGGACAACACAAGCAACAAGGCCAAGAAATATTTACAAATGGTCAAAGAGCTGATGAAAGAGGCAAGGGACCTATTAGATTTGGGAATAGGCAGCCTCAAGGAAGAGAAAATAGAATGGTGCTCGATCCTTTGGATGTTAGAGTTGCTGTTGTGGATGAAACAAAGGTCATTGATTAGTGTGACATATGTTTCATGCCCCATGCTCCTTGTGAAGAAGATTAGCAAGAAGAAGAAGAAAATGATGATGATAATGATGATGATGCCTGTATGATGGAGATCCCTACAAGTTCCCCAAGGGAAGAAAATTCAACAGAGGTAATAAGTGCTAGAAGTGTTGCCACTATTTGGGATTGCATCCACTGGTTACCTCTTCTTCCCCCCTCTCATACTTTAGAAGTAGACACTGTACAAGCTTTTGAATTTCCCACTAATGATTTTGAATACTTGAGGGCATTAATGATTGAAAATTATGATGGAGGAGTTCCCTCAAAAGAAGATAGGAAACTATTAATGAATGTTGTAGTTTCCCAAGAAAAGGAGCATAATACTAGAAGTAAAGCTGTGAAGGGGCCACAAGCCAAGTCAAAATGTCCAGTGCTTACCAAAGAAACCCCAAAAAAAAATGCATCTGGTAGAGAGCTTGTTTCCCCAAGAAAAACATGTGTTCCTCCCCATGCCCAAAATGAAAAGAATCCCATTCCATCTAATGAATTTTCCAATATTTCCCCTAGTGCTGCTCTACCCAAATTTGCTTCATATGACATAGCCCAAATTTTGAGTCAAATCAAAATTCCTATCACAATTGTTGAGCTGCTTAGGATCCTTGAGCACAAGAAGAGGTATTTTGAATATCTGGGATTTAAAGGGGGAGAGATCATACAAGGAAGAGATGTAAACAAGGATGAGGTTCCCCTTATTGTTGTAGAGTTGGAAAAGCCATGAGTATTGGAAGAGCCTAGGGAACCACCAGAGGTTTATTTGGGAACTTCTTTGGTTAAATCCCAGCTGAATGTGGATCCATTTTTCACTACCCTGGTTATCAAAGACAAGTTGTTGCATAACTGTGTGTTTGATTCTGGAGCTTCATGTAATGTCATGCCTCTTGAGGTTATGAATGAATTAGGTATCAAATTAACAATAGCATATGGGAAGTGAACTACCATGGACTCTAGAGAGGTTCCAGTGGTGGGGTGTGTCAAAGATCTAGTAGTGTAGCTTGCATCTTATCTTGGAAGGAATTTAAAGCTTGATGTAGTCATTGTTGCCTGCCCTACCAAGTGGGGGGTGTTGTTGTCAAGAAATTGGGTAGCAAGTGTTGGTGGTAGTGTGTAAATGGAAATGTATTATGCCACTATCACCATTGAAGGAAACTTGGTGAAATTGTATGGAGAGAAGAAGATGATGTACCTGATTGAAGACCCAAGCAATGCATCTTATGAAGTTTTGCAAGCAGATGTTGATCTTAACAATTTTGTGAGATTTTTGGATTTCAGCGAGTATGAGAGTGTTGAAAACAAATCCCTCTAAGTATGCTACTTTTTTTGGGAACTTGGTCTGTGTTTTAGCCTTGAAGAATGTCAAAGAATTTGACTTGAACACAATGGAGGAGCTTCAGAGAAGATCGGTGGTTTATAAACAGAATAAAGAAAAAAAAGAGGTCTACTTCCAATTGCTGAAAACATATCAGAACCTCTTGGCATGGTCATATCCAGGATCACAGGATCTTGAATTGTTTCCTTGATTATTTTCTTTAAATTAAGGCATAAGCCTTCTGTACAGTGTATAGTTTGTTGTGTGTTCCATGTTTTCTCTATTTTTGCTCGTTTTGGTCCTCGGTGACCTATTTTTGTTGGCTTCTCTATTTGTTTTTAAAGATGGCTCTTGGTTTTTTCTCTGAAAGATGACTCCACTACCCAATGGATATTTTGGAACTTGGTCTAATTTTTTTCTTGTGGCACTCACAGGGAGTGTGCATCCCTGATTCAGAGCCAATGTTGGTGCTCAGAATTATCTTGCCCCATTTGTGCCCTTAAAGATTATTTATTCACAACCTCTGTCATTTTATCCTTCCCCGTATGGTGCTTGGTCAGTCTTATCACCATTTTAGTGTGCTCTTGGGTTGAGGATCATGTATGGGTCCTTAATTATCTCCTCATTCCTTTGTTCCTCTGAAAAGGCTATGTATTTTGAGTCTCCCATGTTTTGTTCCTTCAAAACTCATGTTTTCTCACTTCCTCCATTTTCCACAGTCAAGATTTTTTGTCCTTACCATTTTTCTGTAAATACTCAAGGAGAAATGAATTGATGTGTCCCTAAGGATTGTGTTTGAGTCATGCAGTAGTCTTAATTCTCTTTCCTTGAAGAAAAATTCATTTTCAGGCTCAAATACTCATGTTTCTATATTTTATGTTTGACGGTCATTTCTACTAGTCATATTTGCATCCTTGCATCAATAGGGAAATGTGGCACCTCTTGGTTGGACGCGGATCAAATTAATACTTTAAAAATTTCATGAAAATCCTCAATTCAAAAATGTTTCCACGTGGAGAAACGACGCTCGTTTGAAGATCTTCTTTTGGGATTTGCCTTGGAGTATCACCGGGAGGACATGTGGAGGATTTTATTGCTTTCCCACACATAGAAAATGTTTTATGCAAATGGAAACAGTTTGGTGGAACTAGGACACATGGCAAGCTCACGCTCATTGGAGCAGTTTGGAAGACCTCTGCCTTCCGCTTTGGGACCATTTTGAAATTACACCATGAAGACACATGGAGGAACCGCGCATGTTTGGGAACTAGCTTTCGGGTTTCATTTTAAAGAACCACAAGGATAACATGTGGAGGCATCCACTCAATTTGCATATTTGCTTGGAATTTTCAACAACTAAGGAAGAATACCTCGGAGCTTGATACGAAGTGCCCTCTGCAAAGCTTCAAGCATTCAAACAAATTTTTTCGGAATATGACACGTGTCGAGCCCACGCTCATTGAAGGTATCAAATTTATGGGACCGCCTCAAGGTGCAGCGTGGTGACACGTGGCAATTTGAAAAGTCACAAGGGGCATGGAAGTGGACCATCAATGGCGACTTAAAATTTTCACCTCTTTTCTTCATAAAGATTAAAACATCAAAATGGCCCGTAAGCCTGATGGGAAATAGTCAATGTTTTGCCCCAGTCAACGGCAGGGGTGCGGACCTGCGGACGAGAATTGGAAAATTATCCTTTTGAGAAAAAAGAGTTAAAAGTAAAAGGGGAAGCGTAGTTCTGCTTGGACCCACATTGGGACAAGTTTTAAAATTATTTCTAAAGGGCGGAGTTGCAGGGTAAAACATGGAAAATTTTCCTTTTTTCCAAAAAAGAGTCAAATGGCATAGGATTTCTCTGTGTTTCTTTTGGGGCCCACCTCAGGTTATGTGTCAGACCCATTTTTAGAAGCGGCGGTGTGGGTAAAAAAGGTGAAATTTTTCCATTCTTCCAAAAAGGTTAGAAAATGTCAAAGGAATCCCTCTAATCCTTGTTTTTGCATCTTCCACATGGACGGCCCACATTCAAAATCGAAGGATCAAATGGACTGCTAAGCATCTAAATTTTATCGTCCCCCCATTTTTTCTATAAAACTCCTTGGATGTGTGATTATTCATGTTTTCTTATCTGTTTTTTGCACGCCAAACAGAGGAGAAAGTTAATTTCAATATCTAGAGTTTGGTGGTTGATATTTAGAGGTTTATTTTGCACTGTTAAAGCAGTTTGACTCTCGACCCTGATCTGGTTTTCCATTTTTCTTCTTCTAAGGACGCTAAGGAGACCAGATTTTATTGATATGGGGCAGAAGTGGGTGGGTGAATGGATGGAAGGTGTTTTTTTTCGAATGAAAGTAGTTGAATGTGGGAAGAAATTGAAGAGATTTTCCCTCAATCACCTGGAGACTTTTGCAGATCTAATTCTACGAATCACGAAAGAATCATGGCAAGAACTGGTGTATTTAAAGTTTTTTGTCTTTTCAGAGGAAGGGACTCTATTTCAAATGCTATAAAGGACATGAATTCATCATGCAAATGGTTGGGAATTTTTGGAAAAATACTCATGACTGATTCTCTCTTGCAGAAAAAAAACTTGATAGAGCCCATCCATTTTGATAAGCCATCTAGAGAAGCTTATATATCTTTCTTTATATCAAATTTGATCGTGTCAAGGTGGTTGCAAGTGTAAAACCATTGATAATCTTTGATATTGTACTGGAAACTCTCCCTTGCTAATAAATTTGATCAAAATTTGAGTTATTATGTGTTAATCTTTAGTAAAGTGTATTTATTTCATTTTTGAATGTATACGGGTGGTTTTTCTTATTTCTATTGCAATATTGTACCAATATATCCAATCCTAATCACATATGTCTTCAGTCCTTATGATAGTCTAGTGGTATCCTAAAATTTCATTTCTTAGAAGAGCCTTTATTTGGGAATGGGATAAATGGTTTAAAATCACTTTTCTTTCATTTTGTTGATAGAGATTCTTTGTAATCCTCTGGGTGTACCTCATGCATTACTTGGTTTAAATCTTGGTTCTTTCTTGGGTCCTTTGACTGTGATATTTCATGACATAACTCCCACAGGTTGTGTGAAAGAGTGTTGATCTGGTCCTCCATTGACAACACATATTCTAGTTGAGGAAACAATTTAACTTTTTGTTGCATTTTGTTGATTGAATCTTTCCATTTTGCAGTCAGCTCTCAAGGATATGGTGATTCAATTCCATCCTATCTCCCCTCCCACAAAAATTTATTTAACAACAACCAATCCTACCCATACTACCCCTTTTTTTGCTTCTGTATACCCCACACTATGTATATCTACACTAGACAAAAATCCTTTTACTAAAGTATGCAGAACATATTAGGTTTCCAAATGTCTTTAGTAATCTTTTCCTTATTGTGAGAATATCTCCATAATCTAAAAGTGACAACTCATGTGACTCAGATTTGGTGTGTTGATCATATTTTCCCCAAGGCCTTCTCTATAAAATTTATGCCAAAGAAAGGTACCTATATCTCATTTCAAATAACAGAGGTTACACAATAGGTTCTCCTACCTTGGTTGAATGGCACAACCTATGAAATAGTTAGGATAAGACCACATCCTTTTGAGGTGGTATCCATCTCTCCACAAATCCAAGTAACAAAGGGACAGCTGGATTTATCCTCGGATACAAAATGACATACGCTTATGATCTATCTACCTCTACAGCCCCTTGTTGAATCTGTGTTGCTAATTAGCTTGAAAAGGAGAACAAATTTTGGTACCAACACCTTGGAGACCATTAATAAGGAGACATCCATCCTCAAATATCCTTATATTAACCCAATTTTTAAACTAATATAAGAGTGTTACAACTCACACACACAGTACCCACTATAATCACATCTCAAAACAACATTCCCCTTGTCCAAACCATACTCAATCCTATCATTAGTTATGCAGTTATCTTCCATTCTGGAACATTTCTCTGGATCAAATACTACACAGCCAAATACCATCACAGTCATGGCATCTCCCTTGTCATTTGACATAAGTCCCTCTTTTCTATATAACATAAATGTTACAAAATTGAAACCATTCACATTTTCCACTCCATCCTCATCATCCATCATAAAACACCCTCCTTTACCTAAAATCTATACTACAAAATCTAAGCACACACCTTCTAAGGTGTCAAATTCACCATCTATTTTGGGACCTCATCATTTATCACAATCTAAGTCTATCAAATATACGGCTCCACCCTTACCATCAATTTTGTGACCCCATCCCTTAGCTCAATATTATAAAACACAATTAAACCCTATCTCACCCATCAACCATCCTTCCTCCTCTATTTTGAGACCTCTTCCATCATCCAATCTTATCAATCACACATGTTATCCCTTTCTTCAGTCATATTCTCCCTCTTATCAACCTCACAATGTCCTTACAATGTTTGAACTCCATAGAACATCAACGAATCCAAACCCATCAGAAAATAAGACGTGTCCTCCTAAACGCTCTCGTAAGCCAAGGTCAAGATCTATTAATCCAAATCAATCGAAAGGGACTCACATTTATATCCTTGATAGAATCATGCATTCCTCTCTTATCATATTACCAAAAATCAAAACACCCTAACCACATACTCGGAAACCTACCTTGTATGATAAATACAAAACATGTTCCAACAATAGATGCTCAGGGTATAACACATAAAGTTGTAGAACACTTAAAGCCATAACCCAATGACTCATCCTTATCGACGATCTTCCCTTAAAATAGGAACATCCTAACCCATCATCAACATTACCAATATCTTCACCCTCGTTAGTTTCCTCATTGACATTTGTAGGATAAGGATGACATCCTTATTCTTTCATCAACAAGCCTTCGTTAAACATATCATTAGCACCTTCCTTTGAATGACCATTATCCTTGTTAGCACCTTCCTTTGAAGGTCCATCAATCTTGTTAGCACCTTCCTTAGAAGGATCCTAATCCTCGTTAGCACCTTCCTTTGAAGGTCCATCAATCTCGTCAACATCTTCCTTTGAAGGAACATTATCCTCATTATCACCTTCCTTTGAAGGTCCATCCATATCATCATCACCTTCCTTTGAAGTTCCATCAATCTCATTAATTCCTTCCAATGAATTCTCCTCAATTTCATCACCACCTTCTATTAAAATTCTCTCAACCTCCTCAATGTCCTCACCATCCCTTGAAGGTCTTTTAACCTCATCAACATCTATGCCTAAGCCACTAACAATGTCTTCAACAAAAAAAATTTACAACCAAGGGGTCATTCTCAACAAAATATCGACAAACCTTCCTCATGTGTTTTCCCATCACCTTCAAGAGAAGGTCCCTTATCTTAAACAAGTATAATTAACTCACCTATACCAACCCAAAATAAACATAAACAATATAAAGGAAAAACCAAAGCCTCGTCATCTACCCCTCCTCATCAATTATCCTCTCATATCCCATCGATATTTTCAATGGATCCTTTGTCAAAGGTTCTTCGTCAACCTTTATTTACCATATACTCGATTAATCAAGACCAAAAATTCTATCATCCTCGTGACATCATTCCTTTTAACACATGACATTTCTATCCACAATATTATGTTTGGAAGGCTCCTATCTACTGAGACTACAAAATTATTACTTTACATAGCTTCCCTTTTACATGTCCTCACCAACCTATCCTATCAATCTAATCAAAATGACATTACTTTGGAGTAAAACATGGATTTTATTTTTCCTTAACTGGATCAGTCCATATTTTATGGGTAAACCTTTGAAAGCCTTGTACTTTCAGAATTTTTATTGTTAACACATCAACCATCATGATAGTAGTCACATCAAAGATCTTATTCCATTATCAACCAACCATTTTTTTCATCGTAATGATTTGATAGCATGTGGTTTTCCTTCATCATCCTAAATATACCTTAAAGATTAGCACCACGGCTCTATTCATCACATCTTTCACATGGACAAGGTCCTCTTTAGTAGGGACCCCATAATCATTACATCCATCCACCTAGACTACCTAAAAAATACATGTCTTTGGGCACACATATGTAGTGTGTGTACACATTTTATTCTCTCCTCCTTAAAACAACTTATCAGATTCTTTCCCTCAGCTCATAATAATATCAAAAATATCTATGGATGCTTCCTATCAAAATCAAATATATATATATATAGACTAATCCCTCAAAGGAAAACTATTCAAATTTCATATTGTCCAAAATAAAAGTAGACCAATTCCTTGAAGGACAACTACTATTCAAAATCATACACTGATCCCTCGAAGGATGACCATCTCTGTAAAAATAAAAATTGAAAAAATTAAATGTAGACCATACCCTCGAAGGATGGCTACCAACGTAAAAGGCTTCCTGATTCGATCACCCTTAAAAAATCCAAAAGTCAAAGCATCCCAGGAAAGCTTCCTGCATCAATCACCTTTCCCATTATAGAAAACTTTTACAATCAATAAATTTTCATCAAAATAAAAAAAATAAAGCTTGGGAATTTACCTATGAAATCATTGAAAGGAGAACCTATCCTCCTTTATAACCTACATATGTCAACCCTTGTCATATCCTAAAAAGGTGCACATTGTCATTTCAATTTATCCATGATCCCCAATGTGGCTACCCATTGTTAGTCATCTATTAACATTTTCTATAAAGGCCAAAAGTGCAAGCATATTCAATTTGTTGTCTCCCCTCATATATGTATAAAACCTAATACAAATAAATCAATCCACATTTCATCGTAGGAAATGTTTTTGACAAAACATTAAATCAAATTAACATCAATATCAAAAATACATCATACCTAAAACATAACTTTAACAGTTGTAAACAGTACCATGTCAACATTTATCAAAATATCTACCAAAATATATCACAATATCAACATAATCCTAAGGAAATATCAACATCACATTCATGTGTTTAAAACATCACATATACTAATTAAAATAAAAATTTATGAACCAAATATCTCCTTGGGTGTTACGTCCTTGATCACCGTCAAGACCCTGATCTAGTCCTTATAAGCCCACCTTTGTGGCAATGTGAATTCATGGTCCTTTGACCTCGTCAAGACATCCTGTCTATTGTAAAATTCATATGTTTATAGGACATGAGCCCTTTGGTTCCCCTACAACTTGCCTTCTTGTCCTTGTCAGCCCACCATTGTGGTAACATAATTTTTTTATTCTTTGACATCATCAAAAGTGTTATATCATCTTTTTAATTTTTAAGTCATATGTCTATACGACACGAACCCTTTGGTCCCCCTATCACATGAATTATTGGCCTTGTAAACCCAACTTTATGGTAACATAAATTATTTGTGCCTTGACCTCATCAAAACATCTTTTCCATCATTAAAAGTCATATTTTTATAGGACACAAACCCTTTGGTTCCCCTATCACTTGACTTCTTGACCTAGTAAACCTACCTTTATAGTAACATCAAATCTTATTCATTTGACCTTATCAAAACATCATGTTTTTCATTAAAATTCATATGTCGAAAGGACATGAACCCTTTATTTCCCCTATCACTTAATTTTATGACGAAAGCCATCTTGTTTTTACCTCAACTTGGGGCTTCACTTTATCATCTTCCTATCCTTTAATCTTCTAATCTATATCTTTCAATCTCATGTTCAATTCCCTTTTCCAATTTACAAATTCACTGCAACACTAATTCCAATTTTGGCATCTACCAATCTACCTTCGTTATCATCATTATACCTCTCATATTCATATCAACATCAACATCATCACGTTATCTCCTATAAATCCACACCCACGATAATTGACATATTACTTCCATAATCTTTATCTTAGGTTATATACTTATACCCTCCATTTAATTAATTTGGATAATATTGTTGTGTCACTATTTTAACAATGCCTTTAGACCTAAGTCATTGATCCCATACCCCTTTAACTAATTAAAAATATCACATTCCCTATAGATATATTACCCATATCTATAATAATTAAATAATTAAATAATTAATTAAATCCACTCACCCTCACACCTCATCATATCTTATTTCACTAGTTATAACTAATTAAATTAATAACCTTATAACAATAGGTCTATAATGGTTATGAAGCAATCTGAGCAAGGAAGAGAAGTAGTCCTATGTTCAATTGTTGAAGAAATATCAAGACTACCTAGCTTGGTCTTACTTTGACTTGAAGGAATACATGGAATATTCGTTGAAACATGAAATTCCTCTTGAATCTAATGCCAAGACTTTCAAGAAAAAATAGAGGCCAATTAATCCACTCCTTTCTTTGAAGATGCAAGAAGAATTGAAGAATTTGAGGGATGAAGGGATCATTCAGTCCGCAAGGTACTCATCTAGGGTTGTAAATTTATTACCTATCAGAAAAAATAATGGTGATATAAGGCAATGCTTAGACTTTAGGAACTTAAATAAAGCATCATTGAAAGATAATTACCCTCTGCCAAACATGGAGAATATGCTACAATTGGTAATTGGTTCTGAATTGTTATCCACTTTGGATGGTTTCTCTGGCTATAATCAATTTGTTGTGAAGGAGTCAGAAAAAATAAAGACTAGGTTTACCACTTCTTGGGGAACTTATTTCTATGTCAAGATGCCTTTTGGCTTAATGAATGCTAGAGAAAATTTCAAAATAGAAATGGATGTAGCATTTACTAGTTATATTAACGATTTCATTATTGTTTATCAAGATGATGTAACAGTGTTTTCAAAAAAAAGAAATGATCACTTGCAAAGCTTAGAGAGAATGTTGTTAAGGTTTAGAGAGTATGAAATATCATTGAATCCCAAGAAGTTCCATTTTGGACTGCAAAAAGAAAAGTTTCTTGGTCACATTATATCAAAGGAAGGGGTCATGATTGATCTCGAGAGAGTGGAAGCCATCAACAAGGTTCAAATTCTGAGAACTAAGAAGGGAGTTCAATCCTTCTTTGGACAAATAAACTTTATCAGAAGATTTTTTTCTAACTTTGCTAAGCTGACCATCCCCATTATTGGAATGTTGAAGAAGGACCAAGTTATCAAATGGGAAGAAGTTTCAATTCAATCTTTCAATGGGATAAAAGAAGCATTAAAGCATGCCCTTGTTTTGGAAGCTCCAAATTACAAGAATCCTTTTAAAAAAATTTCTTTTGCTTCAAAAAACACCATTGCATCTGTCTTATTGTGGAAGGATGACGAAGGGGATAAGAGACCAATTGCCTTTTTTAGTAAGGCATTGCAAGGAGATAAGTTGAAGTACACCATCATGGAGAAACAAGCATTTTCCGTAGTGAAAGAAAAAAATCATTTCAGACCTCACATCCTGATCTCTAAAGTTGTTTCTTATCTTCCTGACACCATGGTGAAAGATATCTTATCAGAGATAGAGGTCTCAAGAAAAAGAGGTAGATGGGTAAACAAGTTACAGGAATATTACATGGATATCCAAACCATGAAATTGATAAGATGTTTGGGCCTAGCTAAGCTTATGGCTGAGAGAAACTTGCAAACTATTGAGATGAATGAAGTAGAAGGAGAAAGGGTTGATTTCCATGAAAATATGGTAAGCTCTGAATGGTAAAAATATATAATATTTTATCTCAGACATCTATGTTTCCCTAAACATTTGAGTAAAAATAAGAAAAGAGATCTTAAGTTAGCCTCTAAAAACTATGTCATTACTAATTTTGGGTTAGCTTGTAAGAACCCAAAGGGAGTGCTCTTAAGTTGCATTGCTGAGGATGAAGCCCCAAAGGTAATTGTCGATATCCATGGAGGAGTTTGTGGGGGACATTTTACTGAAAGAGTTATAACACGTAAAATCTTGAGGGTTGTTTATTGGTGGCCAAATATTTTCAAGGATACAACTCTATTTGTTAGGAAATGTGAAAGTTGTCAGCATTTTTTATGGAATAATGAAAGCTTCTGGCTATCTTACTTTGCAACTTGTGTCAATTGAAGCCCCATTTAAGTAATGGGGAATGGATTTCATTGGTGAAATTTCAAATCCTTCCAGTGTTGGTCATAAATGGATTCTTGTAGCCACTAATTATTTCACTAAATTGGTGGAAGTAATCCCCACCAAGAAAGTAACACACCAAATTATCATGGAGTTCATGCTGAATTAAATCATATGCAAATTTGGAGTGCCAGCTAAGATTGTTTCTGAAAATGCCATGAGTTTCAGAGCCAAACCTTTAGTGGTAATGTGCAAAGAGTATGGAATCAATTTGACATATGCTTTTAACTACAATCCCCAAGGAAATGGAAAAGATGAGTCCAGTGTAAGATACAAAAAAATGCACTACTAACAAGTAAAATACAAATAATCATACCTCCTCCTTCGTGTTCCGTAGCAAACCTCAGAATGGGCTAGGAAACTTGGATTGAGCCCTCATTATGTAATATGTAGGTGTTTTTTCTTCAAGAATGAGCAAGACTTTCCTGCAACAATGATCCTCTTACTTGGCACTAGATGTAAAAAAGGATTATGAGGCTATTTGGGCATTAGGACGAGGCAGAAGGATGTTCTTTGCTCAAACGATGAAAGAACTTAGATAGGGCATTCAAGCTTATTCTCCATGTACTTAGAGGGGAGGGGTAAGGTTGTATTTATATCCTAGGGGAGTGATTAATTTACAGTATTTTAAGTAATCATGGTTTGAAAATGTCGGCAATATTAGGTGAGTGGGGACCACGAAAAATGGGTGAGGATTTGATTTTGGATTTTTAATTCATAAGTGGAGGATTTTAGGTGAAGTGGGGACCACGAAGAGTGGGTGAGGATTTGAATTTAAATTTTTAATTCAATAGTAGAAAACATGGAGAGTAATGACATGTGGTGAGGATTGGGTTATTTTTTGGATTTTGAAATGGATAATTAATCAAATTATCTTTGATTAAAATTAGAAGTGTATTTTTGTGGGAAATGAGGAAGGAGAATTAAATGATTTAGCACATATGTGAAATTTGGGTGTCTACATTTTCCCCTCTTTAGAAGGGTACTATGAAAGTAGTGCCCTTTCAAAGAAAGTAGACATGATGGGGGAAGAATTCAATCTACTTTGCTTAAGAAAAAGGTAGAGTTAATGTTTTTTGGGGAGAATAGAAAGTGGTGAGTGACGGATGTCATAGTATCTTCCAACACAAAAATTTCATGAGAAGATGTGATTATGGATAGATGTGGTGATGCCCCCTCAAGAGGACTGACGAGAATGGAATATATGAAATAACTCTCAAAAAGAAGAGAAATGAATTCTGTGTAGAAGAGGACAATAATGGAGTGGAAGAGGCATGAATGACCGCATGACGCAAATGGAGAAAGGATTCAATCGGCCTTGAATGGTAGGTGTGAAAGTGTGTGGGATAGAGAAAAGGAAATGGATAGGATTGGGGGTCGATTATGAGAAGAGTAAGGGAGGTAGGGGAGGGGGAAAAAAGGAATGAAAGAAGGAGAAATAAAATAGAGGGACGATAGGAGAAGAAGGGAATGATGAAGGACAAAGAAGGAGAAAATTAAAATGATAGAGTAGAGGGTGAAGGGATGAAATAGAGAGATGTGCCAAATGAAGGAAGCAACTGAGATAATAAAGAGGGATGCAGGAAAGTGAAAGAAATGATAGAGCTGAGAAAATAAGAAAATGAGGAAGGATAAATAAGAAGGAGAAGAAGAGGTGGGAACTTAGGGGGTGAAATCAACAAAAAATGAAGGAGGATGAAAGAAGAAGTAGAACGGGGAAAAAAAAGAAACTATGAGGGGTGAGAAAAGTGTGAAAATGAGTAAAGAAAAGAAGACAAATAGATATAGAATGAATGAAAAGGTAGGGGTGGTAGAGAAAAGGAGAAGTGGTCAGAAGGAACATGAAAATTAGGGAGAGGAAAGGAAGATAGAGCGAATATAGGGAGAAGATTGAAGGAATCGTGTCATTGCGAGGAAGACCAAGGCAAATAATATGGAGCAAACTATATGGAGATGCATGTGGAGGGTTGTATGATAAAAAAGATAGGAAATTGTTGAAGATCCAGGTTATCAATGGGGAAGAAAGGAAGAAACGTGATGGAAAAAATGTAAGAAGACGGTACAGGGGAATGGAAATAAGACAAGGGGTGGGAGAGAGAATAGGATAACAAACAAAATGATGTAGAAGGAAGGGAATACAGAAAGGGGATAATAAGTGGAAAGGGAACAATATAAGGAATGTAAAGAGAAGAAAGAGGGGAGGAATGGCATCAATTGGAAAATATGTGGAGATGCATGAAATGAGGATATTAGGACTATGAGAAAATAGAAAAAGGATGTATGTTGAAGACAATAAAGATATTGAAGAGGGTGAAGGGAAGATGGAGAGATGGGTAAGAAGAGAAAAGAAAGGGTGGGATTGAGGGAAAATAATACTAGAGAATAGAGAATGGGATATAGAAGAGGCAATGCCAATGAGGGGATGTTAGGGAAAGACCCCTTACAATGAGTGGTGGGGAAGGGTGAGAGAAAAAATGAAGAAAAGGAGAAAGGTAACGAGGATTGGTAAGGGTAACGACAACAAAGGGATGTTAGGGAAATCCCCCTTACAATGAATGGTAGGCTTAGAGGAGGGAAGGAATGAAGGGAAACTCTAGAAGGTCCAAATGGGTGAATGAGGATTGATGATTTTTAGGGAAATCCCACTTACAATTATTAGTGTATGACTAGAAGATGATGATGAAAGAATTATAGAGGAATGTTAAAAATAATGGTGAACACATGTGTGGGTAGAAATGTGGGGGGATTTGAGAAGATGAAATGGAAAGAGTAAAGAAAATGGAAGGGATGAGTTAGGACTAGGTGAAAGCGAGTAGAGGATTCCGGTGATGAGGATGAACGAGATGAGGATGAAGAAATAAGACATGAAAAGAATGGGAAGAAATGGTATGAAGGATGATGGATCAAGAAGGGGAAAAGGGTGGAAAATAATGTGATTGTAGGCATAAGGGATTAGATGTATGTTATAAGAGGATATGTGGAGAAAGGATAATGATAGGAGGAAAAAGTGGGTAGTAGGAGATACTAGGTGGAAGAAGTAATCAACAAAGTGAATGAAGAATTAGGTTGGGGAGAGGTTCATGATGACAAGTTAAGTGTAGGGAGGACCTTGAAATAAGATTTTCATGTGACAAAAGTGGTTATGTAAGATTGCCAAGCAAGTGAAACTGGATATGAAAAGTGGGCAAGCGAGAAATAGTGTTTTCAAGAATGGAAAAGGAGGTGAAAGGATGTGATAATGGGGAATGCCAAGAAAAAGTGAAGGGTGAAGGGTGTGTAGTGATGAGGAAAGGAAAGGAGACAAATCATCCTTAAGAGGGACTCTTAAGTGAGATTGTCAAATAGAGGAGGGTGATAGTGGTAGCAAAAAGATGTGGTGATGGGGAAATAAGAGGAAATATGGATGGTGAGATTTTAGAGTGATGGGCGAGTGTAAGATGACATGTCATACTTAAGATAATCTCTTAAGTAAGATCATCATGCTGCTAAAGAGGTTTTGTAAGATCACCTAACTAATAGGGATGATATGTAAGGAGAAAGAAAAAATGATATTGGGGACAAGGGTGTTATGGTAGGTTGAAAAAGATGATCGTGACGAGAAGCAGGAGAAATAAGATGGGGGAAATATGATGGGATGGGGGATGGCCATAGGGAAGATCAATCTTAAGAGGAAGTCTTCAGTAAGATTGTCATGTGGCCAGAATGGTTAAGTAAAATCACCAAGCTGAAGAAAAATAAGAATGATGATAGAGTTGGTGGGAAATAGGGTATAAAAAAATGGACTGAAGGGGAACCCTCAAGTGAATTTTCCATACTATGAGAGCGTGTAAGTAGGATGACCAGGCATAAGATGGATTTGAGGAAGGATGAGAAAAGAGTGAGTGAGGTATGCCTAAGTAGAATAGGATACGAGATGAGGTGATAACAAGAAAGAAAGGAAAAAAAGGAGTGTAACATGAATGAATGAAGGAATATATGTAGCAGAGGGTGGAGAGTGTGAGGGGAATCCTTAATTGGGATTTCTGCGTGGTGAGAGAAATGATGTGAGAATGAAAAGAAGAAGAGGTGGAACGGGAAGATGTGTATGGTGGTGAGTGTTGTTTGATGAGAGGGGAGGTGGGAAGGAAGCTTCTACAACTGGAATATCCTAGGGAGAGGGTAAACCTCCACCGAGGATCCCATATAGAAGGGATTATTAAGTAAGATTGTCAAGCGGGAAGCAGAAGGGTGAAAGGAAATAATACAATGGCTGAGAGGGGATAGTAAGGGGGAGAAGGGTAATATAGGGGTAAGTGGCAGAGGAGTAAAAATGAGGAGTGAGGATGAATGGATAAAATACATGATGAGCATGGTGGGGGAGGAGGAGCTACTGGATAGTGAATGCTACTTGAGAAAGATCGTCAAGTAGGATTCACAAACTACAACGGTGATCAAGTAGGATTCCCAAACTGAGGAATGTATTAGTATGGGTGAATAGATGGGGTGAAAAGTAAGATGTTGATCATGCAGTAAGATACTCATGTGACAAAAAGCATCTTAATTTTAATATAGCACATAACATGACGCATCATGATATAAAAGATCAAGATGAATAGACTGTAATATGTGTGATATGATAGATAGGGGCCATAAAAAAGGTTTGATGCCCCAGTACGATATGAAAATGGAAGAGAGAATAGATAGAGGCCATCAAGAAAATATGATGCCTCAGTATGACATGTAATCAAATAACATAAAAATATTAGAGATAACACCAGGATACATAAAATCAAGATGGCCCCTGTAATATATCAAGATACAAGAAAGCAATTAATAATTTATAACTAATAATGCAACACAAGAACCAATAAACATGTTCCTAACATGTTCCAGAATGAGGATTGATCGGATGTGCCCCCAAGCAGGGGTACAAGGACATAGTAAAGTATTGGGTCATTGTCCTCAAACAAGGAAACAATGAGAGCCGGATTTTACCCAAGCGAGGATTCATGCGAGGAGAAGTGTCTTGAATTCGGTAGTCATAAAGTGATTGGATCATTCATTGGGGATAATAGTTCAAAGCTTGGATTGTGTTGGTATTCTTAGAGTTTTTGTGATTTTACAACATTTTTGTTTTTTTTTGTATTATATATATATATATATATATATATATATATATATATATATATATATATATATATTTTTTTTTTTTCTCTAATGTTTTTTGGATTTTTGATAATCGTTTCTAATTTTTTTTATTTTGATTTTTGATTTTTTTTTCTATTGACGATTTTCAAATATGTTTTGATTTTTTATGAGTTCTATTTTATTTTTTATTTTGGATGATTGTTTCTAATGTTTTTGGGTTTTTGACGATTTTCAAATGTTTTTGGAATTTTAGATTTTTACAATGTTTTTGGATTTTTGACAATTTTCACAGTATTTGTGGATTTTTACACTGTGATTGGCAATTTGTGGACTAGAGTGCAGAATTACTTTTGAGAGGCAATAAACTAGGATATTATCCATATGTACATTGTTCTATGTGGTAACTTATGCTTAGAATAGCACAAATTCTCTTTCCATTGGCAAGATATGATGAAAAGAAGTCCAACTCCATTCTTGACTCCACACAACTAGTAAGATGTGTGGGCTCATCACCGAGAATCAAGAAGGACGTAGGAGGTAGATAATGAATATAGAGACAAATGCTAACAACAATCCCTTTGGGAAATTGTGACTCCATTCTTCATAACGGAACAAAACCAGTTTCAAAAATGGCTTTCATGTTATGAGTCACGTGCTAGGCTTAGACAGTTATGTGGTATGTTGATTGGTAAGATGTGAGGTGAAGGGATAGTTCTCTCTTCACTTAGGCATCTAAATTAATTATTTGGGGATTTTATAATTTGCAAGAATTTTAAGATTTTGTATTTTTGAAATGACTCTCTATGCCTTGCCCCATGCTATCATAGAGAAGCAAGGGCTCGTCACCAGAGGAAAAATATAAGCAAGTGAATTCCCTTTTTGTCCTTTTTTTTGTGTTTTGTTTTGTTTTGTTTTTTTAATGTTTTGCAATATTTTCATGCTTTTATGGGAATTACCCTCTACGCTTTGCCCCATGCCGCTTGTAAGAGGTAAGGGATTATCACCGAAGACAAGACATAGATGAGTAAGGGATCCTTCCTCCATCCCCAGTCTCACACTACTAGGAAGAAGTGTGTGCTCAACACTAAAGACTATGAAGGATGAAAGATGTGACAATGAATTATTCATAAGTTATTAAATCGATGAATTTTTACAATAGTGCTTAGTATTTGGGAAGGAATTTCTACCCCCAATCTCAGCCCCACACGACTAGAAGAACGTGAAGGTTCAACACCAAAGACTGAGATGGACGACCAACGAACTGGGTAAAGAATTTTAGATCTTTGTTATGAAAGAGAGAATGTATTTGAAGGGAATATATTACATCAATAAGCTTCTAGGTATGACCATAGTTGAAAGCGACTGAAAAACGGGAGATATTATAAGAAGTATAATACTCACAAACTTAATATGATCTATATTAGCACCTGTCTCATGATGATAAATATAAAGATGTGAATTTGATAAACAAAATATCTACTAATGGAAATGAATAAATTTAAATTATTTGGAGATAAGCAAGATAGAAGGAACAATGCACACATTGTTTCCCAGAATAGTGAACATCTCAAGGATAAAATTTCTTTAAATGAACTACATTCATTGGTGCATCAAGATCTTGACCATATTTAGTGGCCAATTTATAGAAATGCTACCATATCAAAGGGTTACAACTGAAACAGAATGAAAAGAAGATTTTGGGAAAAATTTTACAGGGCTTCGCCATATAAAATGGATATTTACAACTTTCTCATCATGTTGTTTTAACGACTAAATGCTTTAAAATAATTATTTAAATCATGTAAGTGATATAGAAAAGTAGAAAAGTATGCCATGATCAAGATAAAAAGTTATTATGTTCTAGTTTCCAACTACCAAATCAGCTTCAACAGAAAAGTGTTATATTTTGTATTCTGAATTAGAAAATACAACTACTATAGCTAGAAATGGAAGGAAGGAAGGTTCTAGGAAAATTTTGCTAAGGCTTCGCCATGAAAAATAAACATTTTAAATTTTCCAACATGCCAAAAAATATTACTATCAAGGAAATAAAGCATCTAAGTAAAGGAAACAAGATTACAGTATTCCAACAAAGTGAAAGAATCATCTTCAGAATCAAAGTATGTAACTACAGGTTACAAGGGATCATTTCGAAAGATGAACTAAAGAGATACCAAAGAATGTAAAGTTTCAGACATTACATTTTATAGACTTTATCAAACTTAGAACATTGATACAGGTTCAAGAATACTAAAGACTCACATCTAAAAGTACATTCTTAAAATACAAATATTATGAAACATTACATAGATACATAAATGAATCAAATTGATCTTGAGTAATGAGTTATAACAATGGAAGCCATAAAGAACTCAAATATAGGACTACATAATGGCTTTAAAACTATACTCTGTATAAAATAAGCTAAATATAGGACTACCTAAGCTATAAAACAAGTAAAGCAGAAATCCCAAAAATCAAAGTTCAAGTTTTGCAATATAAGATTTAGCAATGTCCATATTCTCCACAAGTAGAGAAGTAACTATATTCTTGTAATAAAACTACATAATGCAAGTCCCTTAACAAATCAGAGACTATCTGCTGAAGCAGTAAACAAGAAGAAAAATTTACATGGTTTTATTATATCTGGTACAAGGTTTCACAATCATGAAGGAAAGTAAAGTTTCAGCTTGCAAGGAATGTTTTCCAAACAATGGTACAGAATAAATGTGCACACAAATGGTTTTCAACTGTCAAGTTTAAGAAATATAGATTTCCATAAAATACAGTTAAGAAATGTTGTCATCACATAAGTTAAGAAATAATAGTGTAGTCCCCTAGTATCTCGTGGAGATCCAAGAATTAAAACCTTACAAGAAAATATTTTGAAAGAAAGGAATCATCTTTAAACACTTTTTGGTAGTAAGGAACACATACAAAAGAAATGATCATTATGTAGAGGAAAACTTAGAGTAAATGGATTTTAGGATATTGGGAGGAAAGGGTTTTCTGAAGATGATGATAGCACAAAGAAATTGGAAAAATATCAAATACAAGAATCTTTCTTGGAAATAATAAAGTTATTTTCAAGGGATCTTGTATCAGAGAATGAAGAAAGAAACCTGAAACAATGAGATCAAAGATCTCATTCATGGAAACCATTAAAGTATGAACCAAAATCCCTCATACAATATAACGGCCAAGTCGTGTTTTAAGAGTCATTAAATATTAAAGAAATAAAAAGAAAATTGTTCCCTAGCATAGATTATGTCTCAAGAAATGCGCAAAACACAGAATGTAGTGACGGTTAGATTAATGAACCAAGTTTTTGTATTAAGAGATCAGATCACAAGACCCAGAGTTTTCTATAAAATAGATATTGAAATAGAATATTCAAGATAATGGTGTCCAATAAGTGAAACGAAAGTTCTCAGAATCCAGACAAAGTAGAAGCCACAAGAAGACCCATCAAAGTCATATATAATCAAATAATAGATCTTGGGAATACAGATAATGGGTTTGAAACATTATTTAAAGATCGAAATCAAGCTTTCTAATTACAAAACCACAGGTGTAAATGAAATCTACATCTACCCAAAAAAATCCAAAGTTTGAACTCCTTCAAAAGTGGTGTTTCAACACAAAATTGGGAAGATTTACACATATTTGGCCGAAGCAAATGGAACTCAAAAGTACAGATCTCAGCCAATGAACAAAGACCCCTTAATGGGTAGCAAAGAATCAGAGTAATAAAAATAACTCACTATTTGAATTGTAACTTTTCAAGCCCTCAAAGTTGTATATCAGACAACAAGTGATGAAGTGATTTTTGAACTCAAGGTCATCAAGAAACACAAAATGATGTAGAAAATAAGTATCAGTATATGCATGGTCACTGAAATAGTGAAAATGAAATAATTTTCATGTTTGAAGATAAATATGCTCACCCATTCCAACATTCATAGAAACCCTCAAAGTTGCAGAGGGCTTGAACTAAGAAATGACAAAAAATAATAGCAGCCAAATCTAAGAGCTCGATCAATGTACATCTAGACAGACTTCAAAATATAAGCTTCACGACTTCAATGATGGTGGCCAATATAGAAACTAGATCTTGAAATGCTCAATAATAAATAGCCGAAAGGACTTCCACAAAAAGCTCTAATAGTGATATTACAGTGAGAAAGAACTCATCCACAGAGAGTCCTTTCAGCAGAGAAGTTGAGCTCATGAAGCAATCAACAATGGTGGCATATCAAAATTTTAGCAAATATTTGCTAGCTCGAGAAGAGCTCAAGTGGAAATGCCAAAAATGGTTAGGGTTTGGAGTTTTACCATCTGACTAAGTGAGTTATTTTAACTCAACCGTGGTCAGAAGAAGGTACCAACATGACAAGCATCCAAAAAACCCTAACTCCATTTGAGTTAGATGTCATTAACCACCTTAAAAGCCAAGTGAAACCCTAAACGAGGATCAATATCAACATTACATAAGAGTAAAAGTGATAGAATCAATAGTTGTAGTTAATCCCGATGGCCACTATATTTAATGAAAAGTGCTAGTGTAAAAGGAAAAGGGGTGAGTCATCATACAGAGGGGGCCAGCCCCATGTTCATTACAAAATCATTGCATATCATAAGTCTAAACTAAGGTCCAAATCCCAAATGATGCAGGTTCCCTTATATAATTTCAAAATCATGGTTGTGATGATCACCGAAAAGGGTAAAGTCCACCTTGGTCATTTCAAATAATTTAAGAGATGACAAGTAATTGCAAGGCATATTATAACAAAAAGGTCGTTAGGTATTGTAGTATGGCATGTATATTAATCAAAGGTGGTATACCTTATAATTTGGTAAGTCCACAAAGGTGGCCAAACTGAAATGAGATCAGTGATCAATTGCAAGGGTGGCCCCACATACTACAAAGAGGAAAGGGAGCATGTGCACATGGAAAAGTGGTCCCCACATTGGATGAATTATTTTGTAAATATTAAAAATATTGTAATTATTTTGTTCATTCACAGGGAGTTTATTTTTGCATGCCTTCACAAGAGAACATAACAGACAAGAATACAAATTCACATTCACAAGGGAAGAGGCTTGTCCAACAAGCAAGCTTATTATTAGCAAATTATTCACCTTTATTTTTCTTAAAATAGAATAGTCAACTTTAGTTTTATTGTAATGTAATCAAGGCTATTAATGCCTATTTGTAATTGCATGTTCTATTTTTATTCCTTATCTATTATTAAATAAACGATAAAAATAGGATGCATGGGAGAGTACAAGCCTTAGTCTATTTTTAGGAAGGGTGTGAAAATTATTTTCCTATATATTGTGTTCCATTGCAAAGCACAGGGGAGGACTTTTTGGATATAGGAGTACTGAAGCAATTTTTCCATTTTTTGCCTTCTAAGTGTGAAGTATTTTCTGCCTTTCAAATAGTTTTGCAGTCTTGCATATGTTCCCATTAATCTTGAGAATATAAATTCCCTGATTAATCATCGTACCCTGTTGTAAAATTCAATAATTTTTGCATGATATTAATGTGTATTCTTAGCTTAACAATATTTTTGTGATACTTTCCCTCAATACCTCGAAGTGTTTTGCCCTTAACATTCTATAGAAAATTGTTGGTTCATGCATCAGGAATCCTTTCACATATCAATTGTGCACACACTTAGTCAAAGCCCTCATACAAATTTGGTATATCACCTTAGTTTTAATTATTTTACAATCATCTTTTACCCTTAAACCCTATAAATTAGTTTAGGATACATCAACAATGAACTGTCCTTGATACCAGAAACTCATCTCAAAATAGGTATACCCACAAACCTAAGGATTTTCCATTATATCTACGAAAGAGAGAGAGATAATATTTTGCAAGCTTAGAAAACCTGTAGTTGTCTCTCTACAAGGTGCACTTTTGAGAGATAATAGGAAGCTTAGCAAACATGTTAGTACCTTTTTCCTATTAGACAAACTTCCTCATTAATTTTTATCTTAAAGAAGATTTGGTTTAAGTAATGTAGGAAGGACCTTGGTTCTATGGTAGAACCACTCTTTTTGTAGCTAGATGGAGACCTAGCTCCAAGACACATGTTCCAATAGTTTACCCTATCTAGATTAGGCTCCCAGGATTTCCCCTGGAATTTGGGGAGGTGGATGTGTTTGCATGCATTGCTAAAGCCATTGGTGAGTTGATTGCTCTAGATCTAACCACAATTTCTAAGACATGATTTATCACTATAAGGATGTGAGTCAACATGATAAATAGATATTATCCTCAGGAATTCATAAGAATGGAAACTAAAGATGGGATATAGACGTAGGGAATCATATATGAGGACTCATCAATTTTATATTTCAGATGTGGATGTGTCGGTCATGGAGGTAATGAATGTAAAACAATTTCTTAAAACCAAATTCGAGAGGAATGCAAAGAAACAAGTTTTCATGGCATCCATTTGCTGGTGCATGAAAAGGTTAAAATGTAGCCGTTGGTCGAGACAAGAAGAATGTTGAGAAAAGAATGGTTACCCCTAGTTGAGGTAGGCTAAGGAATGAAATTTGACACAAGTCGACGCCACGTCAAAGAAAATCCTTATGTTGACCTATTTTTTAACTTATTCCTTGACTAGTGCATGGAAGGGGTAGCTGATGTTGGCATGATGTGTGAAAGTGGAGACTAAGGAATTAATGAATCCCTTGTCAGAATATAGAGCCCACCAGTACAAAATTTTAATCTTGATTGAATAGGCATGAAAAATACCAAGAAGGTAGCAGACAGATCACCAATGACAGATACATTGATGAACGATGTGATTCAATGACCGTTGTGAAAAATCTTATGTTTCGGGAAGAAATAATTTACTAATCTTTAATGATCGATTGTCTGTTTTATGACTTGAAGTGGAATCATTAAGAATTTTAAAAAACATGAACTCAAGTGGGGAATACTTATAACTCAAATGCTACAATTAAAATGGTTAGTTCCCCATAAAATAATTTTCACAATTTATTTAGGGCATGATTGGGGAAGGTGGTCATATTTTTTCTGAACAAAGACGAGGACAGATGCACGAAAGTTAAGAACAAAGCA
Source organism: Taxus chinensis (assembly GCA_019776745.2). NCBI lineage: Eukaryota > Viridiplantae > Streptophyta > Pinopsida > Cupressales > Taxaceae > Taxus > Taxus chinensis. Next base: position 561,943,880 of record CM034156.1, read on the forward strand.
TCACATAGGGTTCATCTCATCATGACCTAAATTCATAGAAAATATTAACTTGAGGATTTTACTGGGTTTTGGGTCGGGTAGTTGTTGTCTTATTGTTACCCATCTATTGTTGTGGTTCTTGTGGCTGTTGTTCCACTACCTTTGATCTTAATGGTTCTTTTGGATTCTAGGCCTCTCTTTTGAAATTTTGTATCTTGTAATATTTTTCTTCTGAGCCTCGTTGTATCTCAAGGTAAGCTACCCTCAAAAAAACCTTTTAACCTGAATAAAAAAAGAAAAATATATATTTTATTTAATTTTATTTATCCCAATAAGAAAAAAAAACCATTCCTTTTGTTCTCCTTTGATGAGGAAGTACACTAATATAGGGTGAAGGATGATTATCACACTAAACATCTATAATATCCTAAGCTCTTCTCTTCTTGATTTATGGTTTGTTTTCAAGATGAGTTTAAAAAATGCTAATCAATTTATCTTTTCCAACTAAAATTTTTTCATGTCCCTCTATGGTCTAATCATGTTCACACTCAGTTGCAGCATCTAATTAGGTTACATTTTTCTCTTCCTATTAAACAACATAGTTGAGTTAATTATATTACCAAAATACATCTAGTTACATGATTTACTATGTCATCAAATTCTATAGCAAGATTACCTCAGAGTATAGGATAATAACCAATTTCTCCACTTGATCTAGTAAGTCATTTTCTGAGGCCTTATAAACCATGTCATAAAACATATTTAAGATCTTCCTTTGAAGCTTATGTTATCCAATTTTCCCCTTCAGGAGAAGTTGGATAAACATCACCTTGCACGAAGAGGAAATGAAGATGTTGATTCAGTCATGAGAGCTCACATTTCGATTCCATAAATCATGTTGCAGGCGTGCTCAGTAATGGAAATGTAAGGTTGAAAAAGGAATGAAAAAATGAATGTCAAAGGAGATCAGAGCTTGAGTAAAGAAATGTAGGCCCATACCCAAATTTTTAGACTTTGGGCATTTGGCATTTTAGAGGTCAATGCAATTTTTGGGGTCAACGCAAGGAGCATTTTGGTGTTTTGTTTTGGGTTTGAAGTAGCGAGAAACCCGAATTGGGATGGGTAAAATGTCTAAAACATGGAAATACCAAAGTCTGAAAAATCTTGACATTTCAGAGGTCAACGATGCTAGAAATTTTGGGAGCAGTAGGGTCTGAATTCTAAATTTTGGAATTCAGATGTTTGGGGTTTCAAAATTCAGAGGTTTAGATTCTCTGGAACCAAACAAAACAGAAAAAAGAAACCAAATCTGTGAAATCTTGAAAGTTCAAAATCTGAAAGGGTTCATATTTCAGGGGTAAAATGTGGTTTCGGGGTCAACGCGGTAGGTATTTTAGACTTTTGAAGGTCCCAATTTCAGAGGTTTGTTTCTGGGTTAAAGCAACAATAAGTCTAAAAGGAGAAAACCCCGAAACTTGAAATTTGAATTTTATTCCTCGGGGTTTCAGAGGTTTGGGTTTTGGAGTTTTTGAACTCTCAAGATGAATTGAATAATGAAAAACATCCTAAACCCTGAAAATTAAAAGGAATTAAAATTGACATCCAAATTCTGTACTTCAGGATTTCGGAGTTTTGGGGGGGGGGGGGGAACTTTTGATCCCCAATACAAAAAAATCACAACTTGAAGTCCAAAACCTGAAGTCTGAATTTTAGACTTCAAGCTTTTGGATTTTTAGAGGTTTCACATGCCTAGTCAACTGAACAGTAACCTAAACTCTGAAATTAAAATGTTCAAATTACCGAATTCCGGATGTCTAACATTTCAAATTTCAAAGGTTACAAGGTATTTTAGAGTATGAAGAAAGAGAAGACCAACCACTCACATTAATGCAGTATGGCACCCCAATCCTTAGACAACCATAACTTAGTTATCTTAATTTAAGTGAGACTAAGTTATTCAAAATGAAGAAAACTAGTCCTCCATTTTAGAGGAATGTGCTAGATTTCTCACCTACCAAAATGATGAGGTATGGTGTTCCTTTCTTTCCCAACAAGGAAAATTACAATGAGGTATGGGTTTTGTAATGACACCAATCATTTTTGTATCTGAATTTAATGAATTATAGGGTGGTTGAAGCAAGATTTCGAATTCTTATATCTCCTTTCTCTCATTCTTCATATTATTATAAAGAGGGGAATTGTTCTAATGTTTGATAATTTTGATTTTTAGCCTCCCTTCTTCTATTGTCTGTAAGTGAATTTTTGGATTTCAAACCTCCCATCTAAACTATAAGTGCAATCTTACCTCTTGGCCATTGTAATGCACTGTATTAAATTTGTGGAGAAATAATAAAATTCTATGAATGAATTTCAATCATGTCTTATATTCATTGCATCTTCATGATCTGTCATTGCAATCTTAGTTATATGTTCATGGTGGTTGCATTAAAAATTTTAATGGTTTGTGTTTAATTGTTAGTGGATTTTCATCAGTGGATTGATTTTTTCTGTATTTTCATCCTTGTTAATCTGAATGTGGTTTCCATATCCATGCAAAGGAGGTTTTTCATCATTCCTTTTGGTGCATCACCATTTTAGTTTAGGTTTAATTTCTTAGTCTTCTTAACCCTATCTCCGTTGGCAAGTTAAATTAGATTTTAGAGTAGATCTTCTACAATTTGGATATGTGCATCATAATAGAGGAATAGGAACTAGCCTTTATCCAAAGAACTTTCCTAATTGCAAATTCCAACACTTTGGGAAAAGTTCCATGTTATGCAATCACACTGATAGTTTCAATCTATCGAATTACAAACAATTAGGGGGTGTTGTGATTATGCATCAATAGCTTCCATTTTCAATTTCTGAATCTAAGTGTAAAAAGGTAATTTATTCTTTAACGTATAATTTCTCATCAAACCAAATTCTAAAATATTTTCCACCATTCCCCCAGCTTTTTCCATAATCATAAATATGATTTTTAGACATTTTATTGGAATCTTAAACTATGGTGTTTTGGTCCCAATGAGTTCAAAAAATAAAATAGGCATTTATCTTTGTTCCAATTATTTTTTGTTCTATTCTATATGTCCTATTGCTTACATGTTCCCCAAATCCTCCCACAATATTTACATTAAATAATATTTGTATTTCTTCAAAGAGCTCGGAGAGACGGAAGAAAAAATTATTAATTTAGTAGATGGAGTTAGCTGATCATGGGAAATACAATGTAAAATGGGGAATTTAATATATTCCATCTAAAATATCACCATGATAACAAGAAAACCGTGATAACCATACCACATGCAAGTAGAAAATTTCAAGTCACTCTAAAAAAGAGAACTAGAGTAGGATTGTAGGTATGGAAAATTTATTAGGATCTATAAAAAATTCAAATTATATATCAAATGCCCTAAATAAATGAGCTACGATTAACCCTCTCTTCTATTTTGTGAGATTAAGATTGTGATGGGCCATAAGTTGCATTTAAAATAATAAATCCATTTGTACAACCCCTTACATATTTATTCGAATATTATTTTGAGTGAAGAACAATTACATTACATTGTTCTCATACCTTCTTGAAGCATTTTCTAAAACAATTCTCATGCCTTGTATTTACTTAATATTTTTCATTCATATAGACTAGTGCATGTAGAACTACAAGATTCATGATTTAATGGAATTTATTAACCTCTTCCAAGATGCTTATTTTTCTAGGTGTTATAATTTTTCTTGGAAAACGTGAGATGCATAGGGCCTACAAAATTAGATATTGATGCATTATGACCAATTTTTCAAAATTTATGAAATATTTATTGAATATTTCCGTATATATATATATATATATATATATATATATATATATATATATATATATATATATATATATATATATATATATATATATATATATATATATATATATATAATGGATATCTTGAGAGATTGTATATCTTTATTTATAAGATTAATAGTATGATTTTTGAATATATGTATAACACATAAAATTAACTATATTAGACTACATAGGACAAGCACAACATCAACAAAACCTTCAAAATTAAAATATGTTACTACTGGTTGTTGTTTTATAAATATTGAAGGAAGTTATTTGTTACAAAGATAAGAGGAGAAATAACATCACTCAAAATTTTATTCTGACCACTAATATAAAAAATACAATATTTCTTGCCTTCTTCACATGCATATTTATCAAAACCTCCATAAGCATGTTTAATAATCTAACACACTCAACTATTCTTTAATGTTTCTTCACACCATGCAGCCAAGCTCCAATTATGGAATAATTTGGAAGTAATTTGAATGAGGCTGATGATTCATTCTTAAACAATCATAGTATTCTCTAGAGAGGCTCAAGAAAACATACTATCTCTTCTAATGAATCTTTTAGTAATTAGAAAATCATATGTGTGTTAATCATAATGTAGATATATAACCTTTGGAATCCTACTATAACTTCTTATTGAAGATTACATATATTACAATGATATTGAAATTCTCACAAGGTATTGACACTAGACCACCAAATGCAACCAATAGGTGTCCAGTTTAATCACTCCACCTTTGTTATCATACTCCCATTCTTCTAAAGAATAGAAATTTTTATTTTCTTGTAAATGGGTTTTGCAAGGAATCCTAATAAATATTTCAACTAATGCCATAGTTTATCACTGTAGGCCGAACATAATTATACATGGTTATTATGTCAACCTACATTGATAAAATGTATCACATAGAAATACCAATAATGTTTACTTATAGAACAACATTATCATTTTCTAAAATGATGGAGCTAGTTTGCATTCTTCATGCTTTTTTTTTTTGAAAAAATCTTGGATATAAACTTGGTTGTATTATGGAAGTTAACACAATTAAAAAACATTCTTGATGAATATAATATATATCACAGGGTGTGTATTTAAATATACAAACATGCTTACCAAATTATGACAATGGTGTTAGAGGAAATGGATATTTTCCCTTGTTGTCCACGCCACTCAAGATTGGTACATGTTTTGAACCTAGAAAATATCTTTGTTATCTTATAAGATACATTTTATAACTTTTCATAGATCTCATGTGTTTAAGGGTGTGGTATTGCTACTACACAAGAAACATACATTATTTAATGGAATTTGATCCAAACACATTGAGGTATATTTTTACTTCCTCAATTATTTTTTAATAACCTTATTTTTTTAACCTCAACCCACACCCAATTTTATTCTTGGATATTTGAGAAGAGAACATAAGTCATATTATATTGAATATTATAGTTAAACAAAGGAGTTTCTAGAAATATTTTTCATATGTTATTTTATGGTGTTCTACACACACAAATAAGGACACTAACAAGTAATGGGTTCATTTTCCAATATTGCAAAAGTGTTTCAGGATTAAGCTATTCTTGGAAAGACAATTATAATTTAAAAAATTACAGACCTCAAAGGGTTGTGCATTGTCTAGCTGCTATAAGTGGTGAAAGAACTAGATTTGAGCCATCCAGCCATGAGCATTTTGTGGAGGATAATTTGATGTGGCATCTTTTTCAAATTAGAGGTCTCATTAACTTTATCACCAGACTTCAAGGGCATGATCCCTTGCTTGCTATGGAGTTTGGGCTAGTATGGAAGGAATGGAAAGTGATGATTTGCGGCATGGAAATAGAAACATCAGAAGAATCCATATCCCATGCTATTGGAATGGACATGGAAGGCTTGAAAATATTCAAGGATAGGAATCAGAGAGAGTATGGAATCAATACTTTATTTGTTGGAAAGGAAATTGTCTATTACTTCACTAATGGTATCACTCATTCTTGCATTCTTGGGGTGTGGAGAGAGGTATTCCTACACCCCATGAAGTATCTTACTATGGAGGGTAAGTAACACAAGTTATATACCCACCACCTATCATTTCTAAACATTTTTAGACATAAGAAGTTTCTCAGTATACCATTCTATCTTTTTGTGTCTCTGACCACCTCATCAAGGGATTTCCAATGGATTAAGGTGGAGTATTCCATCCACAAGGCCTCATTCTTCTCTTGTTTCATAATGGGAAATCGGCTCGGGATAAAACAAATGCCCCTAATTGAAGAGGACGAGGATTTACCCTAGTTGAGTGTCTATCCAAATTGAGGGAAGGAAATCTGGGTTGTAAGCAGATTGGTAAAGGGAAGAGTGGGAAAGGGATGGAAACTCAGAAATTCAGTCCAGTGAAGGGGAAGGATAAAGTTACCTCGGAAGGAGAGCACGGTATTGATATGTGGAAAAACAAAGTTCAGTACTTGGAGACAGTTGTCCAAGTCTTGTAAGAGACTAACTCAATGGTGAGAAAGGGCATGATTGATTGTATCAAAGCCACCAAGAAAATATTCTTAGCCCAGAAGAACATCCATGGGGATATCAAGCAGTTGAATTCTCTGGTTTGAAATTTGGTCATTTGTCGTGATGTTGTGGGAAAAGAGAAGAGGAAAAGGAGGTGGATGAGTTTTGATGAAGAGGAAGAGAAGGATTCTTAGGAGGAGGAGGTTTCTGAGGAGGAAAATGAGGAAGATGTCAAGGAAACCCCCCACATGAAGCCGAATTTGGATTCTAGTATGAAAGAGGAGACCAGGGAGGTTAAACCCTAAAAAATAGTAATGCTAACTAATGGAACTTCTTCCGAACTTTCTACGGACTTTCAGGGAAATTTCACTATTTTTTCTTATTTAACATGGCTTAGATATCTTCTTCTTGCTATTTCTTGGAGCCCCTTATCTATTTTTAAGTTAATTTTGTTTAACTCTGGGGGTCCTTTTCCATTTTTTTTTCCAAATTTTCTTATTTCATGATGTAATATTTTGTACTCGGCCTCTGGGATCCTATCCATGATTTTTACCCCATCTAATAAAAAAAGGACACTAATAGATCCACCATAAGTTTGATTATAATTTTTATTATAATGTTTAGAGTTTAATGAATATAGTGAACATGGCTAAGAATGTCAAAATTTCAATCGTAGTGATCAATTCTAGATGTAATGATGTTAGAGGCACTCATACCATTCAATTATAGAGCTTTAAAACATTGTGTGAAAAACAACCAAAGCATTATGGAGAATGGAATTCTTTAATAGGTTATAGTTGGAAACAACACGATTTTATGTGCATGGAAAATATTGAAGAATACACAAGGCATATGAATTATTAAACAAAAATGACTGAAAGAGTTGTGTCCTTATGCACAAAATTGATTTTGAAAGGATGTTTTCTAACTCTTTGAAGTATTTAACTATTGTGACATACCCTTAACATGTATGTTTCATTAACGGATAAATTTAGTGGTCTTTCCAAAACTAGAAATTTTCTCCAAAATCCATTACATATCCAAGAGATTAATATTTTTTTATTTAATTCTCAAATAAAAATAAATAATGTGACTAATACATGAGCTAGAAAACATATTATAAAAATTATATTCTGACAAATAAATCAATATACTTTTAACAATGCTTACTAAACATTTTGAGATAAAGAAATAGTGAGTGAGAATTTTAAGATAATGAAATAATATTTGATTAATTATTTTTAATGTGGGGGAGTTTTCAATCATTTTTTTTAGTTTTATCTTAACATTCATGAAATACGAAGATAGTCTTAAGAATGAATACCAAGCATGGGGTATGATGAATAAAGCCTGTGATTTTTTTACCTGAATTGCTAAAGGATATATCATCTCATGGAATGCACTTGTATCATTTTTTATTGAACTTAAAATCAAATCAAAAACTAAATTTGACTTGAAATCCCTTCTAGTGTAGTTGGCAACTCATATGCAATAATTTGGTTATGATTTATTTTGTAATTTTTTTAAAGCATTAATGTTATCATACCTATTATTGTCATTTATTAAGAAGTATAAAAATGATCAGTCACAATTAATGTGTTAAGACTACTATATGTTTTTCATTGTCTTTAAATAAGAAATAACATGCTAACTATTGTATCTTTTGGGTTGTATTCTAACTGGTTAAACTTGTATTATAGAAACTGATCCCAGTAATAACTACATTTTATTACCATTCAGTTATAATCATCTCTTATGAAACCTATTACCCTCTTAATGATGTTATGAAATGGAATATGACTATAATACGATTCAAACCCTCATTTAGTCACCAACAATTTTGAATCATCAAATTGATTTATATGGATAAATTTATCTAATCTCACAATCAAGGATATTAATATAAAGGTAATTAACATCATGGTGTTTGAACATGACTAGTGATTCCTTGTTTGTTAGAGGGAAAATTAACAAATAACATACCACTTGTTGAACTCAATGTAATTAGAAGGGTCTGGTACATCTTATTTGTATTACTATATTTTCATCTATGAGTTTCATTACAGTGAACACCACAATTTCCACACATTCATGCACAAAATCCTCCAATTTTATCCTATAATAAGATTCATTATATGGATGAATTTTACTATTGGTGGTCAACCCATTGTGGATCTCTAAAAGAGAATGATTTTAATGATAATGATAGAGTACAATCCCAATGATGTAAATGACAATTACAAAGTACAATAGTACATTGTAGTTTAAGAAACCAGTTCACATGCTTCTATAATTCATATCTTTGTTTTGGAATTTATTCAAATTGTTCACATGCTTCCATAATTTATATATTTTTATGTAATTTTTTTCATTTTTTTTTTTCCAAATGAAATGTTTAAATGCCACTAAAATAGTAAAACCCAAATAACTAGTACAAAATACTCCATTTTCAAAAAATTTGGGTGTTTTCATGATATCTTTTAAGGAGCGAAATTCACTATGTTGAATATCCTATTTTAAAATAGGAAAAGAAGATGGTTGTAGATGTTTTGGACGTTGGCGATACACATCTTGTTTCCATGTTCATGAAATTTTCTAGGTTAATTTCAATAAAATACCAATCATTACATTCGATGACACCACATTTTTCACTAATTTAATCAAATAGTTGTTATTTCGTGTATGTTTGAACACGTTTTTTCATGTCTATTAAAATATTAGAAGAGATATTAGGGAGTGTTGTGGGTGTGCATGTCATAAACCCATCTGTAAGAGGTAGTGGATTCTATTCATAAGTCAAATAATATTCCTTGCGAAGATATCATTTGGTATTAAAACACCACTATTAAAAACCCCATTACCTCCACCACTAGTAGAGAATACAATGAGAAAAATGTGGAGTTCCACATTTTTACACATGGGCAAGAAAATCATGTAAATGACCCTCAAACTCATATACATATAGAAAAAATAGGATACATAACAAAACATAAATCATATTTCCATAAGCCCTAACTACAATGTGCTTGAAATATGGAAATCATGGTCAATCACAAGAAATTAGAACTTCATGCATAAAATAAAGTATAGGAGAAGAAAGATACGATATATGTTGCTCTTTCTACTCAGCTAAGAATCCTTGTTTCTACTTGTATTTTGACGATCTATATATTCATGAGTTCCTCCTTTTCTATTATATTTCCCATGATGGCCTAAAAAAACTCCATCTTCCACATTTATGGCTCCCAATTCACTCGGTTGTCTAGCCTTGATGGGAGAATACATTTTTTATTCTAATATTAAATATTAGCTCAGTGATGTGGGGATGTAGTTTTGAGATATGAATATAGATTTTCCTCTCATTTATGTCTTTAAATACCCCCTTTATTGTATTCGATGGGATTGAGGATTTCCTCTTACTTTCTTTGAGGTAATTTGAGGTGAAAAGTAAGGTAATATGAATGATCATGAGTCTCGAAACTATGATATTTGTATTTTGAATACATTTAATTTTACATTCAAGTGTATAATGAACTTTCTCTATTACCCCTTGTCTAAAATGTTCTAGGAATTAGTGGAAAACATGTTAATGATGGCATTTAATGTGTTATAGTAACCAATTGACAATGAAAGAGATTCAGAAAGAAAATTATTTTATTCTAATTAAAAATTTATAAAAATGGTAAAATCCACAATTAATATGTATTCTATAAGATATATATCTTTATCAAAAACAAGTTAATTTATAAATATACAAGGGAGAATTTGAAAAGATGGTAAAAATATGATACGAAGGGTTTAAGATAAGAACAAAATGTCATACTGCATGCAAACGTTTCATATGCACCTTAGAAAAAGATTTAAAATATATATAAATTGGAAATATGAAATCTATCATATTATTATTATTAGTTATCATTATTAGGGTCATATCTCTTAGACAATTAAACTAATTTTGTAGTCATAGGATCCATTGGAAGTATGATCTAATGGAATTTTTAAAAACCCATTTTAATCATATAAATTTTTCTATCAACACATAGTAAAAAGTCTAGAAATGCTTCGAAGAACCCCAATAATAAAAAAACATTAAAAATTACAAAAATGGTAAAACAACATTATCAAATTTTTTGAAATATGGATTTTCAAAATTATTGTTCTTGATCATTCATTATATTTAGTAAGAAATGAGATCCATTTCTCTTAATGCTTTTATCAAATATGTAACTAAATTCTCAATATATCTCTTAGTGGACCACCTCCCTTAGCGTGTCATCTTCCTTACCTTCTATAATCAATAGAATTTGACTATCTAAGTTTCGTATCCTTGACCACCCTTTTAATGCTTCAATTGGTGTTCACTATTTTCAAACAATTAGGGTTCATATTTTTATTATATAATTTCTCACTAATAACTTATATTTCAGCGAATAAGAAAAATAATGCGTAAGTAACTGTAAAATTAAAAAATGGATGAAACTTGTGGTAGAGTGGAAGATTAGGCTGAAATCAATGCTAATATATTATTTTGTTGATGGTGTATGGCTCCTATCATAGGTGTATGAGTTTCCTCTATAAAATCCTTGAGTTTCTCTTTTTGTAGATGTAGAAAACTTTATCAGCCACTTCTAATTGATGAGGAACCCAATCTACACGATAAAATTGCTTGTGATTCTCATTGTTTGCTTCCATAATATTAAAAACCTATTATTGGATCTGTAAAATTCATTTAACAATTTTCGTTGCTTTATCCATTTTAAATATAGATGCTACATAAATGAGATACGATGACTGGAATCCAATCCATAGTTAAAATTGGTTATATCTCATGGATATATGAAGATATTGGTTGTAGATATGTTATACATATACAATAATTTTATTAGAAAATGTGGGGATAGATAATACCACAAAATTTATAAATGCACCAAAATAAACTGAAAAGGATTATAGTTTGCAATTGAACAAAATGTTATGATAGATTAAATCATATAATTAATTATATATTTTATAAAAAGCATGAACATGAAAGTAAATGAACACAAGAAAAATCTTTTAGATAGAAAATCTTTAGGTAAAAAACCCACTAAAAAAGCACTTATCTGTTTATTGAGAATGTGTATTTCACCCAACACTCTCACTAATTCATGAATCCGCAATAGTTACATTTCAAAAGATTATTTTATAAACTATAAAATATATTTTTTCATGTTTGTAGATAAATCTTCACATTATTCGCATCATGTATCATCAATATGATGACATAAGTAACTCACACGCATTCACAACTTCTACATCTTTTCAAGTGTATGATTTCAAGTAGATCGCCTTGATTTATATCAAGGTGGATTTCCTTTCTATTGGTAACTCTTATATTTGAAGTTTAATAAATACCAATGTAGTACTAGATTCTATCATGCTTATATTTTAAATATAATACATATGACATGAATTTGTAATCTATATAGGTTTTTTCTTAAGTCATTTTCCTTCTTAATATTACAATAGCAACACTCCCACTTAATGTTAAGTAGAGAATTTTTTTTAATTTCCTTTTTATATAAAATAACATAAACTCCATAAATCATCCCATGGAGATTTGAGATAACATGTGAATATATAAATCTTGTTCCAAATAACACATGCCAATTCACCTTTTTGTTATAAAAGTAATTACAACCAATAATTCATGTAGTTGATTTTGGCTATAATACAAAAAAACCTTTGCTTGATGGCTTTATACCTTTGCAATACAATATTTTAGTGTTCTACGGGTTTTATAACTCTGTAGTACACTATTGTAGTATCCCACATAATTAAACAAGTTGTGAACAAAAGTAGGTGTTCTTTGGGTTTTAGAAAAGCCATAGTAAATTACTTTAAAGTTATAAAGATTTAAAAAATTTGTTGTGGAAATAAGTTGTTCCATAGATTTTATAAAAACTATAGTACACATGAATAAAAAAAATCTCAAGATGAATTTATTACCTACAAAGTCTTCCATTAGATTATGGAATTAAGAATATCTCATATCTAATGATTTGTTGGGCATTACAAGTAAACTTCACATAACATGATAATTCACTTAAACAAAATAGAAATAGTATAGGGAGTTTAAAAATGAAAAACTCTTGCCTATAATAGGTGGCATTGCAAAAGTGATGGCATTGAAAAAAATGCAAAACATGGTTGTTCCTCAGTTTCTCATCCTCCTTATTCTTCCTTCAAGGGAAAATCTGAAAAGGAAAATCTAAAAAAAATTAAGCTCATTTGATTTAGAGGTCATGATCCATTTCTTTCACGTGATCATTTGATTCTTTCTCATTTGATTCAGAGGTGGAGATCAAGGTCATCCACATGATCATTTGAGTCTTTTTCATCTAATTTATAGCCTGAGATCAAGGTCATCCATGCGATTATTTAATCCAAGAACATATGATCATCTAATTCATAGTTGAAGATCAATTTCATTAACAATGAGCATTTGATCCAAATTCTAAAATCCCCATCATAGCATGAAATGTGTAGCACACAATGGATTTGTAAAAAATTCTACAACCTAATATTTCGTAGAAAAAAACTTGAGGTTTATGTCACCATGCAAAACTTTGTCACAAAAGAAGTGCATATCAATATAAATATGATTTGTTCTTTGATGTTGAGCTAAACTGTTTTAAAATGTCAATGCAACTTTGGCTATCACATAGAAGAAGACTACATCCTTTGAGACCCATATGAAGTTCACCCAAAAATATTTTCATGTAGATAGCTTCCTTTGCTACTTCCATAGAAATTTTATACTCTTGTTCATTAAAAGAGTTAGATATTGTTGGATTCTTCTTGTTACTCCAAGTGTTTACACCTGCACCCAACTTGAAAAAATATACATAAGAATATTTTCTATCTGCAATATCAGTAGCATCGTCAAAATCATAATAAACAAATAAATTTTCATCGTCACATGAAGGATAATATAGTCCATAATTGATTGTACCTTTGATATATCTTAGAATATTGTTTTCTATTTTCCCAATTTTCCTTATAAGGATCCTACATAAATTTAGAAATAATTCTAGGTACATAGGATATATTAGGCCTAGTGATAGTCAAATAAATTAAACTCTATACAAGATGTCTATATAAAATAGCATAAAATTTATCAAAAGAAATTTTTGGATCTAATTTGATTCTAAATTCAAGAGGAATAGAGATAGGATTACAATCAACCATATTAAATATTTTAATAAGGTTAGAATCATAATGTGCTTAAGATGCAATAATAGATTTGTGATTTTGAAAAATAACAATGCATAAGTAATGGTTTAATAATACTAATGATTCTTACCCTAGCGAATGGATGTGAATGGATGCCCTAACCCTAAAAATGGTGGATGCTTAGGGCCTGAGCTTTATAAGAGGGCACAATAAAGTTTTCTCAGGAGGCCATGATCTTGGCATGGGAAGACTTTTTTTCAGCGAAAAAGGTCATGTGACGACCCCATGTGGGTTTAGAAAATACATTGTTACAATGGTTAATGAAGCCTATGATTTTCCTGATAATGGTGGTTCGATTACTCACAGAGTAAGCATATTTGGAGTCAAGGGGTTCTAGGCTCCCCAATCCCAGTGAAAAGGTTTCCCTTGTTACCGATGGTCTAGATGGTGCATCTAGCTTTCAGATATCTAAAAATACATTTAGGGTTTTTACCCAAAATGTTAAGCAAATCGATCAAGGTGCCTTTTCCTCTGTCCATGTTTATGCTGCTCCACTTCATGGGAGATCAATGGTATATGATATGATCCCTGAGATGGGATCTGAGCCTTTATAGTCCCGGTTTCATCTAAGTCGGTAGAATATTAAATCCATTTCTCAATCTTTCAAGGATGTGGTACGAAGTGTAGGTGATAGGAATAGGGGTTTTCTAGACTCCAAGTGTAATAAGCCTATGGCTTATGCTAAATCTACCCCATAAGTGATTTTACAGGAAGAGGTGGTTCAATATCAACAAGGTTTTAAGAGGAATGGTCGGACTTGTAAATTTAACATCTTCTACCTAGGTCTACTTGCGCTTCATGCTTAGATTTCAAGTCATTGGGGTCCCTTCTTAAAAGGTATGCTTGATATATTTCCTAGTGTTCGAGGTTTTTTTATTGTTTCATTTGTAAATGCTTCAGATAAGGATCTTATTCTTGGGAAAGTTTGGGAATTTAAATCCCATATGATTTTTATTAAAACCCTGGTTTTCCTTGATTAACCTTGTTTTTGATACTTTCAATATTAAATTGATATGGATCCGTCTACCATACTTACCCCTCCAATTCTGGTTAGAGATTTTTTTAACTTCTATTGGTAATAATTTATGGAAATGTTTAGCTATTGACAAGAAAACTAAATATTTTGAGCACACTACTTATGCTCGAATCTTCATTGATATGGATACTTATGTGGAATTCCCTGCCATTAATTGAAATTAAAGTTGAAGATAGAACTTGAATTCAAAACCTGGATTATGAATGGTTTCCCTTTAGATGAAAACCATCATTCTGTCTTGGCCATTTGATATTATATTTTCAATTTGTTAGGAAACATGCTAAAGGTAGAAGATCTTGGTGAAATAACTTTTATCCTAGTCACTTGGTTGTGACAGATCCTTATGATTGTGATTATGACTTGGATTTGGAGGAATCGATTGTCCCAAAAGATGTAGAAGTGCAACAAGTTTGTAACAATGTATCAATATGCAATATCAGGATCCAGTGAACCTATGGAACACATTGAAGTCATGAATCCAATCCATAATAATGAAAATATAAGTCCAAATTTGGAAGAGGGTTGGAAATTTAGCGGTAGGAAAAAGAAAGGCACAATCTCCCCCCTCAAGATGCAACTAAAATAAAAATGGAAGGGGGCACATTGTTTAGATTGTTACTAGTTTTTGGTTGGTTGTTGTTGTTCTTTTGTTCTTGTGCACCTCTGGTAGAGGATGGTTTGTTTTGTTCCTAAGTGTCCTATTTTTTCCTCCACCTGTTTATACGGGGTAGGGTCCCCTTAACCCTTCTTTACTGTTATTAAAAAAAATTCCTAAATATGTAATTACAAATTATTTTCTTAACTTCTGTTTAAATTTAAAAATTACATTCTTTTCACTACTAGCAATAAGGTGATCATCAACATATAAGACAATAATGATAATATGAATATTTTAAATTTTTACAAATAGATTATTATCAATAAAATATTTTTTACAACCAAGATCTTCAAAGAGACTATTTATCTTAGCATACCAAGCTCTTGAATATTGTTTAATATATTATAAATACTTTAATTTTTAAACACAAATAATTACTTACTAGGTTCTTCAAATCCTTTAGGTTTATGCATGTAAATTTCCTCTTTCAAATAACCACTTAGAAAATTAGTCTTCACATACATTTGGTGTATCTCCAATATATGTCGAGCAACTAGAGATCAAATATTTCTAACAATGCTCATTTTTAAAAAAGAGAAAATTTTATGCAGTTGAACCTCAATATTTTGATGAAGCAAACCTTGATTGAAGGTAGGTTGAATCTATGAAAGTTGAATAAAATCCTCTAATTAACACTAATACTTTTGAATTACTCCCTCTTCCTCTTAAAATAAGAATTTTGTAACTCTACTGGTAAGCTTACTACAGGTCATCTTTCTCGATGAGAATTAGAAACCATATTTGTAGCCAACTTAGGAATTCTATACTGAGACATAGATTGTGAATACTCACCTTCAATATCAACATACATCATACAAGAAGAAGGATGATCTTCCTCTTGTAAATTGGATTCCATACTATCTGAATAAGGATAATCAAATTGATTAGATTCAAACTCAAGAAATGTAGAACAAGGAAGAGAGGAAGAATAAAAAAGGTTTCTTAAGAAAATGAACATTCCTATTCTCTATGATCAAATTTTTGATTGGATCATTCACACTTAATCCTTTTTTGCAACCATCATATCCAATAAAAATGGACGAGTACGAGCTAAGATCAAGTTTTTACGTTTTAACTTTAAGAATGACAAGAGAAGTAGGAGTAAAAAAATATCTTTAAATGAGATATATCACATTTATTTATTTATTCTAAACATCATGACGTGTGTTTTCATGAAAATATATTGTAGTAACTGTATTTAGAATATGAAAATTTTTGTTCATGGACTCATCCTAATGAAACTTATTCACATTGGAAGCATGAAGCATGGTCCAAGTCATTTATATGATTATTATATTCTTCCTTTAAGCTATTCCATTCTCTTGAGGGGAGTAAGGAGTTGTGAGTTACCTTTGAATTCAATAAGATACATAAACATCATCATAAGTTTTATTGACATGGTCACCTCCATTATCAATTATGATTCTCTTAATTTTTAGATTAGCCATATTTTTAACTAAGGCTTTAAACTCTTAAAACCTAGACAAAAATTCATTTTTTTCTTAATGAAACAGGACTAAGAAATTTTGCAAAAGTAATAAATGAATATAACATCATACAACGCTCCACCAATAGAAGGAACTTAAAAAGGACCTATTACACCACTATGGATTAATTCAAACAAGTGAGAGGAATTAGAATCATGATGACTGGGAAATGGTTTAGCATGTTGCTTACCATGCAAGAACCATTCATATGATCCATCACCTGATTTCAACTTATGGTGTCCAATAACAAAGTTAATGCAAGACATTTAAAATAAGATTTTAAAGTTTACATACCCAAGCCTTTCATTCGATAATTAAACAACATTAGGAGAAGAAGAAAGAAAATATTTAACATCAAATCCTTCAAATATATTAAATTCATTCCTCTAACAACCAACACCAATAATATTACCAATCCCATTATTTACATACCATTTAATCTTTATTATGATGGACAATTAAGAGAAGAAATTATTGATTGTGTTTATTAAAACAAGTAGCAAAATCTGCAATATATACAAAGAAAATTGGTTACAGGAGGAGATAAATGACGGAAGTTAAGGGGAAAAAAAAATCCACACAAACATAACTACGTAGGTAGTTAAATAATTTATCAATTAATTTACTAAAATTTCCTCCTAAATACATATTTTTTACAAATGTACCCCTAAAGCAATTCAAATTTCACCTTACCAAGACTTGGTGAGTATATCTATAGTATGATAATCTGTGGGGAAATACTAGAGTTGGATGTGGTGGTTCAAGACTTGATCTCAAATATAATGACATTGGACTTCTATGTCTTTGTTATCTCATGGAAAAAAATTATTTCTCAAGCTTCAACACACCCTAATTTTCACAGTGAATGATGGGACAATTTTCTTCATAAACTCCCATATTTCCCAATATGTAATGTAACCAAATAACTTCACACACATCTCCTTATGTGGCATGAAAATATACCTCGGTTGATGAGATACACATAACAATTTGAATCTTATTGATCCACAAGTTTGGTCTAGACCTAAGATTAAATATAAAACCTGAAATTGATTTCCTTTAATCAAGAGATTGAAAATATTATTATTCCATATATCCCTACAAGAATAACTGGGAGGTCTTATAATAATCAATACCATATTCAATTTTACTTCAGATATATCTCAACACATGATTCATTACTACCCACTAAAAATTCTTCATCTCTTGCATGAATCTAGAAAAATGGCTTACAACAAAACAAAAGTATTGTTTTGTATACGCCAAGTAAATGAGACTCACAACAAGATTTTTGTAGTGAGTACTATCTAGTTGAGGTGAATCCAATAATATAGATAGTCAAAAAAAAATTCCCTTAAAGTGGATATAGGATTACAATATGACATGCCATAATTTTTGAGGAGTTTCTTGGAGTATTCCATCTGAGAGATGACAATATTATTCTTCTTCTCTCATATCTCTAGGATAAGAAAATAGTGAATTCTCCCCTAATCGTTCATGTTAAAGTATTTCTAAAAATAATTCTTAATATATTGGATAAGATTTTGTAAACTCCTTGTGATCACAAGATCATCCATATACACAACGAAGGTGACAATCTCTCTGCCTGTATTTTTAATATAAATATTTAAATAAGAGGGGATATGAGTGAATCCATGTTGTAATAGGTGATCATCTATTTTAATGAACCATGTCCTAGGTGTTTGATTAATTCCATTTAAAGAGAATTAATTAGACGGCATACCTTCTAAAGATGTTTCTCATTGAAAAAACCTTCTAGTTGGGTCATGTATACTTATTTTAGATAACCATTCAAGAAAGAACTTTTTACGACCATTTGTTGATGTTTCCATCCTTTTGTGCTGCAAGTGGATAGACATTAATGATTTTTTTTTTCACAGTGGGTACAAATGTCTCATCATATTCAATTCCTTATTGTTGAGTATAAAAATTTTCAACTATCCATGCTTTGTACTTGTCAATAGATCCATATTCCCTATATTTAGTTTATAAAATACACTTACATCTAGTGGAATTCTTACATGCAGGAAGATAAATAAGATCCCTTTTTATTATATATCAAGGAATCATATTCTGCATCCATGGCCTTATTCCACTCTAGATGAAAAAGTGCCTCATAAACTATATCAGGTTCAATGCTATCAACTACTAAACTCTTGAGTTTGATATTTACCACATTTCTCACATGTATTCTCATTTGAACTCTTGATGAATTTTCTGAAACATATTTTAGGTGAGACTCTCTCATGGTGCTTTAGAACAAATTCAGACATTTCCACTACTGCTTATGTGAAGAATTATTTCCCAAATTACCAAGATCAATGAACAATTCCTCTTGCATGTCATCTTTCTTTTGTGAATAATTCTATTTATCATCATCTAGATGTGAGAGAAATATATGACATGAGGTCATTGTTGACTCTTATTTTTGTGGAAATGAATAAAAGGATGACTTGTCAAAAACCACATCTCTACTGCCATATATCTTATTTGACTCAGGATCCATGAGATGATATGATTTTTAAGTATTACTTTACCCAAAAAATATGCAGTGGAGCATTTTTACACCAAGATTATTCCTGTTATTATCTAGGACATGCATTTATGTAGTATATCCAAATAATAAAAAATGAGAAATAGAAGGTTTATGATTAATCCATACCTCTTCTAGTGTCTTGTCCTGTAAGATCTTTGTAGGTTTCTAGTTCAGAAGATATACATCATTTTCAACCACTTATACCAAAAATATGTTCTCCAACTTTACAGTGAAAATCATGTAAGGCTCCATATCCATGATAGTTCGATTGTGAAATTATAAAATTCAATTCTGCTTAGTTGTATAGGGTATAGTCAAGTGATGTGTTATTTCATGCTCCTTGAAGAATTCTAAGAATGTATTTGACATTAGCTCCCTCCTAGATCTTAGTGGAGGATGAGAATGGGATATCTGGCTTATTGAACAAAGGTAGTGTTAGTGCGCAATCACAACTCCCCCAAATAGGCTGAGTGTGAGTGGGGCATTTGGTGTGATTGCACAGCATGGGACCATCTCTAAAGATGTGGAACTTGCAAAACTTGAGATGGCCCTCCGGAGAAAGCCTGTTCTTACTTCCTAATCTACTTGCCACAAGCTACTCTAGTGTAGAAAGAATCTAACGAACCTAATCTAACCATTCCAAGGGGACAGGGAGAGAGAGAGGGTGAAAGAGCCTACACTAAGCGGTGATACACAAGAAAAGTAAGTGGCAAGATACTTTGTTGAGGGAGAGTGAAACATGGAAGAGGGGACTGAGGGAGGTCAAAAAAAGTGATACAGACCCAGATCCAAATCCAACATCGAAACTCCACGAAACATTACATATTACACCTACAAACATGAGACAAAGAGGCACAAAGAAACAACAAAACGATGTGAAGGGTTGAAAGACACCATGAAACAAGATTTTATTACTCTATAAGGTGCAAAAACTGTTACATACAGTGCTCAGAGGCACAAATACACTCTCTAGGTAGAAAAGAAGGCTTACAACTCAAATGGAGTCATGAAATGAATTTGATAGAGTTTCCCCATATCCATAATGTATCTCCTTCTCAAATGAGAATTATTACTATATTTAGACAATGAAAATCAAAGGGAAAGAAGAGAAACCTGAATTTGCTCCTAAAATCCAACAACCAACCATCAATGCCTACCGCGAATCCATCCACAATATTTCAAGTATTATTCCCTCTATCTATTCGGCATCTTGAAGAAGGAAGAATGACAGATTGATTCAAATCAAATCTGGTATTTGAAGCAAATCGAGTTCTACTTTAATGGTCTGAAAAATATTTTCCCATTTTTTTACACACCTAACCTCATCAAAAATTAAAGTTTCAAGCTCCCATGGTGTAGACGGGGTCGAGACCTTTTCAACGGTGCTATTTTTTTTTAATTTAGAGCATTGGATCAAAATATAGGTCCATTTGAAGATTTGATCGGGTCTGTACAAAAATGGTAAAAACCATTTAGCAAAATGGATCCGTGGGCCCGAAACTCACTTTTTGCCCTTTTTCACCAAAACAAAAAATGCAAAATTTTCCTTACAGCCCTGCAATTCACTTTTGGCAAAAAATCATCTTCAGGCTCACCAGTCCACATTTTCCATTTGGGTGAAAAGTCCTTTCAAGCGTCGTTGGCCTGAATGCAATTGAGGTTTGACACATTGCTCCTTGGGCATAAGCGGAAGTGCATCTCATTTCTATAATTTATGTCTCTTGAACCAAAAAGTTATAATTACCTCCAATAAACCACCTTCCCGCTTTGACTTGAAACATGGACATGTGTCCCTTTGCAGGCCTTAGGCATTTTTCTTCATTTGGCTTTAAGCTCCCCAGCGGGCTTGCGGGCCTGAAATTCACTTTGCGCCCTATTTGTAAAAAGCACAAAAGTTCAAAAAATCCCCGCAAATCTTCCGGCCTGAAATTCACTTATGAAAATTTTCCTCTGCTGCCTTGCAACTACAATTTTCGAATTGGTAAAAAGTCTTCCCCAGGTCCACCAGCCCACCTTTGGCAAAAAATCCTTCCAAGGCCTGTCGAACCGTAACTTGCAAAATATGAGGAGTTAGGACTTCCTTATATTATTGGAAAGGGGAAGAAATTTCCCACTTGATGAAGATGTTTTTAGGAAGCCTTAAGTTCTTAGAATATCTAAAAAATTGGATTAAAGCACTAAAAGAGGAAAAATGGGTGTAGTTAACAAAAAATAAGCATGACCATATTTTGAAAAACAATTTGGTGACTCAAATAGGACATCTACATGCTAGATGAGATGATCGGTGACATTGAAGCATCCATTGGGCATGGAGTCATGAATGATATCTTGATTTTGATCTAAACTTTAAAAATATGATCCCTGAGCCACTTGGAAAACCACTGAAACAGGGATTGGAGCTGATCTCACCAAATGTCATTCTTAATGCACTATGTAAGAACAAAAAAACACCACAACACACTATGTAAAAAATTGGAAATCATACACATCCCAAGGGGGATATGCAGCGTGTGAAAAAGCACTTCTTTTGCTTAAAGAAAACCTACCTACTTTATTTTAACCAGAGAGAAAGAGGGCTCAAACAAATCCTACAACTGGAAGGGAGATGTAGTTTCCTTTTCTCAAGAAGGGAAACCATGTAAATGGCTTGTCACTGAGTATGGCTGCTTGGATGGCTGAAAAAATGACAAGGGTTCAATCCTCCACCCATATCATTAAGGTATCAACTAGAAACTAGTCAAATACCTCTTCAGTCTGCTACTTACTTAGTTCGCATAGGTATTGTTGTTGATCCTTGGAACTTTTAGGATCTCCCTCATGCTTAGAAGAAAGCATGACCAGTTATGGCTCCTCCCTTGGCACCAATGAAGACAAGTATATAATTGGGAAAGGTTTGATCCTTTGAATGTGCCCATGGTTTAGAATTTAAAATCCAAGAATGGAGTCTTCTTGTTGACCTTCCTTGGTGGATGGTGTGAGAGGGATGATGAAATCCTGCTACCTTTTCTCTTCCTTCTCCTGTAAAGAACATAGAAGATTCATATCTTCCAACCTTGGTTCTAGAGGGATTTTATGAAGTCCAGGTTGTTGTACTTGAATTCTCTCCTTCATGGCAGTAGGCTCTTGTGCTTGGAAGGTGGATGATGGATGAGAAAAGGATGTGATCTCCATGGGCTCCTCTTCATCAAAGAAATCCTCTAAGTCAGAAAGATAATATACCTCTTTGTTTTCCTGTTGAATGTGGTCTACCTCCTCCACGGTGTCTTCTTGATATTCAAATTGCTTGCCATGGTTCCCTTCTTCCTCAAACATGAAGTTTGAAATCTCAAACTCTTCTTCAACATTAGAGCTTGAAGGGGATGAAGTGGGAGGAAGAACTGAAAGTTCTTTTGTGGCCTGCTCTGCATTTGGAGCCTCTGAAACTGTATGGTATTCCTCCATCATGGGTTCATCAATCAAATCAGCCATTTGAAATGAAATCAAACAATCTCCAATGATGCTTTCTTCATTGAGTGGCTTCAACTCTGATTTGATCTCTCGCAGCTGCTCCTCTTCAATGGGGCTTGGAGCTGATTGTTCCTCCTCTTTAACTGGTTATACATCTTGGATTAGATCAACATTTTCTTCAGACAGAGTGCCATTTTGGACATTTCATTCAAAGAAAAAATATTGTTGATCTTCTTCTTTTTTTTTTCCTCTTCTGCTACAAATTCAGCCTCAGCCACCATTGGCTCTTCAACCTTGATCTCCTATATTGGCTTAACCATCAAGGGGATCTTTGTAAACCAAAACCTAAAAACCCTACACTTCATATCTTCTATCATTTCTTCTCTATTGGGTTCCTCTTCTTGGTGTTCTCCTTGACTTGATTCTTAAGTCTCTTCCCAACATGGACTTAGGAAAGCAAGAGGAGTGGTAGGTTGGGGTTCAACTAGTTTTTCTATTGCTTTTGATCGAGAGGGAAGTGAAACTTGTTTTTTGGAGGGAATGACTACTTGAGAGGGAAAAGGGAAGAAGAATTGAGGTGGGATGGAAGATCAAGGGATGGAGAAGAGAAATCAACACTTGGAGCAGCATATGGGAAGATTGACTCTTGATCATGCTGAAATGATAAAGAATGAGGAAAAGGAAAAGAAAATCTAGGAGGTGGTGGACTTACCCATTGACAAGGTTGTCTTATGTGTCCATCTCATAAGCCTCAATATCCTCAATCCATCCTGTTAGTTGAGGAAAAAAATCAACCATGAAGTCAAGCTTCTCTTGAGGGTTTTAATATCTTAGAAAAGGACCTCCCCATGGACAAGGTGCCTTGAAATCAATGCTGAATGCCTTCATTTGTGTTTTACCCTTAGATTACACCATGGTAGCCTCCATTCTTTGAATCTTATCTAGCAGATCAACATTCTCCATGTAGCTATCACCATTGTATGCATCCCCTTGTTCTTGATAAGCTCCATAGCCAAATTGGTTTTGACACTACTCATATGGGTAAGTATAATGGTTCTAGATCTAATCATAATACTGATCTGGAGGAGTTGGAAAATTCATTGGAGGTGGAATGCACTGCTGTAAGTGTGTGTTTCATGAGGGGAATGAGGTCATGATTGCACAACTTCATGGAATGGGAGAAAATGAAAGATTTGGAAGAAGAAAATGGATGAAAATGAGTGAATATGAATGGAAAAGGTCTATAACTTAGAGAATGGGTCATTGACAAGATGGAGTCACCAGATGTGCTTTGATTGTGCCTCTAAAGGCTGAATCTCACCAAGAACACATCAACTTGATGAAATAATGTGAAGACCTCTTGTCCCACAGGGCATGCCAAAATTGTTAGTGTGGAATCACATCACCCATGAATGGCCTAAGTGTGAGTGGGGAATTTGGTGTGATTGCACAACATGAGACCATCTCTCAAGTTGTGGGACATGCAAAACTTGAGATAGCCATCCGGAGAAAGCCAATTATTGCTTCCTAATCTGCTTTCCACAAGCTACTCCAGTGCATGCAGAATCTAACTAACCTAATCTAACCCTTCTAAGGGGACATGGAGAGAGAAAGGGTGAAAGAGCCTACACTAAGATGTGATACACCAGAAAAGGAAGTGGCAAGATACTCTATTGAGGGAGAGTGAAATAGGGAATAGGGGACTCAGGGAGGTCAAATAGAAGTGACACAAACCTAGATCCAAATACACCATTGAAACTCCATGAAGCATGACATCTTACACTTGTAAACATGAAATACATACATAGGAAAAAAAACAAGAGATAGAGAGGCATGGAGAAACAACAAAATGATGCCAAGGGTTGAAATATACCACAAAAAAATATTTTATTGCTCTATAAGGTACACAAACTGTTACATGCAGTGCTTAGAGGCACAAATATGCTCTCCAAGCATTAGAGAAGGCCTATAACTCAAATTGAGTCAGGAAATGACTTTGTCAAAGTTTCCCCACACCTTGAATGTGTCTCCTTCTCAAATGAGAATTATTACAATATATAGATGATGAAAATTGGAGGGAAAGAAGAGAAACCTGACTCTAGTCCTAAAATCCAACCACCAACCATCAATGCCCACCTCGAATCCATCCACAATCTATCAAGTCTAGTTCCCTTTGTCTCTTTGGCATGTTGAAGAAGGAAGAATGATGGATTTGATCAAATCAGATCTGGTAGTTGAAGTAAATTGGGTACTGCATTAATGGCCTAAAATATGTTTTACCATTTTTTCACCCACCTAACCTTGTCAAAATTTTAGTTTCAACATCCCATGGCATAGAAAAGGTCGAGAAATATTCAACGGTGCCAAATTTCTTGAATTTAGAGCACTTGATTGAAATATATGTCCATTTTAAGGTTTGAGTTAGGTATGTAAAAAATGATGAAAAATAGTTAGCAAAATGGGTCTGCGGGCCCGAAAATCACTTTGTGCTTTTTGGCATTAAAAAAATGCTAAATTTTCCCCACAACCTCACAATTTACTTTCGGCAAAAAAACATCTTCAGGCCATCCAGTTTGCATTTTCCATTTGGGTGAAAAATCACTTCAAGCCCCACTGGTTTGCATGCAATTGAGGTTTGACACGTGGCTCCTTGGGCATCAACGGAAGCATGGCTCATTTCTATACTTTATGTATCTTGAGCCAAAAATTTCTAATTTCCTCCAGCGACCTGCCTTCTTGCTTTGACTTGAAACATGGTCACGTGTCCCTTTGTTGGTCTTAGACATTTTTCTTCATTTGGCTTTAAGATTCCCCTTCGGCTTACGGGCCCGAAATTCACTTTGCACCCTATTTGTGAAAAGTGCAAAAGTTCTAAAAAACCCTGCAGATCCACCGACTTGAAATTCACTTGGGAAAAGTTTCCTCTAGTGCCTCGCAACTACAATTTTTCACTTGGTAAAAAGCCTTCCCTAGGTCTGTCGGCCTGCCTTTGGCAAAAAATCCTTCCAAGGCCCGATAGCCCGTAACTTGGAAAATATGAGGAGTTTGAAAGACTTCTTTATATTATTGCAAAGGGGAAGAAATTTACCACCTAATGAAGATGTTTTTAGGAAGCTTCAAGTGCTTGGAATATCTAAAAGATTGGATTGAAGCACTAAAAGAGGAATAATGGGTGCAGTTAACCAGAAATAAGCGTGAGCTTATTTTGGATAACAGTTCGGATTTAGAAGAAATGCATAATCAAATAATTATAAATTAAAACAATAAATGTCAAAGATTATGCATTATAGCATGTAGATTACAAAATTTTGTAATGACCTGAAAGCTAATAGACACAGAGCATAGAGATGGTAACACCATATTTAAGTTAGGAAAACCTGAAGGTAAAAACCCCATTGAATAAAGCACTATTTGTTATTAATAATTTCTTATACAACTTTTACCCATTGCTTCCAATTTTTTTCTTGGTCTCACAGAATGATTGCAGATAACTTTCTTAATCATTCAATACAATACCCTGTCATAATTATCCAATCTATTGTATCTATCTAAATATCAATCCGGTACTAATTTATTCATTGCTCATCACCAATCCCAAGAGGGATCACATGAATTAATAGGGTGGGTGAATCACTCCAGCCTCTTTACTCATAAATGTGTAATATATTCATAATAAAGTATAATAGAAAAAAATTTAAAATAATATTTAGTCATATTGCAGTGGTAGATAACCAACTTGAAAGTATCACCCCAACACACCCCTTAGTTTTAAGTGGGGAAGAACATGAAAAAAACATGTTGACATATGTTCCTTATACCAAGATGGTTGGCATCCAAAAACACATGGGTAATGTGGGTTTTTCAATTCTACTATATAATTTTGCAATATCCCACATACTTATAGAATCCATGCATAATTCTTATATGGGTTCACAATTTTTCACTACACTAAAGTAGATTCTCGCGGATTTTTTAGTTTCGTGGTATAATACCACATTGTTTCATGAACTTAATTAAGCCACAAATGACTAAAACATATTGCAAATTTTACCGAGAACATGACACACATGAGTAAAACAATGTTGCAAAGATCGTAAAAAATCTTCAATACAAAAGAGCATATACAAAATACGTTCTAAGGACAAGTGATTTACATATCAAGACTTATATTATATTGTGTAGCCTTTTATAAACTAAGCATTTCCATATCTAATGATTCGTTGTGATTTAAAACTAACTTCACATAGTGTGACACATTTACTTATTACAAGATTGAGGAAGTATTGGAAGTATTCAACATGTACTTAAGAGGTGGAATTTTCATGCACACTCCACCTCAAGAGAAACTCTTATAGGACCAATATCAAGACTTTATACTTAAGGACAAGTGATTTACATATCAAGACTTATATTATATTGTGTATCCTTTTATAAACAAGGCATTTCCATATCTAATGATTCGTTGTGATTTAAAACTAACTTCACATAGTGTGACACATTTACTTATTATAATATTGAGGAAGTATTGGAAGTATTCAAAAGGTACTTAAGAGGTGGAATTGTCATGCACACTCCACCTCAAGGGAAACTATTATAGGCCCAATAAGGTGTTAGGAATTAGTATTCACATGGTTTATTTATATGGTTAGTTTAATGTGTTATTAATATATTATTGTTATATAAACAATAATATATTATTGGTGTTGAGTTGTGTATTGTTACAGGAGTAACAATCACAACTAAATAGGTTTATTTGTTGTACTTTCCTATTTTAAGGAAGTCAGTTTTCTTATGTATATGGCTATTTAATACCCTGTGTATGTAATTTATTGGTTACAATATCAATATTATTTTTTTTTCTGTGTGACAAATTGTTGTCCCAATATTTGGCATCAGAGCGATTATGGATTCCTGAGCATTATGTGGGGTGGACTTATGGCTATTTAATACCCTGTGTATGTAATTTAAATTGGTCGAATACAATATCAATATTTTTTTTTTTCTGTGTGACAAATTGTTGTCCCAATATTTGGCATCAGAGCGATTATGGATTCCTGAGCATTATGTGGGGTGGATCCAAGTTATTCATGGTCGCCCTTGTTATGGTAGTGATTTTATTGCATCATTATTTTACCTATAGGCGTGCTCTTTATTGGATTCATTGCATTTCAAACTGACCTGCATCATCTGTTCTATTTTTTCAAAGATTATTGTTTAGACAATGTAATCAGGAAAAATAAAAGGCATTTGAAAGGTTTTATTGAAACTACAGAATATTGTTTCCACAAGTATTACTTCTCGCAGCTGTCAAAAAGAAAAAAAAGAGGAAGAAAGCATGTTTTTTTAGCCGGTTTAGGCGTCAAACTCAGTCAAGAACAGCTTTCATATCATGCAATGAAATAAAACAAAATGAGTACCATTACAAATCTCTGGAAATAAGCTTTCCCACGCATTAAACGGTTTGCAAATCGGAGCTCTGGTTCTCAAGTTATGAACAAATCATTGTTGGTCACTTCAAAAAAAAGCAGCTGTGAGTTTCTTGCCTTACCATAGCCATTTCTGATTGGCTAATTATTTTATAGTTTTGCAAAAGTATAGTTTGAAAATATTTATTTTTTCTATAGTTTTTGCTTAAATAGTTGCAAACTGAGGGAAAATAATACATTTTTGGCCAAATTAATACTTGTTTGGCGCGAGTTCTTGAGGTTATAAATATTTTTGGAATCTACATTTCCTCCCGGTTCCAACGAGTGGTCACACGATAAATTTTCTCTCCATCTTGAGTAAATTTTTAATCGTTGAGCCAATTTTAATTAAATTGGGTCTTTTTACGGGAAATTGTAACTTCAATAACTTTTGCATGGTAACTCGAAATCGAGCGCCGTTTTTTCCAAAAGTGTATATTTTTTTATTCCCGTCCTAGTGGTTCTAATTTTGGGAGAAAATTAAAAAAATTGAAAATCACCCTCTATTTTGGCCATCTTGTGGATGCATTATCGGTTGTATCCAACGTCCTGAAATAAAAGGTTTCACATTGAGGGGAGAAGCTTAAATAAATACAATGTGGAAACCATGTAGTCTCATGTTCAGATCCGGCTGAGTTAAGCACCCATATGATGGAGGAAGGAGGCATCGGAGGAAGGAGGTCGAACAGCAACCTCTCGTCAGTCACCAACGACGGGGCTGCACAGAAAGATTTGGTGACAAAGGTGTGCAGTGTGAGTACTTGTTTTAGAGTTTTGCAGTGTTCCAGTTTCAGCTTGGTGTGATTATTTTTTAGAGTTCCTGTTTTGTTTGGTATTTGATGGATGTTGGAAAGAAAGTTATGTTGGAGCACAGATGACTGTCAATGATCCTCTGACTGAATTGGTCCTCTAACTGCCGTACTTCATTGGAAGATGGTCAACTAGGAGAATACGTTCACTAGCATTAGTGACCATGTGCAACAAGACCTAACTAGCAAGATCCATTCAGGAGTATGTTCTTCGATGTAGTTTGCTTCTCAGTATCTATATGAGTGGAATTTCACATTGTGGGGGGGAATACATACCAATGTTCCATTCCCATTCTGCACCCAAAACGGCTTAGTCAAGGAAAGCTTCCAGTGGCAGTGGCAGTTTTCTATGCTGTTAGAGATTGAGTGGTAGCGATCAAAGACAGAGACTACAATTAAGAACATTACGATTCTTATAGGAAGTAATGTGAAAATTTTTCAGTATATCTTCTATTGTGTAGTTTTGAGATATGCAAACATAATTCCCTGATGTATAAGCATAGTGGTGAACAGTAGCACCAGAGTAAGTCAGTTCATGGATCTTGAAAGGGTTTGTCGGAGGATCCAGAAAACCACACGAGGTCGACTGTTGATGTGTGAACATATATGCAACATGATCTTCAGTTGAAGTCAGTTCATGGATCTTGAAAGGGTTTGTCGGAGGATCCAGAAAACCACACGAGGTCGACTGTTGATGAGGTTCCTGTCGCATCAAGGTTTGTGGTAAGCCTTTTTAAAACCATGGAAGGAGCGAGCCTTTCTTTTGGATCAAGGTCATGAGTCACAGAGTTGGACATGCCACAGGGGTGAGCATACTGCAGAGGAGTGTGTGGATGTTTTTCTACCATGTAAACATTAAGTGGGGGAATGTTAGGAATTAGTATTCACATGGTTTATTTATATGGTTAGTTTAATGTGTTATTAATATATTATTGTTATATAAACAATAATATTCTATTGGTGTTGAGTTGTGTATTGTTACGGGGAGTAACAATCACAACTAAATAGGTTTATTTGTTGTAACACTTTCCTATTTTATAGGAAGTCAGTTTTCCTATGTATATGGCTATTTAATAGCCTGTGTATGTAATTTAAATTGGTCGAATACAATATCAATATTATTTGTTTCTGTGTGACAATATTGCTGTCCAAATATAAGGCACAAAATTTATCGAACACAGTGGATGTGTGAACATATATGCAACATGATCTTCAGTTGAATAGAACTTGATTTCAATATCACCATTCAAGACTTTCTCTCGAATTAATTTCACATGAACTTTGATAATCTTATTCCTTTTATGGTGAACTAGATTATTTGTAAGATAAATGAAACTCTGGTTTTTGCATAAAATGTAGTGCTTCTTTTGATGCCCATATGCAGTGCATCCAATAGTAATTTCATCCACATAGCTTATTTTGCATTTTCTATAACACTTATATACTATACTTTAGTAGAAGAGATAGATATTGTTGGTTGTTTCTTGCTACTCCAAGTGATGGCACCTGCACCCAGCTTGAAAACATATCCATAAGTATACTTTCTATCTGCAACATCACCAATATGATCAGAATCACAATAGCCAAATAATTATGCATCATTAGAAGAAGAATAAAACATACCATATTTGAGTGTTCGTTCGATATATTTCAAAATTATTTTAGCCACTTTCCAATGATTCTCTTAGTGTTCTTACGTAAATATTAAAATTAATCCTACTAAAAAATAAATATCAGATCTAGAAATAGTAAAATAAATTATATTATCAACTAGCTGTCTATACAGATTATGATCAAATTTAGCACAAGCTAGTTTAGGATCTAATTTAACACCAACTTCAATTGGAATGGAAATAGGTTTACAGTCAATCACAGTAAATATTCTAAGATAATTCACAACATAATGAGATTGATATCCAACAATAGACTTGTGATCTTGAAATACAACCATGCCAAGAAAGTGATTTAATAAGCCTAAACCATTTGCTTTAACTTTTCTTTGATCTTAACAATTAAATTTTTATAATTATTGGTAATCAAAAGATCATATACATACAAAATAGAATGATAATATGATTTTTTTCATACTTATAAAATATATCATTATAAAAAAAATGGTTAGTTAAACCAATATCTTGGAAGAAACTTTTAATTTTAGCATACTAGGCTCTAATGTCTTCCTTATGACCATACAAAAACTTTGTAAGATTACATACATAAAGTTCCTTACCAAGTTCTTTAAAACCTTTATGTTTCTTCATGTATATTTATCATATTAAATCACCATCAAGAAATGTATTTTTACATCCATTTGATGAATATCCCAACCATATTGGGTAGCCAATGCAAGAAGAATTATAATAGTGCTCATTTTAGCTATAGGAGAAAAAGTCTCAAAATAGTCAAGACCAGGTTTCTGAGTGAAACCATGAGCTACCAACCTTTCTTTGAACTTTTCAATAACTCTAAAGAGTTGTATTTGATCTTGTAAAACTATGAATATCCTACAATGCTTCTCTTAGAAGGATGAGGGACTAGTTCCTAAGTATTATTTTTAATTACATAAGTGTATTTGTATTTCATAGCATGCATCCATCTATCATATTAACAGAATTTTTAAAATGAACGTTGTTTTACCTCATATAGGGTTATCAAATCATGATAATAATGTTGACTACGAATTAAATTTCTAAGATTAGCAAGCTAAGAGTCTTGAAGAATACATTGAGCCCATTTATAAACCTTGTGATGCAAGACATTTTGAGAATACTCCCCCTCAATATCCATCATATCTAGATCATGATAATCTTACTATTGAACTTATGTCTCCATAGTTTTAGGAGAAATATTATCAGGCTCTCTCTTAGGAGAAATAGAGGAGGGTTCATGTGAAGCATCACAAAATTTCTTTTCTAAGGCAATAACATTCCTATTCTCTAATATTTCATAATCGAAAGGGTAATAGAATATTAAAACTTTAGTTTGAAAACCATAACAAAAAAAAAAGAATAAGAGGTTAGATCAAGATTATTCCTTTTAGCTTTTGGAATGAAGATAGAGGCAAGAATACCAAATATTTGTAAGTGAGAGATATCTGGTTTTTTATTTTCCCATACTTCATGAGGAGTAGTTGATGAATACATTTTGTAAGAAATATATTAATAATATAGACAATAGTATTCATAGCTTTCGCTGATAGAAACTTACGCACATTAGAATCATGAATCATTGTCCTCTCCATATCTTAAATAGTCATATTAATCCTTTCTGCAATGCCATTTTGTTGTGAGGAATAGGGAGTAGTCAATTCTCTTTGATTCCCATATGACACGCATGACTAATGAATATTTTTACTAACATATTCAACTCCATTACCAGCCATAATTCTTGTCATTTTTCTTATTATAAGCATTCTCAACTAGATCTTTAAATTCCTGAAACTTAGACAAGACATCAAACTTATTCCTTAATAAAATAAGACCAATTCATTCTATAGAAGTTATCAATAAAGAAAACATACAAATCTCTACTGAGTGAAGGAACATCAAGTGGACATCTTACATCACTATGAATTAGATCTAATATCTAAGAAAAATTGGGATCGTGACATTTGTGAAATGATTTAGCATGTTTTTTATCACGCGAGAAACTTTCACATGTTTCATCATCATATTTAGGAAGACCAACAACAAGATTTAGACTATAAATTTCATAAAATATTATTGAATTTCCATGACCAATTATTTCATGCCAAAACTGAATATTATTCATAGAGGAGGAAGAATAACAAAACTAAGACACAAAACCATCAAAGATGTACAATATTGTTTTTTGAATACCAAAAACAATGACATTGCTAAAGTTATCTTGCAGCAAAACAACTTCAAAATTTTATTTAGTTATCTGAGAGTAAGAAAAAAAAATCTTTTTGAGCTGAGGAACAAACAAGACTTTCCTAATTATACCATTTGACAATTTAACATTTCCACAACTTTCAGATCTAATGATGGAGTTATATTTTAGATAGATATTCTCCTCATATTTCATGATAAAGGCATGTGACTAGAGGCACCACTATTAAGAATCCATTCATTATCATTTGGTGCTAAAAGGGAAGTGTACAGGGAAATAGATTGCTCAACATTATTTGCATCATTTTGCTTCTAATTTTGAAATTTCTTTTGATTGTTAATTTTACTAGTTTTGAGTATTTTTAATAAAAAAAATTGCTTTTACATGGCATTAAAACTCTTTATGGCAAAAATTATCACATTTTTTACATGTGCCATTAAATTTGACTTTAAATATCTTACTATTTTTAGTTGAATTGGACTAGGATTTTATTTAAATTTGGGTTTGGAATTAGGTTTCAAATTAGGCATTTTTTATTCCTATTACAAGAAGACTTTTGATTCTGATAGAAAAGGGCTTCAGAAGAAGTCTCTTTTGAATTAAAATTATCCACTACTTTCTCTTCTTGAATTAACAGAGACGACAACGTATCTAAATTAGGTAAATCATTCTCATTCTAAATCATTGAATTAATAATAGATAATATAAGTTTTAACTATTCATGTATATTTATCTAAAATATAATATATTATAGATTATATTTAAACAATTCACAATTACCACCATTCAATTGATCTTAAATGTTCTTCATTTTAGCTAGATAACTATCTATTATCTCATACCCTTTCGTAGGAGTTGTAAAAAATTCCATAACAAGCTTAATTATTTAAAAATGGAATTCCTTCATCCATTGTCTTGAATTTCTTGCAGGTATCAGCATGTGAGTCCATATGACTTATATACAATAATAATTAATCTTTTATGCTTTGGAAAAGGATGGACAAACCTTTAGAGATTTATGAGAGAAGGAGCTAAGAGTTTTAGGTGTTTCTTATATTTCAGTGGGTTGTGTCTCCACACTAGTCATAAGATTCCATAACTTCCTATCCATAAAATAATGTTTCGTTCAAACTCTCTACATGTTTTCATTCATTCCATTCAATAGCTGAGACTTATCTAATGAAACACTAGTAGATGATTAGCTAAAAGTTAACTAGGATGTAGAATAATAGTAGTTAATCTGATCTAGTACTACATGCAAAGAAAGTAAATAAATGTAGTAAATAAATATGGAAATGATATAGACTAAATTAAGAATGCATGAAATGTGATATGTGGTGTCTATAGTGCAGTGTGTGGGGTTAATGTGTAGTAAGCCCTCAATAGTCAAGTGTGAACCGAAGCACAAGAGTGTGTCATCGGGTAATGAAAATGCTAAAATGTGTGATATGTATTCCTACGTGAGGAGATTGATGAATGATAATGAAAGTATGGGAGATGCGCTAATTTTAATATGAATGGGGAAATATATGTAAATGTTATGTCCCCCAAGTTTGCGATGGTGCATATTTTTTAAAATAGAGAAGTGAGGTCTAAACACGGTGAAGTATCATATATTTTTAATAGGATTAAAAATAATAGGGGATCGTATGGTATGTGTGATGACTAATAGATGATCGTAAATGTATTCATGTATGATTGGTTATGTAATAGATAAATATGTTAATGTAAGATGAAAGGAGGTTATATATTGTAACAAACCCCTCAACAATCATATAAGAACCATAAGAATATGAGTGTGTCATCAGGATGATAGAGTGAAAAGAGTCACCTACTAAATACCAAGTTGGCGTTTAGTATTGGAAGCATGTTCAGAAAAATTATCGGGAGGACCATGCAATTGTTGTAGAATTTGCAATTTGTCATGACCACTACTAGGAGGATTAGTTTCCTCGATGAAATTAATTTGTTAGAGCTTCTACTTTATAGGATGCCTAGTTACACTAAGTTTTAAAGTATGTATAGATGATATACTCTAAAACCTAATCTATCATGACAAGGGGACAGGGTTGAGAAGATGCAAGAAAAATAAACCTAAGATAACAAGGTGATGCACCAAAGGAATGTTAAACACCCATTTTGCAACTTCAACACAGACCATAGAAATCTAATACAAATACAACGCACATATAACCAAACTATAATGAGAGATCAGAGGAGAAAAATGAACACATGAGAGGGTTGAGAATCATCCACAGACATATATTATTACTCATGAGTTTATACAGTACATTACAGTAGCCAAGAGGCAAAAATTTGTATTACAACTTGAATGGGAGGTTTGGACTCCATGACTCGTCTGTAGACCAGAGGAGAAGGGAGGGTGTTAAAAAAAATGTCAAACCTTTTACATTGAGCCCAAATCCTTATTTTATAGATATAGTGAATAGGGAATAAGAAAAGAGGTGGGAAAATCGATTAAAGCTCAACTACTGGCCATCAATACTGCTACAAATCCACCCACTATCTGTTGAGTCCTCCACTTTATGTCTATTCAGTGTGTTGAAGAAGGAAGAACTGTGGATCAAATCAAATCTTATCTTGTTATTGGAGCAATCAAATCACATATTAATGGTGTGAAGAAATTTTCCCAATTCCCACCCACCTAAGGTCATCAAAATTAAATTTTCAGGTTTTCATGGCGTAGACGAGGTTGAGACATTTCCAATGGTGCCATATTTATTGGATTTCAAGAACTGGATCGAAAGATATGTCCATTTGAATGTATGAGTTGGGTCTGTATAAAAATGGTGAAAACTAGTTAGCAAAATGGGTCTACATGCCTGAAATTCACTTTTCTAAAAAACCATCTTTGGGCTTGCCGGTCTACATTTTTCATTTGGGTAAAAAAACCTCCCCAAGAACACTTTCCCACATGCAATTTAGGCTTGACATGTGGCTCCTTGGGCATCAGCGGAGGTGTGGCTCACTTTTAAACTTTACGCCTTTCAAGCCAAAAAGTTTGAATTGCCTCTAATGACCCACCTTCCTGCATTGACTTGGAACATGGCCACGTGTAGAGTTGGTGCTAGTTTGGGGACAGATTTTGGATTCTATTTTTTAAGTTGCACCGAGAAGACATGTGGCTCCTTCCATGGCTTTTCTCTATTTCCTTATGTTTTGGCTAAGTCCTTTTGTTTGGCAGGGACACATTGATACTTGACGCTTGTTTGAGTCTAGCCATTGGGCTTCCCCTCTTGAATTTATACGATTGAGGCACATGGCACCCTCTACTGACTCTATCCATCTTGACTTTTCAATCATCGACTCTGTCCCTTTTCAAACCTAGGACACATGGAAGCCTCGTGCTCATTTCATTCTCCACTTTGGGTCCCACCTTTGAATGTGCGTCATTGAGACACTTGGTAGCTTCCGTTGTCTCCTCCATACCTAGAAAATTTAATCCCACTCTGAATCATTTATGAAGCCCAAAGCCTTTGAGCCTTTCCCCATTTTCCTCCTTTGAGCCTCTAGTTTGTTTGACATTGTTTTCCTCTTTAGCCGACCCTGATCCTCCATTTTCGAGCCCGCCTGCAACTTGATCATCGGATTAAAAACATGGGATCATGCGATGGAAATGACCCTTACATTTCTTCCTACGTAGGGTCATGTTTATTCAATTTTCCTAGGTGAAAAATTGAGATAAAAATGTGGCAACTCACGGAGACATCTGCTTGGTAGATGAAGAGATCAAATACCTTGTTGTATCCATTTGGCACTGAGTCATGAGTGGTTATCTGATGCTGGTACTGTTCTTGAAGCTTGAATCCGAAATTTGCACTTGGTGACCTGGAACCTGCCACGTTGTTTTGGAAATGGACCCTTCCATACCCGATTTTAGTTGCTCTATATTTATTCTATCTTAAAATAAGCAACTGTTATGGAAACTATGGGTCTCCCTGTTGCAAATGCTAAAGCACCTAGCACATTCACCTGGAGGCACATCAAACTATATAACAATGTAAACCTTAAGCAACAAAACTTGTGCCAGAGTAGGTAGGGGAATAAAACCTACTCTACAACAAAACAATGTGCATACACACCTAAGGAAATTAAAGTCCTATGCTAATATTTACAAGGGTGGAACCTTCCTTTCCAATAGCAATGTTTGAGATGGATCCCATTGACTGGAATCTACAATTCTTCACCATCCAACTTAGCCATTTAGAACACATTGCTACTCGTACATCTTGTGACCATGTAGGAGCCACTCCAAATGGCATCAACTTTGGAATGATTTCCTAGTTTTGCCCTATCGGCATCCCATTTTAGAACTAAGTCCCCCTCTTGAAAGGTCCTTACTCTTTCTTTCTTATCAAAAATATTCTTGATCAATGTTTGATCCTTCTCCATGGTCTACATTACATGCTCTCTTTCCTCTCCTACTTCCATCAACACTGCATACTTGATTGCTATAGGTTCAAACTTGGCTAGGTCCAACTGTTTTATGAGCTCCAAAGTGGGAAAATCCAATGATATGGGTAATACTGCCTCTTTTCCATATACAAGCTTATATGGGAAGCTTCATGTGGACCTTTTGGATGTGATTCTATCAGCCCATAGAGCTGATTTGAGCTTTGTATGCCAAGTTCTCTCGTTTTCATTAAGAGTCCATCTGATAATCCTTAGAAGGTTCTTATTAGTAGACTCTACTTGGCCATTACCTTGAGGGTAATAGTATGATGAACTGCTGAGGTATACACCATTCCTGATAGCCCATTCAGTGATCCTTGTACCAAGGAATGTCAAGGCATTATCTGATATAATAATGGCATGGAATCCAAAGCTGGTGGCTATTCCTTTATAGAAATCCAAGATGTTGGATTCATTTACCTCCTTAAGTGCCACTGCTTCAGTCCACTTGGTGAAATAGTTTATTGTTGTAAGTATCCACTTATGTCCCTGACTTGAGTTTGGGTTAATCAGTCCAGTGAAGTCTAGTCCCCATTGCATGAATGGTTGATCCACTAAAATTGGACAAAGGGGCAGGAATGCTAGCTTTTCCTTCCCTACAAAGAATGCACACTTTTTGAACTTCTTGATCCATAAGTAGTAATCCCTAAACACTATAGGCCAATAATACCCAGATTTCATGATTTTGATAGTTTTTATTCGAGGAGCAAAGTGGCCTCCTGCTTCTCCATCATGGAACTCATGCAATACCCTTTCAATTTGGCATGTCCCAATGCACCTCAATAAGACATTATCGATATTATTCTTGAACAAAACACCATTGATAAGTACATATGGGATGGCTTGTAGTCTGAAGTATCTCCTTTTTTCTTTGTTTCATTTTGGAGGGCATGAACCTATTTGGAGATAGTTCACCAAGGATTGGGTCCAACATGGAACAGGTGTATCATTAGCTGGTTGTTCTTGATTGTTTTTTAGTAATAGGACAACCTCTTCTTCATCCACTGACTCAGCATGTTGCTTGGAAGCGAGCTGCTCACATAGACCCTTGCCATGAACCAATTTGGTCACTTTTATCTCAATGTCATATTCCATTACCCAAGTGATCCAACCTACTCTCTTCTCGTTCAAGTCCTTGCTCAGGAGAAAATATTTGATACCAGCATGAGATACTAGTAGTTGAATCTTATTGTTTGAGACTAAGTGTCTGAACTTCTTCAAAATCATAATGACATCAAGGACCTAATTGTCAATGAAATATTACTTTACCTCATAATCTTCCAAGCATTGGTTGAAGAAGGATATGGGCCGTTCTGAACCTTCCTTGTTAGGTTGAACCAAGATAGTCGAGATTGTGTCTGATCCTCCAAAATCATACAACATGAAGTCCTTTGAAAATTCTAGGTTAACAAGAGTTGGGCCTATGATATTGCGGGCTCGATGGCCTTAAAAATATCTTTGCCTTATATTTTCCATTTAAATGCAAGACTCTTCTTCAAAATCATTGTTAAAGGCTTCACAAGAGTGCCAAAATCAAGCACAAACCTATGATCAAACTTTATTCTCCCCAACAAGATTTGGAGAAGACTTTTTGTGTTTGTGGCAATGGAAGTGTTCAGATGGCTTCAACCCTTTTAGGATCAATTGTTAACCATTCTCTTGA
The DNA here is from genome assembly GCA_019776745.2 of Taxus chinensis. Classification (NCBI taxonomy): domain Eukaryota; kingdom Viridiplantae; phylum Streptophyta; class Pinopsida; order Cupressales; family Taxaceae; genus Taxus; species Taxus chinensis. The sequence continues at coordinate 561,982,934 of CM034156.1, forward strand.
GACAATGTGGCCTAACAATTTTCCCTCATGTACAAAGAATACACAATTATTTGGGTTTAATGACACTCTGAACCTTCTACACCTCTGAAATACTTATCTGAGGTGGAAGAGATGGTTTGCATAATTCTTTGAGAAGATAGTGATATCATCTAGATACACTAGAACTATATTGTTTATCAATCCTTTGAATTCCATGTCCATATCTCACTAAAATGTTGCTATGGCATTTGGCAATCCAAATGGCATCTTCTTATAAGCATATGTGCCCCATTTGGTGGTGAAGCCTATCTTTAATTGATCATCATCTTTCACCATTATCTAATTATAGCATGAGTATCCATCTAGCAATGAAAACCTCTCAGAGCCAACTACAACATGTAATATTTTCTCCATCGATTGAAGTGGGTAGTGATCTTTAAGTGATGCTCTATTTAGATCATGGAAGTCTACACATAATATGATTTCTCCACTTCTTTTCCTCATAGGCACAAAGTTTGAAACCAAACTTGAAAGATTGACAGGGAAGATGATATTGACCTCAATTAGCTTGTTCAACTCTTTCCTCATGAGAGGATCAATGTGAGGATTTATTTCCCTTTGCTTCTGTCTGAAAGGATTAGATCCTTGATCTAGCTCGATAGTGTGTTGTGTCAATATTGGGTTGAGACTTGTTTAAATCTTTGTAAGTCCCGAAAAATACATCTTGAAATTATTTACAACTTGAATAAATTAAGATTTTTCTTGTTGGGTACTTACCTTGCCAATTCACAATGTTTTGCCTTCTTCTATGGAAATGGGATCTAAATGTACACCCTTTACTTGGATATTTTCTTTCTCCTTTCGGAATTGATCATTTGGGTTGAAGATTGACACCAAAGTTACAAGACCCTTTGGTAATTTGTTGGTTCTCAGCTGCACCACTTGGTCACCATAACATTGTTCCAATTTGTCTTGGTTTCTAGTGGAGAACTCAACTTATTATTATAGAAAGTTGACAATTTTTTTATCATTCTCGAAGACCTACCAACATGTGTTATTATCAAGGACAGCTGGTCTTACAACCAATTTGATATGAGGGTGAGACTTATCATTTCTATACTCTCTACAACATCAAATGTTGCCCCAATTGTTGTCAATCTATCTGTTGCTTCATTCTTCTTCCTTGGGATGGAATTGATGTCGAATGCTTCGAAATATTTGGTAAGTTCCCATACCTAATTCTTGTAGTTCTTTAACAGATCGTTCTTGGCAATATTTTGTACTTAGGCTTGATTCGCACACAGCTCACTATCGCCAAACAATTGCAAGTTTTTAATCCCTCCTTTTCTTGCCCAATGTAGTCCATGGATTAAGGCCTCATACTCCATTGTGTTTTTTGAGAAATAAAATTGGAATTGGAAGGCTGAGTAATATTTTGTACCTTGAGGTGAAACAATCATAGCTCCTCCTCTGGCTCGTTGTCCACTTCTTGAGCCATCAAAGAATAACTGTCATACCTCATTTTCATCTTTGTGGTGTGGCTTAATGATGTTAGGAAGAGGATAATTATCCTCATACAAATAGTATACTCCTAGCTCATATTTCTCAATTTCTTTATAAGGGTCAAAATAATGCCTCTTGTTCACCCATTCATCAAGGGTCAAGTCTGGAATACACCCAACCTTGATATCTACCTCACGAGTGCTCGAGAGGTCCTCCTGGTCAAAATTTGAATAGTTTACATTGATTAGGATGGGTACATGAGGCTCAATATGGTAATCCACAATGGGCTCAGATCTGATCATATCCTTCACTCCATACCTTTTTTTGAAAAGCATGTGTGATTAATTGGCAGACAAATAGCCTCCAATTTTAGCAATGAAGTCTCTTGACAAAAACCATACAAAATGTGGCAGCAAGTCTATGAACGATACATTTTGCAATATAGTCACATTGGGGCATGTATGTAGTATAAGGATAAAATCATTTATGACTCCAACCATTTTTACCGTTGTCCCATCTAGATGCACCATGCCCTTGGAGATGACTTAATATTGAATACCCAATTGATCAGCTATTTGCTTTGGCATTACAGAGCTATTTTCTCTAAAATCAATCATGTAATTATGTACCAATTTTTCCCCAATGATCAATGAGACATATAAGGGAGGAGGATTTAGATTCTTTCCTTATTTTCCTCCATGGTTCCCTTCAGGCTGAGCTGCATTGGTAAGCACTATCGCATGTTGATTGGGGGGTTGATTTGAGGCTGACCAATTAGCCATAGCATCCTGCAACAGTTCTCTCTACCTTGGGATAGCCAATGACTCCCACATTTAAATATTCACTTTTTTTTTTATTTGATCAATGATGTTTAATGGGGATGAGCTATATTTTTTCTGCCCCTTCCCTGGTACAATTTTATCTTGCACATGGTTTGTTACAACCGGTGTCTGAGTGGGTCTGGAAGGTGCCTTGGGTTGACTCTGCACATTGGGAGTTGAACTTTCAGGGGAAACACATGGCTTTGGACCATTTGAAATAGGGATTTTCCCCTCTCTAATAGTCCTCTTCTTGGAACATGTAATTTTTGCCACAGTATGAGGAGGTGCTTGATTTATACCAAAGAAATATTCAACCTGCCAATTGACAAGCATGGTCTCACTTGGAGGTGCCTCTTTTTGTGTTTCTTGCTACTGATTAAGGCCATGTTCAGTGCACCATTGAAACACATTAACTGGTTATGGGGTTGACTACATGGGAAACACCAATCATATTCTTATGCCATGTTGTTTTGTGTAAGAAACAAGGCCCTCGATGTTGAAGATGTATTTGGATCATATGGTCAGTAAGTCCTAGCAGCTTGAGATTGTCCTTGGTTTTGGTTTTGACCTGTAGCCTGAGGTAGCAGTCTATTTTCTTGATGTGGGGGTCTAGTCTGGTATTGGATTTGAGGCTGATATGGCCTAGAACTCTAAGATTTCTAGATTTTCATCATCACTAGCTTATTTCCTAGGTTCTACAGTTGTTTCATAACCTCTTATATCTCTTTTGAAGTGCTAGAAGATGAGGTGGAAGCTTCAGCAGGACTCTGATTCCTTGGAGTGGGTATGGGAGCTAATGTGGGTGTTTGAATAGTGCTTAGAGCTCTTAGTTCCAGATATAGAGGCATAGGTGGCCTAAGTGCAAGCTTACCAGCGTGAATTAAACACTTTTCACCTCTAATGGAAATGTTATAAGCTGTAGGTAATTTTGTGCATCTCATTGATTGAATCATTAAGGCAGTATAAGAATTTAAAGATCTAAGAAAGTATAAGAAAGCACCTTCATCTATGGGCCTTACGGCTAATGGAATCCTATCCCATGTCCTTTGAAATATGATGTTGAAACCTGTCAACTTCTCATTAGGAGCCCTCTTGATGGTTGTCAAATTCTCCAACAAGGATAGATTATCTCCCTTCTCTCCAAATGGATTATGAAGAGCTCTACACAGATGATCCCAATTCTAAATAGAGCCTACTGTTAGACTCCTGAACCATTACAAAGCTTTACCCTTAAGTGAAGAGGATAAAAATTTGGCTACAATGTCCATCTCATTGATCTCATGAATTACAAAGACATTTACAATGTCTTAAATGTGATCACTAGGAGAAGTCCGGTACCTCTCCAATGAAATATGGGATGATCTTTAATCCTACAACTAGGACTAGATTTTGTGCATTGAGAGTGAGTGGGATGCTACCAATGAAGTTGACATAGGGGTTGGGTGGTTATGCCATTATGATTGGCCTGAGAACCCTTGTTGATTGAATGAACGGCCTACTAGAAGGAGGTATCGACAAGGTTCTATATGGTGGAGATGGAGAACTTTGAGATGTTCTCCCCTCCCCTTCTGTCTGGGGACAAATGCAGATAGACAAATAATCATTCTTTTCTAGTTCTTGATCTAGTCTAGATCCTCTTCATGAATCTGCCAAATTTGGGTTGTTGAAACCAATAGACTCTGCCTCTTTTAGAGTCGCCAGATGTGTAATTTCAAAGCTTATTAAAAGATAAAATTACAGCAAGTGGACATCAATCTTACTGCGACAAAGATGGAGACCTCTTTGGTCCCACCGAGCATGCCAAAACTGTTAGTGTAAAATCACAACACCCCTAAATTTCTGCAACCTATTGGGTTGAGACTCTTAGTGTCATAGCATAACATGGAGTGTCTCTCAAAGTGTGGGACTTTGAAATTGAGAGAGCTCTTTGGATGAAGGCTGGTTCTTATTCCTTTGTTTAGGTGCACACAATTAAAATATAGAGGATCTACTCTAAAAACTACTCTATCTTTTCAAGGGTAAAGGGTTGAGAAGATGTGATAAAAATAAACCTAAGCTAACAAGGTGATGCACCAAAGGATTGTTAAACACCCATTTTATAACTTTAACAAAGACCATAGAAATACAATACAACTACTATGCACATATAACCAAACTATAATGAGCTATCAGATTATAACAATGAACACATGAGAGGGTTGAGAATCATCCAAAGACATATATTATTACTCCAGAGTTGATATAGTACATTATAGTAGCCAAGAGGTAAAAATTTGTATTACAACTTGAATGTGAGGTTTGGACTCCATGACTCGTCTGCAGATCAGAGGAGAAGGGAGGGTCCAAAACAAAAATGTCCAACCCTTTACAATGAGCCCATCTCCTTCTTTTATAGATCTAGTGAAGAGGGAAGAAGAAAAGAGGTGGGAAACTCAATTGAATCTCAGCTACTAACCATCAATACCACTACAAATCTGCCCACAATCTATCGAGTATGCCACTCTATGTCTGTTCAGCGTGCTGAAGAAGGAAGAACAACTGATCAAATCAAATCTAATCTAGCTGTTGGAACAATCAGATCACATATTAATTGGGTGAAGACATTTTCCCAATTATCACCCACCTAACCTCATCAAAAATAATGTTTCAATTTTGCATGGTGTAGATGAGGTTAAGACCTTTCCAATGGTGCCAAATTTGTTGGATTTTGGGCACTGGATCGAAAGATATGTCCATTTGAATGTCTGAGTCAGGTCTATACAAAAATGGATAAAACCAATTACCAGAACGGGTCTGCAAGCTTGAAATTCACTTTGTGCCTTTTAGCACAAACATAAAAAAAATGTAAAAAACTCCTCAAATCCCTGTAATTCACTTTGCCAAAAAACCATCTTCAGGCCTACTGGTCCACATTTTCCATTTAGATAAAAAGTCCTCCCCAGGCCCAACATGGATCCTTGGGCATCAAAGGAGGTGTGGCTCACTTTTATACTTTATGCCTTTTGAGCCAAAAAGCTCAAATTAACTCTGACGACCCACTTTCCTTCTTTTACTTGGAATATGGCCATGTGTAAAGCTAGCACTAGTTTGGGGACCGCTTTTGGATTCTATTTTTGATTTTATGCTGAGAAGACACGTGGATCCTTCCATGATTTTTCTCTTTTTCCTTATCTTTTGGCTAAGTCCTTTTGTTTTACAGGGCCATATGTCTGACCCAGGACACATGGAGACTTGGCATTTTTCTGATTCTATCCCTTGGGATGCCCCTCTTGAATTTACACTGTTGACGCACGTGGCACCCTCTGTTGACTCTGTCCATCTTGAATTTTCAACCATCGACTCTATCCCTTTTCGAACCTAGCACACATGGAAGCCTCATGCTCATTTCAGTCTCATTTTTGGGTCCCACCTTTCAATGTGCACCGTTGAGAAACTTGGCAGCTTCTGCCGTCTCCTCCATACTTAGCCAATTTAAGCTCACTCTGAATAGTTTGTGAAGCCCGAAGCCTTTGAGCCTTTAGTTTCTTTAACACTTTTTGCCTCCTTAGATGACCTTTCTCCTCCATTTTTTTAGCCCACCTGTAACCTGATCATTAGATTTGAAACATGGGCTCGTGTGACCCTTAAATTTATTCCTGCGCGGGGTCATGTTTGTTCAATTTTCCTGGGGGAAAAATTGAGATAACAAGACCATACTATACACTTTGGTCAAGATATAATCATTTTAGTGAGAAATGTTGTCCCCTTTCTTAAAATGATTTGACCCTCGAGTGACTTTTCAGTGGAGAAGCTGACTTATTATGAGTTAGGGTTTGTATAAAACATTAGCACATTTGTATCTACATGAACTCTTGTTGAGTTGTTTGTAACTGTGGTTGAGCTGTGATTTTTATTGTGTAACGTTTATCTTTGTACCTTTACATCTGGACCATCGATCCATTAACTCGCTAGTGAATTGGAGTACTGAGTGGTCGGAAAAACATATCGATCCCTAAATGATCATTTCATTTCCATTGTTTGAAAATTTAACACAAATCCATGACAATGTTTTGATTGAAGTCATTATTGATCTTTTCAAGCTCTATCCTTTGCAATAATGATCATTGTGAAGCCCTTGTGTGTGAAGTTTTAGATATTATTCCATTTTAAGTTGCTCGTCTCTTCTATGATTATCTCGGCTATTATTATTTTTTCTTTCAAGCTTGCTCTTGTGTATTTTTAAAGGATTTTCATAGTTGTCATTTTCTTGAGGAAGGTAACTGTGTTCTGAGACATTGTATACTTTTTTTTTTTAATCTTTTGTTCATAAATTTACCTGATTTAAAAAACCCTTTTATTTCCATTCTTCTCTATGCATGCTATATGTTTTATGAGCTCGAGAATATTTTGTGTCTTCCATTTCATTCTGCAATTTATTGTTCTCAAGGGTTTCATGGAGTCTTGCTTTTGTGACAAGTAATTTTGTGAGTTTCTTTTATTTAACTTGCATAACCTTAGAGAAACTAAAAATGGTGGATCTCTGTTTCTTTTTGTCAATATTACATCTATACACAAAACTCTATTTGAACCATTCGATGATTTTATAACCTGTTCCAACACACTTTTTCAGGAAACTTCAAAATCCATTGATATGTTGTTCTAGTTTTACATTACATTTCATTGATTTGATTTTTGCTAGAATTGTATTTAAAGCTGAAGTAGCTATGGCTATAGATGAATCCCTGTAACTTTGTTTTACTTGAACAACTAGTTCTTCTGTAAGAAAATAGATGAACAACAAGATTTTTGTTAATGAAGTTGATATCTCTATTTTGTTAGCTTTGTATTTTGAGGGTTTTGGAAAATTGTCTGAAATTTTAAGAAAAATGGAACGGTAGTTTAGGAAATGATTTTTTTTGCTATTTGAAACTGATATACTTGCATTAATTTCTGTGAACGGTCTTTATGTACTTGTCATTCTCATTATAATATTCTAGGTTTCAATAATTTACAATTTAGTTTCAATATTTGCATTTTCTTATGGGTTATTTATGTTTTTCTTTGAACAAGAGTTCTATCCTCTTAATGCTTTTCCCATCTCTGGGCACCATTTTTTTTTAATGTTCTAAACAACGTGGTTATTTTTCTCTACAAACATCTACTTTGGAACTCTACGAAATCACATAATTATGTTACTCTACTTTCTAATTTGGAAAATGATAGTTTCGATGAAAATTAGAGCTTTAGTGACTGATTACTAGTGCTTAGGATAGAATTGTAGAGGTTATTTTTAAGAATTCTACACACAACACAATAATTTTTATCCTTAATACCCCCACTGAGGGAAAACCAGTCGGGAAGGAAAACTGCTATTTCTTCCCACCTATATTGACTAATTATTCAAATTATACAAATTATAATAAGAATGACAAGAAGAAGCAATGTAAAATTTCTCTCCAATTACATTCTTGATCTATTTTCTTACACCTTACTCATACAATTCCACTCCAACATTGAAGAATCTCTATTCACTTGCTCTTATATTAATACTTTGATTCTCGATCTCTCTAGATCTTTGAATGATCAATTATTTTTCTCTTCCTTATATTTATAGCCTTCTCCCATGTCCTCCCATGCCTATTGGAGAATGGGAAGGTAAGGGAGGGAAGATACACAATAGGGAACTTCAAATTCATGTTTATTCATGCTCCATTCTTCTCTTTTGTTCACAAGTGTCAGGACTTCCACCCTGAGTAGACTGGCAGTTTTAGGACCATTTCCCTTACTGGGCAGAGGTTATAGGAACACCACCCCCACAAGGCAATGGTTATATAACCACTTCTATGAATAGAGTGGCAGTTCTATCCAGAACCTATTTTTATCTCCTTTTCTTCATTTTCTTCAATTGTCCTTATTGGTGCTAATGGAACTAATGAAGTGGCATGTTTTTCTAGATCCCTATGGATCATACCTCCCTCGGTTAGGAGGGTTTTTGTCAAACGTAAAATATTAGTGGGGGAGTGGTAGAGGAACAAAATCCCTCTCTTACTCCTTCGAGTACCACTGGGTCCTTGTGTCTTCTCTTGTCCAACCTGCCAAGAATCCTTTAGATATCTAGTTTTCTGCTTTATTTGTATATCCTCCTCAAATTTTTCTATAATTCAATCCTATTTGAAAGGAAAGATTCTATATTTTTCCTTATTTTTCGTGCATTGATGGCTTTAGTAGGTTCGATATCTTGTAACTTTTTTATCGTGTGCATCTGAATGAGGTGTGGCCTGAAGGTTTCTTACCCAACCTACTCAAGTATGGTGAAGGTTCCATACCATAGTGATTTAGTCCTTATTTATTGTCTTTATCTCTTGAGATGAATTCGCCAAAATCTCTCCATATACGGTGTTTCTATAGTCACCATTATTCCTTGTATCTCCTATTCTCCTAGTTGTCTCACGGTCAATTCTAGTAAATCCATGGGTAGATATGATGAATCCATAACAGAAGTTCATTTTACTCCTTGAATGAACAATTCTTGTGGTATCTTCTTCTGCAAAAATTGACAAGTGTTATCCAAAATATTTTTTCTCTTAAGTCCATTTCACTTTTCTTACAATGAAAGTAAACAAAACTGACGATTTACTTAAATAATTCATGGTTCTTGGTTAGAACTTACGATATCCTTCTTTTATTTTCTCTCGTGTGCCCAGATGTTGAAAATGACTTGGCTAGTATAGGTTCTCCCTCGTTGTGAACAAAACATCCCTGACATACAAGTAAGGACTTCCGAAGACAACGTCAAATCAAGTGGAATGATTTCAGCCTCCAATACATAAATATATTAGGTATTTATCCCAAACTGAAACTTAAACATTCTTTTAACCTTTATTTCTACATGCTTCTTCACCCATCCTAATGGGTATGGATGTCAATGTGCGTAAGTCTCTTAGGCCAATTTTTTCTATAATTGCATTAGAAATCGGATTTGATTGATCACCATAATCTATTAAAGCATTCATCTTAGTCTTCTTGATTTTGATTTATATTTGGAAAATCTGACTCATCTCTTCTTCTTCTGCTCCTCCATACATGGGTTAGTGTTCATGCATCCCATCCTCACGTCTACGTCTGAATCATCCTCAATCTCCACCTCTCCTTTTATCTTCACAGTGGCCATGGATTTATTTTATTCCTTAGTTTGGTGCTTTAGGTGTAATTCTGGATGCAAATTCCAAGATTTGGCATTAGTATGTCCATTTATATCACAATTCTTACAAAAATTATTATGATCTTTACATGTATACAAAGTAGCAGCAGCATGTTTACCTTTACTTTTACCTGTGCTACTTGTCTTCCATTTTTATTTTTCCTACTAATCTGTTTATTGAACTCTTTTTGGATTTGTTTCTCCATGCTTCTTCTCATCATAAATGTAGTATTATTGTATACAAGCTTCATTGGTATCCTTGGGCTTCATGGAGATTAACTTACTTTGAAGGTGAGTGTGAAGAACTTCCAAATAATTGGTCATAATGTCCTCATCCTCCAAGTCCCCTATTAAGAAACATGGATTGTCTCTAGAATTCGGTAGTGTAGTCCTACACACTTTGACCGCTACCTTGTCTAAAGTATAACCACTTAATCATCATATCAATCTTATGGCCAATAGTATAGAAGTTAGATCTAATAAATTCTTTAAAACCTTTCCAAGTATTGACAATAGTACATTTCTTCCTTTCACAAGTGGATAAGTGGGTGTCCCACCCAAACAAGAGGATGAACTTCCATTTTTAGACGTGTGAAGGTGATCCTTTGTGCCTCAATGATATTATGCCCACTAAAAAATACATCCAACTATTTTTTCCATTTATCCAGTAATTTTGCATCTACTTGTCCCTTCAAAATACTTTATTTCAAATTTCGTTTTGACTTTAGAAGGTGTATATGTAGACACCTACTTTTGGGTGTAACCCCTCTTTATCATCCTACATTGATATCTCCTCCCACTTTTCTTTTGTTATAAATCCCATCCATCTACATTTTAATTAATCCATAGTTTTAATAAATTAATAGGTTTTACATACCCATTTAATAATCCAAATATTGTCACATCTCAAAAACATCACAAAACATGGGCAATAATGCACCCATCCGACATCCCACTCTTAAAATTCAAAAAGAGAATAATTTATATCATCTAATATACCCACCTATTATCACATCCTTATCTTTTTCTTTAATTTAAGTTAAATTATGAGCCCCACTCAATCACATCACTTCTTTCAATCAGGGTTATTTTACCCACCTTTAGTATCTTTTAACCTGCAGTTTAACCTCGCCATTAAGCTATAAATATGGGTTTTCCCTCATATTTTAGAGGAAGAAAAAGTTAGAAAATTTTGGTGAATGATAAGGAATTTCAGCCATTTATCATAGTATCATTATTATTCTTATATTTGTGATAAGATGTGGAATTTCCATGGTACTCTTCTCATGATTTGATTCATGTAGTGAGATTCATGTTACATGCATCTGATCAATAGCACCATCTGTATACTGGCATATTTTAGGTTCTTTTGTTTATCAACTTGCGTGTTATCTGTTTGGATTGTATTTTATCATTATTCTTATCACATGGGGGTTAATAAATAGTGAGGGAGTTAACATTTCTAATATCTACTTTATCAGGCAGCCCCCGCATGAACTCTCTAATCAATATTTCTCTAATGTATGTGAATTGCAAGTTTGTTGTGATCACACCAAGGAGTTCGACATCAACATTGCACCTGTATTATCCATGCTATCTCCAAGCTTCTAAGCCCCTTATATACTCGATGTTGTTTTGTGTTTGTTGATTTCTCGTACACTCATATGGACAGGAAGTAGAAAACTCTGATCAACATTATAATCAGATTTTACCTTCTCGCTTACAATTGGAGTCTCTTCTTCACGTTCTTCACATTCTTCCTCTTTGTGGCTCTTTTCAATACTGAATTTTTTTGCTAGTGATCCAACCAATGCGTCCATGGAATCTTGCTTAACCGAAGCCATCTTTAATAGATCTGAAATATCTTCTTGTTTTCTATGTAACTTATACATCATGTTCTCTACCATCTCACCTCTTACGAGCAAAGTTCTCTTCCTCAATTTGAGCTCAAATCCTCTGTTTCCAGTTCTTCATAGAAATATTTGGCTTACAAGGTAAAAATTCTTCACCTTTGGACCTTGTCATTGTCATACAAATCAAAAGAAATAATAAAATACCACAAAGCTAGATATATAATCAGCTCTGATACCCAAATAATTTGTAAACTTTGAAACTCTACCAAAACAGATATTTATGTTGTTCTACTTTCTACTTTGGAAAAGGAAATTTTTTGATGAAGATTATCACTTTAGTGACTGATTAACTAGTGATTAAGAAATACTTGTAGATAAATGCTAAAATAATTCTACACACAGCACAATAATTTTAATCTTGGAAACCCTCAATGAGGGAAAACTAGTCAGGAAGGGAAACTTCTCTTTCTTCCCACTTGTATTGGCCAATTAATCAAAGTTTATAGATTATAATAAATATTAAAAGAAGAAAAAAATGTAAATCTTCTCTCCAATTACTTGTTCTCTCTATTTTCTTACACCTTTCTCCTACAATTCCACTCCAACATTGAATAATCTCTACTGACTTTCTCTCATATTAATACTTTTCTTCTCAATCTCTCTAGATATTGGAATGATCAATTCTCTTTCTCCTCCTTGTATTTATATCCTTCTACCATGTCATCCCATGAATTCGAGAATAGGAAAGGTCAAGGAGGGAAGAGACACAATCGGTTGCTTCTAATTCGCATCCATTCATGCTCCATTCTTCTTTTTTGTTCATAAGTGTCAAGACCACCACCCTGAGCAAACCAACAGTTCCAGGACCATCACCCTAGCTAGGCGGTGGTTATAGGACCGCCACCCCCATAGGGTGGTGGTTCTATAACCATTTCTCTAAAAAGAGGGGTGGTTCTTTCAAAAACCTTTATTCACATCATTTTCTTCAATTCTCCTTCTTAGTGCTAATGGAGCTGATGAAGTGGCATGTTTTTCTAGATCCCTATGGATTATATTTTACTACTAAAACTTAATTTATAAACTCATTTTGTGCTCTTAAAATTATGTTCCTGAACATTTGCAAACTCTCTCTTGCTTTCCAGTTGAGTGACTCAAATGATTCCTATGCATGGATTTGAAATAATGGAGCATCATGGTCTCAATGAAACTACATATTCTTCTATAAAAATATACAATGTTGATATTTTCTTTTATGGAAAAGTTTTTGTTTTCCTTAATATTAAACTATAGATCTGTTTTGTGATATTGTGTTTCTTTCATTGCTTTATGATCTAAGTTTTTCATTCGTCCAAACTTGATGGATGTGCTTGTTTTATTTTTCTATGTATTATTTCTTTGTTAGGAGAGTGATCTCCATTAGTCCAAGTATATCCTATTCTTTTACCACTTGCATATAATTTGATATTTTTTCTTGATTGGATAGTATAAATACATATTACCTCTAAATAAATGTATCTTCAAGACCTATTTCAAATATTTTGGTAAATCAAACATCTAAAGTCTTATTTGCATTTTACTATAGCAATTGTTTGTGATTCTATACTTAGTAGATAAAAAAATTCTTTGCTAAAAGAACCCTATTCATAACGTATGATGTAACATCTTCAATTGATGCATTTGAGACATATGACAATTCTTTTTTTCTTTTGTTTATGCACATTATTCTTAAATGATGATAATCTCTCTCTCTCTCTCTCTCTCTCTCTCTCTCTCTCTCTCTCTCTCTCTCTCTCCTTGAAGTGATGTAACATCCTCTACTAAACATAGATCCTTCTTTTACTTCAGATATAACTTGGGGCTAGACTAGAACAACTTTTGAAAAATATTTGTAATCATACTTTGAACTTTGATAAGTTCTAAAAGCCAATCATTTATGTACCTATTATACTTTGTGAATTTTAATGAGTTTGATCCTTTTACCTAGAGCTAGTTGTACCTGGACATAAATATTTGGTGTTCTCTAACACCTTGCACTCAGTAAGATATTTTGATTTATTGTCATGATGATTATGATTTTTGAATCATAAATTTCTTTTGTACTCATTGAATTGATCACTATACATTTTCCTTTTTAAAATGATTTAATTTTAACATTTGTACTCTTTTACTTTGATCATTGTGGAAAAGACATGAATGGATTTTTCTTCTATAGCCTTGAATTCTAATTTGTGCACTGTGTGCAATATATAGTTGCTAGTACAAAATTAAAATGATGAATTGTGTTACTTTGCTGCAACTTGTACCTGCACAGTTAAAAAAATAGTTATAAAATAATATTCTCTCATCCTCTCTTGTATTCCATAATAGTTGTTCTTTCTTTTTTCCTCTTCTGTCATGATTTTGAGAATGTCCATGTGTTTTTGCAGATACTAATTTCTTAATTTTGTATCATCTTGATGTACCTTATGCCAGCTGACTTCAAATGCACAAGAATACAGATTAAACCATGAGATCACTAACTCACAAAATTTCTCTTTCTTTTTACGTACATTATAGTTGTTAGGTGGTGAAGAAGATGAAGATGAAGGATTTGTAACTGGAGCAATGAATAATTAGAGACAACCCAAAGTCAATGATGGGATTCTTCTATATTCGTTTACTTTTAGTTTCATGTACATGTATATTTTATTTCAATAATCATATGTTACATACCACGGCTTGTGATGGAAACATTGAATCTCCTCATGAATAAATGACATTAATTTCTGTAACTAAGTTGTATACTTCTTTCTGCATTCAAATTTTATGATATGTCTTGATGGTATAATGAAATAAACAACTCAATCACATGATTAATATCATTTAAACATAAAGAAATAATTAAACTTGATGTAGCTGTAACTTAATAATAAAATCTTATGTATGTAATATGTAACTTTGTTGTTGTAAATTTTAACATCCCACATGTATTTTGATTCTCTTCTTCATCAAGGCTATGTATTTTTCCTTCGGTGCTTTTGGGTTTCCTTGCTAAAGATGAAAATGGAATGAAAACATATGTGAGGTGTTGCATTCTACCACATCACACATAGCTGGAAAATGCATGTTGTTAATCAATTTTTGTAAACTGAAAAATCTTAAGAAAATTTTATGCCTTCCCTTAGTTAGGTCCATCTTATCAACACTTCTCATTTCAAACAACGTTTCCAGTTGGCCTTTTTGGATGAGTGCAAAAAATTTCAAACTTTCTGGCAATCCTATTGGGAAAGTTTCCTTCTAGCTTTAAGACTAGTTCCTTTCTCCAGTTCATTGGGTATGGAGTCAAAAGCATAAAACCAAAATTTTCCCTTTTCTGAAAAACTGACCTTCCTGAAAAATAAACTAAAATTGGAAATGGATCGAGTAAACTAGATCACATGTATGAATGCACTTATTGATATTGAAAGTGGCAGTGTGTGTGAACTGCACTTATTGAAAGGTAAATCCTAATCTAACCTACTCTAACTAGCAACAAACTGAAGCTAAATGAATCTTGAAACAAGCTGGGAAAAGTAACTTCCTTATCTCAGTAAATGAGGCCATGAATTTAGCTTGTAAAACAAGTAACATGAAATTTTTTTTAAAACAAGATATATACCTTATTTTGTTTTAAATGGTCATTCAAATAGATGAGAAAAACCTCTATCTGAAATGTAAGTTGGTCTCAGGGGTTTTGAGGATGAATATGAAACTCTTCTTTATGCTTTAAAACTAGCATAAACTCTGGTATAGCTGTAATTTGCTACAAACTAGAAAAAAATGAATAGGACGAGGCCTCCTAGTAGTTACTATACCGACCTTTCTGATTTGCATTGTTTCACTAATCTAATTTCCATCATTGAACGCATTTTAAAACTACTTTGAACAAGTTTTAGACTCCTTAAGCTATTGTAATAGGACTATTACGATTAATTTTTTAGTTGTACTAACAAATTCTTTTCCACTATTCAGATTCACCATGTAGCATTGAAACTTAAAATAATCTCCTTCTATCACAGGATGATTTGCTATATACTTCTTTAAAACTTATATTTTGAATAGGGGAAAGAAAGGATCTCAATCCATCAAGATTTCTTACTCCTTTTCAGATCTATGAGGCTCTTTGTTCTGGAAGACGAATGGTGAAACTGTAAAACTAGTGAGTTCTATGGGTTGTTTCTCACCAATAAACTCTTTCAAAACTGATAAGAAATTATCCTCTTCACTTTTAAGCTCTACAACACATTCTATTTTGGATCTCAACCTCCTTATAGTCCTCTTCATTCAAAACTTATTTTTCCTCCTTTTCAGACTTTACAAGATGTAGTTGATCAGTAACTTGTGTCAGTATGGTTCCTTCATACACACTACACTTGGATTATGAAGATTGTTGATCATCTTCGACTTATGTTTGATCTTCTAAAAATTCACAATGTACCTTCTGCATGGGTTCTTTCTCTAACTCTGGAATAAAATCAAACTAAAAATTTGAAACCCATTACTTCAAATTTTGTAGGAAACTTGGCTTGATGTTTTCTTCAAATTTTTTCCCCTCCTTAATGATTTTTTGATATGCACCTTCATGAATTGGTACTACGGAGGAAGGAAAAGGGGTAGTTTCCATTTAATCTTGAACTGTAAAATTTTGAACAAGAGACTCAAGTACAAGGTCTTTATTTAAAAATAGTAGAATGAAATCTTGGAAATGGATATTTCCTTTCAGTATGTGATTGTGGAATAGAAGCAATAGAATTTGCAGTAGCCTGAAAATTTTGAAAATAATAAATGGGCTGCATTGGCTAGTAAGGAAGATATGTACGCATTGGATTCTGATAGGGAAGGTAAGTGGGAACATCCAATTGATGGAGTTTTTCAAATTGATGCCTATCATTTTCAAATGCTTGCATTATTTGATTAATGGATTCTTCCATTACCTCAAGTATTTGTTGCGGACTAAGCCAACTTGGTATAGGACCTCCCCATTGACAGGGGTGCCTAAGACTATGTTGTTTAGATTTTAACTCTATTTGCACTTGATCTTTTACTATTTGCATGCTCTTCTCTATTTCATGTTTTTTTCCTTCAATTTCTTCTTTATATGTATAATCATCATAACCTTCTGCATAACCTTGGTTTTGGATAGCATAACCATGGTCATATTGATAATCATACTAATGTGTAGGGTTTGGTTTATGGGGATATTAACTTTGATAGGGGTTATGGTACTAAATTTAAGGAGAATATGGATGTAGACACTAAAATTAGGTCACACTCCCCTTTGGTCCCTCGACAAATAAACACCTATCATTACATTCACCTAGCCATGCCCCCCTTCACCCTAGTAATTTTAATTTAATTAATTTAATGAAATTAATTCATTGTCCTAACTATATTTATTATTTAAATATCATATTTTCAATAATATCCACACATACAATTCACTTAGACACCTCACCAAGCCAACTCAACCTAAAATTTGTTCTTAGTAAGTTTCCATAACTAACTAAGACTTACCCAAACCCTAAAAATCAATGCCTACATTCCCTCTAATCACATTCCTGCATGCTCACAAGAAGCTCTCAGTTTAATCCGTAGGTTAACAACATAAGATCTGAGGAAATCAAAAGGATCTCCCTAGTTTAGTAAACCTAGGAAATCCTGCCTTGACCAACATCGATTATCCTTAACCGTCACTGGTTAAGCTGGAACCACCATCGGTTACCCTTTTAACCCCAAAAAAACCTTATTCTCAAGGTTGGAATTTTAAATCAAGAAGCAGAAGGTTGGTAAGATATAACACATCTTCAGAGAGTGAATTCTAGTGATAATCTACATGCAAGGAAGGAGATCAAGCATATTTTCCTGCACAACCATCCCATCCATGATCTGATCTAACCAAGTAAAGAGGAATGCACATGCAGCCCATGTAGAAGCTTTCCTTCAGTTGGTGATCACTTGCAACCTTCAAACCTCTCATCAACACCACCATCCCTCACTCACAGGCATTCAGGACTGGAATCCAAGTAAGTATAACATCATACTTTTTTGGTTTATTTCATTTCATCATCATTTTATCATTTATTGTTTACCTTCAAACACCTATTGACCTTACCCAACATTTTCCACCTCCATATACCCATTAAAAACCTCGCTAAATCCTACCCCTGTCACCAAATACCTCATCTTGACCAACCACAGTCCTTTGTGTAATCACAAAGGAGTCCCAAATCTTGTTCTATGGAACTTCCAGATTTCCATAATAACTGGCACCGGTTACACTAGACCGCCGTCAGTTACCCTTAACCGACATCGGTCTCTGTATTTACCCATACAGCTCAGAACAGAGACCTACCCACCAAATTTAATCTCACCCTCATCCACTTGTGATCTATCTGAGACCTCTGTCAAACCTGCAGAACCCATAACTAATCAATTAGCCTTTGGATTCTAATCTAGCTTAGCCTGTTAGATTAGATCTATTTATTCTCTTTTTTTAAGTGAGATACCTAAATCATTTCAAAATTACAATAGGATTTATTTTGTTTACAACATTAAATTTTCTAAAACATTTGATTGACAACCATCTAGGAAGTATCACACTTCTGGGATCTAGCATACGCTAGGCAGTTCACTGCCCATATTGTTTAATTCCTTCTACTATTCTTGTTTTGCATTACAGGTAGTTCCTCCTAGCCAAAAGGAATCTCACGTGATCAGATGTGGTTTCAGAATTCATACGCGTCTAACAACCCATCAACCAACATTTGAACAGGTATTCCTCCTATGTCCATTACCTTATTTGTTTCATCAACACTTCCAAAGAAACGATCTAAGAAAACAGGTGAAACATTTTGGCATGCCCGCTAGGACCCATCCAGGTTTCCTTGCATTTCATTTATTCCTAGAAAAAAATTGTTGTCTTTTGTTTCCCTTCTAAAAAGCGTATACACTAATTTTCTTCCTTGGTAACCCACCTCTTCTTTCTATTTGCTCTAAAGGAAACCTTTTTTTTGGAGTAATTAAAAAGAACCATTTCTTCGTGTTTTCTGTATTGTGGTGAAAGAGCATCCCTCTTCCTCTTCATCATATTGTGTCATCAGATCATCTCGATTTCACATTACATTCTGATTTATCACATTAGCTCACATTAATTGTGGGCAACCTATACACTGGAAGTCATGAGCAGCTGAGTGCATTACATTCTGATTGATCACATTAGCTCACATTTAATTGTGGGCAACCCAGCTCTGTCAAACCTGCAGAACCCATAACTGAATCAATTAGCCTTTGGATTCTAATCTACGAATTAGCCTGTTAGACCTAGATACTATTCTATTCTCTTTTTTTAAGTGAGATACCTAAATCATTTCATCAATTACAGCTAGAGCCATTTATTTTGTTCCACAACATTAAATTTTCTAAACCACCACACTTGTTTTTACCCTGACTCATAACCAGTGCCCGCTATTTCTAACCTACTAAAAAGGTATAAAGTATCACATGACTTCTGGGATCTAGCATTGACGCTAGAAAGCAGTTCATAGTGACGGCAACATATTGTTTAATTCACTTTTCAAACTATTCTTGTTTTGCATTATCCAAGGTAGTTCCTCCTAGCCAAAAGGCAAGTCTAATTGTGGATAATCCTAATGCACCTACCAACCAAGAATTCATACCGCCTTGCACATCTAACAACCCATCAACCAACATTTCCCCAACAGGTATGCCTCCTATCGTCCATGATACCTTATTTGTTTGAGACCTCAACACTTCAACGAAAACCCGATCTACCCGAAACAGGTTCACGTTATCATTTAATGACATGCCCGCTAGGTCACCCATCCAGGTTACCTTGCATATTCATTTATTCCATAGAGCAGATCCTATTGTGTCTTTGTTTCCCTTCTAAAATCATCCGTATCCACATTGGAACCAACCTCCCTTGTTCGTTCACCAACAGAGGTAACCCACCTCTTCTTATCTCCTTGCATCTACCTACGGAGAACCTTTTTCTTGGAGTCAATTAACATTGAGAACCATCTCACTTCCTGGCTTCTGCAATTGTGGTGAAAGAGCATCCCTCTTCCCACAGTCTTCATCATATTGTACCTCATCAGATTTCACATCTCGATTTAGGCTTAAAAATAGTGCATTACATTCTGATTTATCACATTAGCTCACATTAATTGTGGGCAACCTATACACTAGAAGTCAGTTGAGATTACCTGATGGTTGAAAAACGAATTGGCGAGCATTACTCCATCTAACTTACCCAAAATCCTATCAGACCTAGAGCTTTCAGCTCTCTCCACCCATAAAACCACACACTTGTTTTTACCCTACTCATCCAGTGCCCGCATGGTATAAAGAACATGATTTCTATAATTATCATTGAGTAAAGGGTCATAGTGACGGCAACTACATCACTTTCAAAAATATTATCCAAGAAATAATCAAGAAAGGCAAGTTAATTGTGGATAATCCTAATGCACCTACCAACCAAAACCTACACATCTTCAAGAAACCATTTCCCAACCATGCCCCTTCGTCTGATCAAACTGGTGAGACCTCAACTCACGATACCCATACCCGCAAGGTTCACGTTATCTTTAATGACATACCTGTCACCTCCCGATTACCTCATATTCCATCCATAGAGCAGATCCTAGCCCGAAATCATCCTTCCACATTGGAACCAACCTCCCTTGTTCGTTCACCAACAGAGGAACACCTTTTATCTCCTTCATCACCTACGGAGAATTCTTTCACTAACATTGAGACCATCTCACCCCTGGCTTCAGCAATTAGAGAGCCTTTAGCTACAGTACCTCCTCCACCCATAAGGGAGCACCCATCATCTCCATTTCCTATCATAGACCCAGTTGAGATACCTTTTCCTCTTGGCGAGCATTCTCCATCAACTACCCAAAATCCTACAGACCTACTTTCAGCTCTCTTACCCATGAAAGTTGTAGCTAGCCAATTCCCCATCTCTAAGACACATTTTACGAGAATTTCCATTAGGTTCTCACCAACTCCACCTAGAGACATTTCCGTTCTCATGTTTGGTCGATCACTTAGATCATGTGGATAGGTCTCTCCTATGGGGGCACCTTTTACTTCCTGTCTCAACACAAATGCAGAGATCCCTTGTTGATACCTCCACTATCTACCCAAAAATATTTCGACCAATTAAACCAAACAAAACCCACCTCTATCACAACCCCTTCCATGACACCTATTATAGCTCTAACCACACCCTTACCCATAACCCAACCTATAACCCAAAGCCACACATACAACATCTTCCTCAACTAAACCTATTATCAATTTAGGGGTCACCCCGACTACCAACCTTACTAATCCACCTATCAAACTGGATTTAGCTACATCCTCCAAAGACAACACCACACCTACTCTGACCACCCAAAACAAAATCACCAAACCCATAGAACTGATACCCTGGCTGCACCAATGACACCTGCACCTGTCCCATCCATCTTAGGATCTCAGCTTCCCCACATGGTTTCAAGAAACCTCCACCCATTAATAAACCAAAAAACATAACAACCCATTCCTTCCTCACAAACCCTGGACCTACCTAGATGCCCAACCCCGACTTACAACCCACGACCTGTAGCCTCTTTACCACCCATACCTCCAATACCCTCAGCTAATGCTTTAATACCCACTACACTTCAATCGATGTATCTCCCACCCCCCACGCATGACCTACGTCATCTACCTTCACAACACCCCTGTTAGTCCCATGGGTAACTCGCCCTCTTCCTCCATCTTCTTTTCTTTCTAGAAATCATACACCCACCACATCACCCTTTATCCAAGAAGGTGCAACCCAAAAACAAAACTCCACTACCCCACAGTAAGGTAGTCAAAACGACCACACCCTCCTACCCATCCATCTACTATACCCATACCTAAAAAAAACACGACCAAGACCCAAACCCATAGCTCGAACCCCTCCTCTTTTGAATATCGTTCCTCAAAAATCACATACACCTACACCCAAACCCAAGTTCACTTCCCATTATGATCCACTAGCAGGTTTCCTATGGTAAAATTTTAACAAACCTCCTTGAGACTTCTGTCATCACATTACCACAACTCAGACCTTACGAACCCCTCAAACCTAACCCAAGAGGGTTTGATGATATTAAAATTTGTGCATACCATGCATGTGCCAAGGCACGATGTGGAGAACTGTAAGCCCTTGAAAACTATCCTTATCCAATTGTGTCCACTAGAAACCAACTTTGATGATGAATACCTTCTCGACGAGGATCCTGCTACACAAAACCCATTCCCACACTACCCACTCAACGAACACAACCTCCACCCCTCACAGCTCCTAGAGCCACACCCTAAGATTTTAAATTAACATGGTTTGCATCAGAGAACTTGTCACGCTACCACACAAATTTTTTTGTGCCCAACTCACCTGACAGGGTTTTTTCTCCTCCGGTAGGTTTTTTTCTATTCATGTCATTATACCACTCATCCTACACCTTGTCCATTTGCCAACTCCACTCAAATCAACATGATACACATCACTACATGTGCGCACAAGGGTAAGGAAAAGGCAACTGACCCACCAACCAATCCTATACCCAACATACCATCTACACCCATACCTAAAATCACTATCTGCGGCCCCACGTACCCCATTTTTAATGGTGTCCACACATCACACCATGCTCAAACCCTCAAAATTTCCCTATATGACCTCATCCAAACCTCAGAATCCCATCATCAAGCTCTCATGGAGGTTCTTCAATCTATTGAGGTTTTACCCAATGACCCTACAACCCATAGCCTCCATTATCACACCCCATCATGTAGCCTCTCTCAAAAAATTATCACCTTCATCTTCACCCCACCCTATTCACCAAGTGGCCTCCCTTAGCTTCTCAGAGGAAGAGATCATGCCACACCCAAAATGATGACCCAGACCGTAGCCCTCTTCATCTCTATCAACATCAATGACATATGGGTACTTTGTTTGATGATTGATGGGGGCGTTAGCATTAACATCATTTCATCCCATGCATTTGCTCAAATGTGCATACTTGACAATTACATGCATAAAACACCTGGTCATGTTGCGTTCATTCAATTATGCTATCACCTCTACACTAGGCACCTTCATCCTCCACATTCGTGTGGGCCCCCATACTATTCCAGAATTATTGAATATGTACGTACCCAAAATTGAAGGGTATTGTACCACTCGAACAATGTTACACATGCCCCAATGATGATACAGGTCACCTTGCAAAGGTGTTCGGATCTAGAGAAACTCGTGAAGTATATGTTAGCATCCCAAATGCTTTGTCCATGTTCCTCGTGCTTTGTTTTATTCCTCTACCCTTCAATTGTTAAGCATTTTGACCTTTAGTGATGAAACTGCCACCCCTGATCAGGGTGGCGTTCCTATAAACCGCCACCCTGCTCAGGGCGAATATCCTTCATGCATTTTCCAACACGTTCTTACGATCATGACTTGCATAATTTTTCAACTTTCACCAGCTTTTCTCAACCACCTTAAGCTTGTATTAATGTTTTATGTCCCCTAGAATAGTGTTTCTTCATTGTTTAATGGTAAAAGAGTTCTGATTGGAGTTACCTTTGGGTGAATGTGAAATCTATAAATAGCTAGTTTGTTTTCAAACAAATGCCCTCCCTCAAAACTACCCCTCAAACTTCTCATTTCCGATTGTTTAGTCTGTCAATTTCTTGTTTAGAGTTCTTTTTGTTATATGTTTGCATTCATGCAAGTTTTCCCTTTTGTTGTTGGAAGCCATTTGATCTTCTTGCTTCATTGTTGTTCATTGTTGTCCACATAAATTAGTTTAGAGTAGAGTAGTGTCAGTTATAGATTGCATCCATTAGAGTTATAGGGTTGTGTTCTTCACAGAACGTATATTCTAGACATCTCTCAGTACACTTGCGTTGTATTCCCACAATAAATCCTACTAGGAATTGCATATGCCAAGCTCTGTCTCTTGTGATGTCCCTCTCCTACTCACATTATATTCAGTCTATATCTAAAGTTGTCATTGTTCAAATAATTTCTTCTATTGATGCTAGCATATACACACTCTTCTGGATTCACGTGAACATGAAGGAACGAGGAGATCATTCTGAGGGGACAAATTCATACACTACTAGATTCGCCATTGATCTGCAAATTCTAGGTTTTATTTGTTAAAGTTCTAGTTAAGACATATCAAATACAGTAGTGAAATATTTTATTTCAGTTAATTCTCATTCTCGATATTGCCAAGAAAGATGTGGGGATTGATAGTTTCTGAGAAACTATGATTTCATTCCTAACTTCTAAGGTAGGATCGAGAATGTTTCAATTAAATTAATTAGCTATCTAGTTGTTTAGAATAGACTCACAACTGCACAAGCAAATAGCTACACCGGGCTGCCTTGCTTGTTTTAATTTTGTTATTAGATTATTTGTCATTTCCTGAATATATTAGACTAGCTTCTCTTTCAATTCTTGTAAAATTCCTCTCAAAAATTACAAATATAAGAGGAATATATATATATAATATATATATATATATATATATGGTTGTAGATATATCTTGCATAGCTAATTTATTTCATTTCAGTTAGGTTTATATTAACATTATATGACAATCACGAGACCTAGGGAGCCCAGAGAATACATTTTCAAGCCAATTGTGCCACAACCCAATATTGTTGTAGCATTAACTGACATAGACCAAAATCTCATAATTCAGGTCTTCCGAACAACAACAAAGCTACAAAAAATTAGTACAAAACTAAGAGGGTTAAACATAGAAGACGACAAAGTGCACACATTCTGGTCAAATCAGCCAAGTTATAGATTACCTTGATAGATACCTGTATGACTGTAGAAGGACCTGAAAGAGAAAAAACATTTGGTTGTGATCCACTAGTCCCACAGCTAGATGCAGGAGACCTCCTTGTTGATAAAGACACTAGCTTACACATCCAAGTTGGCAGAACACCTGTTAGGTACTCCAAGAAAATTGTGCAACTTTTAGTTCTAAACGTAGAGGCCGAGAAGACATACGATTACTGGATACTCGGGATTAGGGATTGATTCTTCACATGACCATAGGAGGTCCACAGCAACCATGAACTTATGATTGTGATCCACGGGTCCCACAACCTAGTGGGCCTACAAATCAATCCAACGTTGACGTTGGTTTGTGAACATTAGTATATAGATCCTCTCCATTTCCACTTGACATTATCACAAAACTATCATTATTAAACGTAGCAGTTAATCAAGCTAAAGATTTCTGGACTAGACCAGAGAATCGTCCATAAACACCAAAAGATCCATTACACATTTAGCCATCCATTTTCATGACCTTGTTGGGAGACATATACGAAGCACCCACAGGTTATTTTCCACATATCACACAACCCATATATCAGATAACGATAGAGCTTAATATTTATTGGAGCCTTCGAGCAGCTATCCTCACTGAACGATCTATCACACCGGTTCAGGTTAGGAGGCCCTTCTTTGCATTAGATTCATAGATCTCACTATTTCATGTTGAAGACATAAGATTACCTAATTAGCTTACCTGTATCACGTGCGTATTCCATCCCTACAGGCTATCTCAGCACGACCTTGGGAGGTCGGGTGCGAGGAAGAGTTACTTGTAGATTCTCATGCTCGCATGTCACTTATCCATCATACAGGTACGATGTGTGATGATTGATGGGTGCACTAGCATTGACATCATTTCATTCTATGCATTCAATCAAATGTGCATACTTGACAATTGCATGCATAAACACCCAGTCATGTTGCGTTCATTCAATGATGCTATCACCTCTACACTAGCAACCTTCATCCTCCACATTCGTGTGGGCCCCCATACTATTCCAGAATTATTTAACGTTTTGGACGGGGAATTCTAATATAACATCTTGCTTGGTAGACCCTGGATCTGTGTCATGGGTTCCATTCCTTCCACTTTGCATTTTTGTGTAAAGTTTGAACATGAAGGAAACACTTATACCATTCTAGCTAAACCATCACCTTTTAAAACATGCAACATGATTTACTGACCCAATGATGTGCTCATACCTATCAAGCCGTTTACCTCTGTGACCACTACCACTTCACCTACACCACCACCTACCAGTACAATTTCTACTTCTACCGAACATACCTCCTCCATTCCTACCACTGCCATAACTTCCATGGTTGACCCATTAGATTCCCAATCCATTAACTCCACCTCCGCATCGACTTCCGACACATTATACATACTGGCTACCTACATACCCACCAGTAATCCCTTAGAAGGTGTTTTCCAATGCCTCACTCTAGGGGAGTACCGCCTATATAGTGTCAACACATTTCTTACTCCACAAGAGTATGGAAGTCTTCACCAACACCCTTGTTATGATCACCGTATAGGAGAATGCCTCCTTTATGGTCCTCCTTATCTCCGTACCAATCTCACCTATGGGGGAGTTGATACTACCACTTACACACCCGAACCACCATCACAAACCCGCCCATTTTCCGCTGACTTCCAATCACTTACTAATCACCGTTTCGCCCACACCTTCCTGCACTGATGTGTGTGGAAGGGTTTTGGTTTTGTCTTTTACGAGCAAGGCCACCATTCTGTTATTCCATGTACCACCCACAAACATAATGACTGTAGTGGTATCGACTTTCCTGAACCACCTACCAAATAGGCCTGCATTGAACTCATAAAGGACACCAACTCTTCTCCACCTTCTCCACCTTCATCACCACCTTCACCGACAGAGTAGATGGATCCTGAATCTATCCCTCCTAACTTTTTTTTTTTCATAAACATCATTTCCTTGGGACGTCTGGCTTATCAATGCGAGGGCAAGGCTCCTTCCACTCTTCCCTTCTTATATCCTAAAATGATTGATGACGACACACCTATAATTAACGTCGTTTAATGTTAGGATGATGAATCCATAATCACCTACCTTGGTGCATAAGACTCATATATTCATCAATCATTAACCCTTGAGATGCAAACCATGTTGAATGAATCAACTATCGAGATCAATATTCACACTCAAGATAACCTGCACATCCTAAAGATCAGACAATCTTTAGATGCTCCTGAATAGGAAGCCATCACTTCTTTTCTTAGAGATCATAACCACACTTTCACTTGGTCTTACACAGACATGCCTGGTATTTACCCCACCATCTTGGTCCACAATATTGTAACTGTTCCCGATGCCAAACCCATCAAACAAAAGTTGAGGAAAATGCACCCTCTCATTTCTCTTCTCGTTAAAGAAGAACTTCAATGCCTTCTTTCCATTTCCTTCATCTTACCCATTAATTATCCTCATTGGATTTCTAACATTGTCCCTGTCACATAAGAAACAGGGGGACTTCGCATTTGTATGGAATTCCATGACCTCAACCTAGCCTGCTCGAAAGATGACTTTTCCTTACCTGGTATTGATCAACCGGTTGACCTCACCACTAGTCACGAGATGCTATCACTCATGGATGGCTTCTTGGGTTATAAAGAAATTTTGCTTACCCCATAAGATCAACACAAGACCTCATTCATCACCCCTTGGCAAACCTTTTGCTATCAAGTCATGCCTTTTGGCCTTAAAAACGTTGGTACCACATATCAGCTGGCTATGACTTACATCTTCCATGATATCATGCATCACATATTGCAAGATAACATGGATGATCTCTTCACCAAATCTAAACATCACTTCGAGCACCTTTCCATCCTTAAAACCATCTTTGACCACCTCATTAAATATTGCGTCCACCTTCAACCTAATAAGTGCGTCTTTGTGGTTCTCTTAGGAATGCTCTTGGGATTTATCCTTTCCCTCTTTGGTATAACAGTTGACCCTGCTAAAGTCAAGGCCATTCTGGAAATGCCTCTACCTAGTAACCTTTGACAAATTCGTATTTTGCAAGGTAAACTACATTCCATTCACCATTTCATTTCACAATTATCTAATCGGTGTCAACCATTTCATCATCTACTCAAGAAGGATGTCTCCTTTAAATGGGATGATGACTATCACAAAGATTTTGAGGCCTTAAAACAATACCTTCTCCAACCACCCGTACTCATCCCACCTAAATATGATTAACCTTTTTACCTATACATATCCACTACTAATCACTCCTTGGGAGCTATGCTCACTCATCGTGATGGACAACATAGGCACCAGGTGATTTATTACATCACCCATACTCTTTTAGACTACCAAACCTGATACAGCCATCCCGAAAAACTTTTCTTAGCCGTAGTCTTCATTGCCACCAAAATAATTCATTACCCACTCAACCACAAAACCTATGTTGTGACCAACACCGACCCATTACACTTCATGTACGCCAAACCTTATCAAAATCAGTGTGCCATACGATGGCTTATGCTTTTAGCTGATCTTGACCTTGAATTCATTCATCGAAATTGCATCAAGGGCCAAGCTATCACTGACCAACTGGCTGACGCACCTATTTTTGGGGATCAACTCTCTAATTTCAACTTTCCAAATGAGTCAATTGCTACCCTTTCCCTAGAAAAACCTCCTTATCAAATGACACTCTTATTTGACGTTTCCAAGTGTCAGCGTGTGGGTGGAACTAGTATTATCCTCATTCCTCTTGATGGAGAACCCATGATTTTGTCTTTCAAACTAGATTTTGAGTGCACCAATAATATTGTCTAATACGAAGCACTCGTACTAGGTTTCAAAGCTGCCTATTCCCTGGATGTTAAATCAATCAACATCTTTGGTGATTCTCAATTGGTCATAAACCAAGTCAATGGTATGTACTAATGTCATAACGAGATACTTCAAAAGTATAAACATCATGTAGACATACTTTTGACCACCTTTGATCGTTACACCCTTCAAACCATCCCACGTTCAACCAACAAATTTGTAGATACCATGGCCTGCCTAGCTTCCCAAATACTCACTTCACCTGTCGATTGTACAATCTTTGTCACCGTACAATGCCTCTAATCACCTTATTATTTACCTCATGATGTTTACTCGATCGGAACCGCTACCCTGACCTGAGTGACCTATGGTATAAACAATACTTCGACTACCTTTCTCTCTCCATCTTAGCTCCTGATCTCACCTGTAACGGACAACGTGCCTTCCTTAAAAATGTCTCTCGCTATGTCATTTTAAGGGGGCTTCCTCTATAAGTGCAGATTTGATGGTATTCTTATATGATGCCTCACAAGTTTTGAAATTCCTTATACCATTAATTAGGTTCATGATGGCATATGTGGAGGTCACTTTAGTAGCCTTGCTGTTGCTAAGCGTATTCTTCATCTAGGCTATTACTGGCTGACCCTTAATAATAATTATTGTGACTATGTCAAACGTTGTGTAAAATTCCAACAACATTCCAATCTTCATCATACACCTAGTCACACCTTACAGGTCGCTCGCGACCTTTGGCCATTCTCTCAATGGGGTTTGTATATTGTTAGAGAAATCAATCCCCATTTCTTCCCAATGCCATCAATGGATCATCACTACTACCAAAAAACTACACAAAATGGGTGGAAGCCATACCACTCATCTCCATGAAATCTAAGAAAATATGTGAGTTCATTAACCACCACATCATTTGTTTCTTTGGTGTTCCTCATCGCATCATCACTGATAATGGAAAACAATTCAAAAACAAAACATTGCAAAGACAGTGTGACACCATTGGCATTCAAATTAGTTTCTCATTACCTTATTACCCACAAACGCAATGGCCAAGCCAAATCCACTAACAAAACCCTTAACAAAAATTCTCATGAAATTGGTTGAAAAATACTGAGAAGGATTGGCATATGCACATTTCTTTTGCCTTGTGGGCATACCACACTAGTATTCACACTTCCACTGTGGCCACACCATTTTATCTCATCTATAGTACAAATGTTGTTCTACCTCTTGAATTCTAGATCCCCTCACTTTGTATTTATCTCCATGACATGCTCACTGATGATGACTTTTCTTAGGATTGTTTAGTACAACTAGAGTTATTAGACAAACATCGTCTCAATGCTCTGGAATCACATTCAAGTTTACTAACAACGTATTAAAACGTGCCTATGAAAAACATGTTCATGAATGTAACCGTCCAAGTTGGTAACCTTGTCCTGAAAGAAAAATCAACAGTGTAACCAAAGCAAAAAAAAGTAAATGAGCGAAACTTTTCTCCCTAATTGGCTTGGACCATACATCATGACTCATACCTATGGATCAGGTGCTTATCGTTTATCTTCTCTTGATGGTAAACCTGAACCTCCACCCCTTAATACCTTACATATTTGACCATTCTCTATATTGACTCATTGTCCTACCTCACCCTTTGTCTCTATCTAGGCTCATCCCCTTGAGCACTACCCGCTCCATACACCTCCCTAACGATTAAACAAGAATCATGTGAGTACTTGTCACGTGTTATCTTCTCTTAAATATGTGTACCACGGCACTACACATAGCATGATTCCCATGGATTACTTTTCATCTACCTTTAGATAAGATCCCTATGGTCGTTTCACCTTGCCCTTTGAACAATAGTCCTATCTTTCACCTTGGTCTTGTCCAACGGACTACAAAGACCTCACAATGGTACCAAAATCCTTGATTCAAACTTCAAATAAAAAGATGACTCCCTCAAAAGGACATCTTCTTCTCGACAATTGCTATTATAAATAGATTTCTGCCACGAAGGAAAACTATATAAAACTCTTAAAAAAAAAAGGAGAGAGACAAGAATCTAAAGGTTCCCGCATCTATCAACTTCAGGAAGACCTCAAGGAGTTAATATCTTCATCCCATATAGAACTGCTCTCTTTGATCAGTCTATCTCAAATATAAGTCAAAATAGAGAAATTTTTCGTCATGGAATTGCCCATTTTGACCTTGGTTCTCTTGCC
Source organism: Taxus chinensis (assembly GCA_019776745.2). Lineage (NCBI taxonomy): Eukaryota > Viridiplantae > Streptophyta > Pinopsida > Cupressales > Taxaceae > Taxus > Taxus chinensis. The sequence goes on from CM034156.1 coordinate 562,013,277, forward strand.
AAAAGGCATGATACCTACTACCAAATAAACTATCAATTTTTGACCCTCTCACCATTCACATTTTCATTTCCTATCTGCCTCAAGGGGACCTCTTAGAACCATGACATTTGGTGATCATGTGACTACTTTTTCACCCATAAAACAGTCAATCACGTAATGTCTTTAGGGTCTTATGTTCATCAGCTCCTCCAAGGTATGATCTACTTGGTATGATCCTACCCAATTAGGTGGCTTTATTTCCCCCTTTTATCTTTTTAACCATCTTTGTTTACATTTTGAATCACCTTATATAGGACTTGGTCCTCAACACTTACTTTTGGGGTAGATCTCCTTCTTTCGCCACAATTTCCCACACCTACATCATTTTCCCTATAATCTACCCACACCTAGCAGATCTAAACCCTCCTCATTTTCTTCCCTAGCTTATGTGAAAACTACATTGGCTTGAGGGTCCCTTTTTTCCGTGACTATGTAGGCAACACTCCGAGGGCATGGGGCCCCTTGGAGGTTAGCTCAGCCATCCTCTACCCTCAACAATTCATCTTCCATGTTCCCCCACCATTTACATCACATCTCACTTAGTTTCCATTTTATATACAAAAATTGGAAATTAAGCCACATACATAACAAGTTTCCTTCATATTATATACATTTATTACACCTACCATTTCTCTATCATCACTATGCATAGGTTATACCACATCTCACATATGACCCATATTATCATTCATTACATAAAATAATGAATCACAACTTCACATACTTTCAACACAACCATGCCTAGCCAAACATAACTCAACCATGCCTAACCAAACCTAACTCAACCATGCCTAACCAACCAGACTCAACCATGCCTAACCCACCTGAGTCAACCATGCGTAAATCGACATGACTCCACCATGCCTACTAAATTGACTCAACCATGCCTAGCCAAACCTAACTCAACCATGCCTAACCAACCTGACTCAACCATGCCTAACCAACCTGACTCAACCATGCCTAAATCGACCTAACTCCATCATGCCTACTAACCTGACTCAACCATGCCTAGCCAAACCTAACTCAACCATGCCTAATCAAACTAACTCAACCATGCCTAGCCAAACCTAACTCAACCATGGCTAACCAACCTGACTCGATCCATGCCTACACTAACCTAACTCCATCATGCCTAACTCACCTAATTTCCATCCATAATCAAAACAACAAATCCATATCTCATCTACCACAAGCCATAAACCAATATCTCATAAACACGTCAACAAATCACAAAATACCACTTATCTAATCATATAAATTAGTAAATGTGTGTTGTCAATATACATGCCTATCTCATCATGTCCATCATCTCAAAATGTCGGCATGCAGGCCGATATACAATAAAAAATGTCATCAGCATGCAGGGCCGGTCTCATATATACAAAAATAATGAATCAATACAAAAATCTCTTTAGCACATAGGCCGGTATATGCTCCAAATATAAAAAAATCACTCACACATCCTCACCTTCTTCGGCACGCAGGCCGGTATATGTATCAAAATAATAACGAATATACATCAAAAACTAGGTGACCACAAATCAGGCCATCTCGCTGGATGTCCTCTATCTCTATGTCACATGTACCCTCGACCTCTTATGTTACTGCTTGCACCTCACCTAGAGTTGGTCTCCATGCACTGGTGGCCTCTCCCTGATCGGGCCTCGAAGCTCACTGACCTCCCTATGCTCTCCACACTATGAGTGTAGGATCTCTTCCTCTCAATGTATGCTTATTGTTCCCTGTACTCGACATAGGATATGAAATCTATCCTAGCCGCCATAAGTTGGTCCCTGATAATATCTGGTCTCACTTACGGCATCCTGTAACCTAGATACAGACATGAGCTATTGTGGTCCCATAGGTCTCGGCCCCTATACCTTCCCTACAACAACCTGCCCTGCCCCCTGCCTATGAACTGGGACCTGCTCCCGATGCCTTTGGTTGTTCCCCCTGCTCCTATACCTATATATGGGCCTGTAAGTCCCAAATCTATGCCTGGCTTGTGGCCAATTGGCCCTATAAACCTACCCACCTGAGCCTGTAAGGGTGCGCACCTGACCATCCCACCTAACCATCTCCATCTCCTCCATCCACCATCTGGGCCTACAAAACTGGCCACCTGTACGCATAGCTCTGCTACCTCCACTTCTGAGCCCTCATACTGTGTGCAGTATACCCAACTAGGTAATTAGGCGTAGCTACCTGCCCCTATAGGGCATCTCTCTGCACTGTAATGGTAGCTAGGTCTGGCTGCCCCAGTCAAGGTGGAATGGCTTGTAATTGAGCCACCCACCACTGCCTATAACTGTCTATACAACTGGCATCATCTATCCATCAATCTAGTGGCTACTCCTCCTCCCCTATGGGCATTGTAGGTTGTGGTAGAGGTAAGGGAAACTCCACGTCATCTCTTTGGTACTGTGGGAAGGGCGGCGAAATGTCCTGTAAGAGCCTGAACTACCTTCGGACTCTGTCTACCAGGATCATCATCATCCTCCCCTGGCACGGTGACCCTGTATCCACCTCTCTTAGCTGGAGCTCAGCTAGCTCCCCATGCATATTCATTAATGAGGGGAATCCCACATATGGCCTCTAGATAATGTCCACCTCTGGACAACCCCTCAAGTAACTTCCGAAAATGGCCCACATCATGTGTCAGCCATATCTGATCTCCACTCTCCTATCACCGGGTACCCATATCTTGTATCCCACCCACACAAATCTAGCTGGGGATGTATATGCTTGGTGCATCCCTATAGGTCACATGCACACTATGTGCAAGTATGCCCAATAGTGTAGTATAAATGTACAACATATGTTAAACCTGTGCAACCGCCCATATGCCCACAACTCTCTATATAGCTGCACTAAGACATGTTGGTGCCTAGGCAAAGCATGTCTCATGCACCCATAATATCGTGGTGTACCCCCATCAGTGATTAAGGAAATCATCCACCCTCTGTATCTGGCAATGCATAACAACACACTTCCTCCATCAACAAAAACCACTAGCCTCAATTCATCCAGATGGGCTAGGTATATCTCTCCATAGCTCAAACTGGAATTATGAAAGCTCAGATTAGCTGCCCCCTCACCAAAAATAATCCCAATCAAATCCTCCGAGGCCTCAGAGGAGATAGAGTAGACCTGGGCACCCAATATGGGTAACCACAAAATCTAAAACACATCCTCCAGGGTGATAGACATCTCACCCGTTGGCAGGTGGAACATGTTGGTCATGGGATCCCATCTATCGATGAGTGTGACCATCAATTTAGGATGTTGAACAACATGTCTATAGTAATGAACCCCACTCAATCCCACTACCTCCACATGCTACAGCTCCAACGGGGTCGCTACACCGTGCACTGTCACCAGTAGAGGTGAAACTTTGTCTCACATATGTAACTACACTCTCACCTGCATCCAATCGAAGCATGCCATTAGTCCAAATTTACCATGACTATATTCACAAATTATCATTACCCTCTACCCTATTTTCACCCTACCCATCTCAACCACCTAGCCCACATCATCTTTACACCATTGTGCCTAAAATCCTGACCGGTACCAGTTCATCCTAACTGACTCTGGTCACCCTTAAACAAGCATTGGTCACCTGCTTGGTGACCGATACCAGTTCACCCTTATCAGCCACAGTTACCCCTTAACCGGAATCGGTCACCGGCTTAGTGACTGATACCAATTCCACCCAACGAACACTGGCCACACTTGACCAATGCCGATCACTATTGCAGAAAAACCCACAACTTCCCAAAACCCCCTTTTCTAAAAACATCCCCCTGCCCCTTTTCCCCCACTTACAATGACCTAAACTACCCCTAGACCTCTACCCACCCCACCTATACCATTTACTACCCTCTCCCTTCCTCTTTTCTCCCACTATTCCCCCCATACCTAAATTTAATTTTTACCCACCAAAATACCAAAAAACCACAAAACACCTACAAATAAGAGTAATCTACTCCACTAATCTGTCAAATCCATAATGTAGAATAGGGAACTTACCTCGTTGTACTACCACCATCTCGGTGGCACATCTTGCCATTGTACCGGTGGCCCAACCACACCCTCTTCGGCCTCTACCATAACCAAATAGCTATTCATAACGTCCAGCCAATCAAATCTCTTGCTTTGATCCCCTGGACCCGCTACTCACTAACCAAACCCTCATCTAATCATACTACCAGCTCACTGTCTCATTTCCTCCAGACACCTTTTCTCTCTTTTCTCTCTTTGTTGTCATTTTCTCACTTCGCAAATAACAAATGAATAACAAAAAACATGGATTTTTTATTTTTATAACCAACTCAACCTAACCGACATCTGTCACATGCCCTACCTTACCATTGTTGGTTGCCCTATACCATCGTCAGTTAACCTTGACCAACATCGGTCACCCTTACCTACACATTGCCTTACCTTTTTCCCTTTTACCCCACCCTTCCCTCTGATTGTTTCCCCAACCCCACCTTTACCCAACCCATTTATCTTACCTTTCCTAACCTCATCATTTACTACCTCCATTTTTCCTCCTTTGGGGACTCACTATTTTACCCCTACCTTGGCCTTACCCATGCCGTGACCTAGATAATTAAACTTGGACCATCACTAGTGACATTTGACCTCATGTGTTTGTTATACCTTACAGCACAGCTACATGTGTTGATTGACCTAATGACCTTACCTAGCTTATTACCATGACTATTTATCCTAACCCTACCTTTGGTGTACCGGAACATACCTAACCATTCTTGCACCTAACCTAAATTGTGTTTCTTGACCATATCCTATATCATGGATACTAGAATCACTTCAACATTGTTTTGATAAACCTATCAACCTTAGACAATGTAGAGTTTGCCTGCTCTTCAACCTGGTAGTGTGTTGCAGCTTATAAGTGTGTGTGTGTGTTTAATTGTTGCTACCTTTGACCCAGACCCATTACCTGGAATGGCCCAAGTAGACCTTTTACCCTTTTTCCCTATGCCCACTTGCCTTTTCATCACATTCACCTTTTTATCAAACCACTCACCGATTATGACTTCGGCCTCATCAGTTCTTGGTTTGAGGGGGATCACCTTCACCCAAACATTAGGAAACCACATCTTATTTTTGTGACCTTCGCTTACCAATACAAGCTACACAACAAAAAGGGGAAAAATGAAGACACTAAAATTAGGTCACACTCCTCTTTGGTCCCTCGACGATTAAACATCCGTCATAACATTCACCTAGCCATGGACCCCTTCACCCAACTAATATTAATTAAATTAAATTAATTCATTATCCTAACTATATTTATTATTTAAATATATTATTTTAAATAATATCCACACATACAGTTCACTTAAACACCTCACCAAACAACCTCAACCTAAGACATGTTCTTAGTAAGTTGCCATAACTAACTAAGACTTACCCAAACCCCAAAAATCAATGCCTACATTCCCTCTAACCACATTCCCACATTCTTGCACGAAGCTCTAGGTCTAATCAGTGGGTTAATGACATAAGATCTGAGGAAATCAAGAGAATCTCCCTAGTTTAGTAAACCTAGGAAATTCCTCCTTGACCGATGCCGGTTACCCCTAACCATCGCCAGTTAAGCCGGAACCACCATCGGTTAACCTTTTAACCCCAAAATAACCTTATTCTCAACGTTGGAATTTGGAAGCAAGAATTAGAAGGTTGGTAAGAGATAACACATCTTTATAGATTGAATTCCAACGGGAATCTACATGCAAGGAAGGAGATCAAGCATCTTTTCCTGCACAACCATCCCAGTCATGATCTGATATAAACAAGCAAAAAGGAATATAGATGCAACCCGTGCAGAAGCTTTCCTTTAGTTGGTGATCACTTGCAACCTTCAAACCTTTCATCAACACCTCCATCCCTCACTCGCAGGCATTCAAGACCGGAATCCAAGTAAGTATAATGTCATACTTTTCTGGTTTATTTCATTTCATCATCATTTTATCATTTATTGTTTACCTAGCCACCTATTGACCTTCTCCAATATTTCCACCTCCATATACCCATTAAAAACCTTGCTAAAGCCTACCCCAGTCACCCAATACATCATCCTGACTAACCAAAGTCCTTTGTGTAATCACAAAGGAGACCCAAAGCTTGTTTTTTGGCACCTCTAGATTTCCACAGTAACCGACATCGGTCTCTGTATTTTCCCATACATCTCAGAACATAGACCTACCCACCAAATTCCATCTCACCCTCATCCACCTGTGATCTATCTGAGACCTCTGTCAAACCTGTAGAACCCATAACAAATCATTTGACCTTTGGATTTTATTCTATCTTAGCCTGTTAGATTAGATCTATTTCTTATTGTGTTCTAAGTGAGATACCTAAATTATTTCAAATTACAATAGGATTTATTTTGTTTATAACATTAAATTGTTTAAGACAATGGACTAATAGCCATTTAGGAAGTATCACACTTCCCAAATCTAGCATACGTTAGGTAGTTCATTGCATATATTTTTTAATTCCTTCTGGTGGTCTTGCTTTGCATTACAGGTAGTTCCTCCTAGCTAAAAGGAAGCTCACACGATCAACTATGGATTCGGAAGTCATACACGCGCAGTAACCCATCAACCAACATTTGAATAGGTATTCCTCCTATGCCCGTTACCCTATTTGTTTCATCAACACTTCAAAGAAAAGATCTAATATATAGGTGAAACAATGGATGATAATACTATGGATATAACATATACAACTCTCGAATAGAATAATTCCATGGAGTAATTGATGATATGATTACATGACCTCATAAAATATGTAAAAATGAAAAAAAAAAAATGTTGCTCATGAAAATAGGCTTAAAAAAATAAAATAATAGATCTATATTTTCTTGAAAAATACCTAAAAAAATTGTAGCAAAATAATTTGATGATGAGAATGTTGCACAAGTCCGAAATCAAATCTATAGACTTTCCAGATGAGTTATTCTTTAAATTTTCAATCTTCAAAACACAAAACTACTTCTTCTCATCCCACCAGGCATGCCAAAAACTATTATCTCTCATATTTACACCCTAGTTGAGGGATAACAATAGGGGTCCTATGTTTTTCCCTTATTTCGGCAGATATAAAGGAAACACCTCAGGCTTATGGGTATCCCTATGTTGAGGTGAGTCTCCAGGATCACAAGGCCGATTCCTTATTAATTTTTCCTAAACTATTTTTTTTCGGTTTCAAGTATAAAAATAGTGATGAAACTGAAATTAAATGGGGGTGACACACCAAAATGATTGAGGTATTTGACTTATTACATGAACAATATATTAAGAACAAATTACAAGAGCATGAACCAATGGGTTTTACCTAAATCCTAAAGAAAACACTTTTGTGTTGAGGGGCTAATCATAACAACATAGCAACTAACATGCAAAATAAGACTATGCACAAAATACAAAAAAACTCACCACTACAAATAATTGGAAAGGAAATAACTCATTATCATTCAAGGGAAAAAAATGGCAAACAAATTTCTTCAGCACTACTACATCCAAAAAGTCATCCTATGTGCTTTTCCAATGCACACAATAAATAGTAAAAATATGCACCCATCCCTACTAAGAATAGGTTGCATATTGAAATCACCCATGCATGTTAATTTTAGCCTTTAAAGGGATAAAATAAATATGTTGTTTACAATTATGAAATAATAGTATTTGATTCCTAAAATAAACTTTAGTTAAAGTGCAGTTCATTGCTTTAATTCAAGAATAATGAATAAACTTGGGTGAATATTTGTGCTAATACTAGCCACTTGCTTAGTGTGAAAGTGTCCTCCAATGTGCATGCAAATTTGTCTTCTTTCTATTGATGTGACATTTATTTTTTCTTCTTGTGATCACATGCAAAATACACTCATGTGCAAACAAAATAATGCTTTTGATTTCATACTTAGTAAAAATAACTCCACCCCATTGTAGGAACCACTTGTGCACATGTGAAAAACAATAATTCCTTCTTTTGATTTCATCTCATTTGGCACGAGATATTTTGAAATCTAAAGGTATTTTCGAGGAGTTTGTAATTTTTAAGGTAAGGGCATATAATATGGTTTGAATAATAATCGAATGATTTTTATCTCCCCGTTTCCAATTATTTTCCACCTTTATACAATAATTTTCAGGCCCTCCTTAATCATGTTGTGGCATGTGGTTTTGATCTTGCATAGCATATAATATTTGATCCCCCTTGACTTGGTCGACATATTTTTTTTAAAATAATCATTAGCATTATTGTAAAGTACTCACCACCACTTGATAATGTGGATTAGTTCACGTGGCATGGCCTTTGATTGATGATTCAGCAATGATGACTCGAAATAGTGATAATTTTACATTTTTGATCCAATTATGGCATAGAACATAGTATACACTTTGGTCAAGATATAATCATTTTAACAGAAAAGCTTGTCCCCTTTCTTATGATGCTTTGAACCTCGAGTCCTTTGTTGGTGGAGAGGCTAATTCAATATGAGTTAGGGTTTGTATGAAACATTTCCACATCTGTACCTACATGAACTTTGGTTGAGTTATTGGTAATTATGGTTGAGTTGTTATTTGCATCATATAATGTTTATATTTATACCTTTGCATCAGGAATATCGATCCCTTAACTCGCTAGCGAGTTGGGTTACTGAGTGGTTGGAAAAACATATCAAATCCTAAATTATCATTTTATTTTCATTGGTGAAAATTGAGGGCAAAGCCTTGGAGAATTTTAGTTAGACGCCATTATTGACCTTTTTAAGCTCTATCCTTTATAATAATGATCTTTGTGAATCTCTGTGCATGAAGTTTTTGATTTTATGCCATTTAAATTGTTGGGATCTTCTGTGATTATCCCAGATGCCATTATTTGTGCTTTTGAGCTTTCTCCTATGTTTTATGTTAAAGATTTCCATGACCATCATTTTCTTGAGGAAAGTAACTATGTTATGAGGCATTATATACATTGTATCTTCACGAATCTTTTGGGCCCATTGAATGGGTTTTGGATATTTTGTTCATACATTTACCTGATTTTAAAAAGCATTTTTTTCATGCTTCTTTATGCATGAATTAAGTTATAGGATATTGAGAAGATTCTATGTATTTCATTTCACTCCGCAATTTAATCATTATTAAGGGTTTCCTTGATTCTTACTTTTGTGACTAGTAAGTTTGTGCATTGATTTTCCAGAACTTGTATAATATCAGAGCAAGTGAAAATGGTAGATCTCTGTATATTTTTTTCAATATTCCGTCTATGCCTAGAAATAGGTCTGCACTATTTGATGATTTTGTAACCTATTCTAAGACACTTTTTAGGAAACTTCAAAATCCTTTTACTTTTTGTTCTTGGTTTACATTGCATTTCACTGATCCAATTTTTTATAGAACTATATTTGAAGCTGAAGTTACTATGTCTATAGATGATTCCATGTAACTCTATTTTAATTAAGCAACTTGTTCTTCTCCAAGAAAATAGATCAACAACATGCTTTGCATTAATGAATTTGATTTATCTATTTTTGAAGATTGTTTGAACTTTTAAGAAAACTAGAACGGTCATTTAGGAAATTAAGTTTGTGTTTTTTGAAACTTAAAAACTTCAATGAATTTATGTGAATTGTATTTATGTATTCGTCATTATCCTTTTAAGCTTCTAGGTTTCAATACTCTGCATTTCAGTTTCAAGCTTTGCATTATGTTATGGGTTTCTATTTTTTTCTTTCAACAATAGTTATATCATCTTAACATTTTTGCCATCTCTGGGCACCCTATTTGTTACCATGTTCTAAACAATGTTGTTCCTATCTTGATGAAACTTAACTGATAATCTCATTTTGTGCTCTCAAAATTATGTTCCTAAACATTTCCAAACTCTCTCTTGCTTTCCAATTGAGTGACTCTAATGATTCCGATGCATGGATTTGTAAAAAAGGAGCATCATGGTCTCAATGAACCTTCTTCAATTAGATCTAAAACTGAATTTTTTTATCAGAGAAACTGTATTGTTGATATTTTCCTTTATGGCCAATTTTTTTTTTTCCTTATGAAAAAGTTGTAGATCTATTTGGTGATATGGTACTTCTTTCGTTGCTTTATGAGATGCATTTTTCATTCATCCAAACCTGATGGATGTGCTTGTTTTATTATGCTATGTATTATTTCTTTTGTGGGAGATTCATCTCCATTAGTCCAAGTAATTCCCAGTATAGTACCACTTGCATATAATTTAATATTTTTTCTTGATTCGACCGTACAAATACATTTTACCTCTAAAGAAATGTATCTTCAAAACATCTTTGAAATCTTTTGGTAAATCAAAGATCTATAGCATTAATTATATTTTACTGTAGTAATTGTTTGTGATTCTATACTTAGCAGATAAATAAATGATTGTGATTATTTTTCATAATTTCTTTCACTATAGATCTAAGTAATTATGAACCCAAGTTCAAAAATAAGTCCATTTCGGAGACCCCCTCACAATTTATATTCTGAAAGTTCTAAAATTTAGATTTCAAACATTCTATTGCAGGGTCAACGTTCCAAAATTTTTTTTTTGAGGTTTTGACATGTTCAAAATGGGGTCAAATTTTTACATATGATCGATCACATTTTGGATCATGAAAAACAAGCCTTAAATCTCAATTTCTAAATTTTGGACTTCTAGTTTTTCATAATTTCAGATTTTGGAATTTTAGAATTTAAAAAATTTTATATTTTGAAATTTCACAGATTTCTAAATTTATGACTTTTGGATTTCAAAATTTAGACTTTCGAGGTTTCTTCATATTTTGAATTTTGAGGTTTTCCAATTTCATAGTTCAGAGTCTAATGGACATTTTAGATTTAAGAAATTTTAGGGTCTTTTACATTTCATATTTTGGAGGTTATGTTCAGGAGCTAGGAATCAAAATATTAGATTTCAGAGGTCAAATTCTTCCAACAAGATCCAAATCTGTAAGTGGTTTCGAGCCCTTCTAGGTGTGCATTTAGGTGTTTATTTCATTTCATCAAGTTGGTTGTCCTCTAGGTGAAATTTTAGTCTTCGGAGACACATGCAAAATACAACTGGTAACTCCATCTGGTCAACAACCCACTCTATGAGTTGCATAATTTCTCTCTTTTCCACCCATTTCCATCAATTTTTCCTTCCACATATTTCCATCTTCTTCCACTTCATGAATTTGTGAAATCATGGCTTCATTCCCGCGTGGAATTCACATTTACAGCAGCAGTCATATAGTTTCAACCCCCCTCTAAATATGTAAGATTCATCCCCGGGATATTTTCAAACCCCTCCATATAAGTTATATGATGAGAATAAAATTCAGTATACATACCCCTATGAGCAGGATACATATTAGTTTGTCTATCAACCAATCCATGGAACTCTTTAAGAACAAGGATATGAATACTATGGAGGCCATCGCACATATGGAGATGATGAGTTACGATGAAAAATTCAAAAGATGGAGGTAGACATGGTGCATTCTAGGACTTCATCTCAAATGATAAAATTCAATATTTATTTTAGGACACCTTTTCTATGAGGTGGCCCTATGCTAAGACACTTTATCCCTCAATAGAATTTGGACTTCATGATTGAAATGTTACCCCAACTGGTAGGATGGATCAAGGAAATAGAGTCTTTCGAACATGGTGTTAGGAAACCTTGTCGATTGATAATTCCTACACCATAATCTCACAATTTTCTTCTCATTCCCTAAACATCAAAATCTCATCCTACAATTAACTTTCAAAGCTTCTCCACTACTACCACTACTACGGAATCAATTTATTGATATCATTATATTCCGCCTCATCTCAATTTCTCTACCCTTTATACCCTCTAAACCCAATTCCCTCCCACAAAATCAAAATCTAATTCCTATCACTCCATCACAAACCATGTAAAAATAGTTGAAACCCAACCCACCCCTCCTCTTGCATTCCAAAAACCAATTCAGGAAGATACTCGAAGATATTGTCAACAGGAAAAATAAGAAGAATAACCCAATAAAGAAGAAATGATAAGGATTTTAAGGAATTGAGCTTCAAGTTATGGAATGGAAAAAATTCCATTGTTTTTCAAACCTTCATAGTAGGCCAAGGTTGGAGAACAAGTGGTAAAATCTGAGTTTGAAACAACAGTAGAGAAAGAACAAGTTGAAGAATATCAACAATCAACATTTTAGGAATGCAACATCTATGAGGCCAATCTATTTTTTGAAATTTTTTATCAACCTTCAGTTATAAATATTGTAGGAGGGGAAATAATAACTCCATACCTAAGAGAAGAAGAGTTGCATGTCATGGAGGAAGATCATATAAATTTAAAATACTCAAGCACAAGGCAGGGCATGCAAAAAATTCATTCCCTTATCCCACTTCATCCTCTCAATATTATAATTTTGGGGATGATATCAAACTCTAAAAATTTGTGTTTGAGGATGAGGATAACCATGGAGAATAGGTTATAAATCTAGGAAACACCATGAAGGAGATTGAATCCTTGGCACATGCAGACAATGAAGGAGATACTTACTTTTAAGATTTGAAAGAGTGTTTTGATGGGAAAGATTCCATGGAACTTGTCAATTTTTCTTCCCCATTATTCATATTCCAACAAAAAAATCTTGCCATCATAGGGAAAGATGTGCAAGAACAAATTTTTTCTCATAAGAGTCCTCTTGAGTCAAAATTTGAGGAATCGAATCTTCCAAGATTCCCAGCGGGAAAGGAAGAGAAAGGGAATGAGGACGTTTCCATTTTCATACCAAACACAAAAAGGGGAAAAGAACATGAATTTACAGACAGTTACCTTTTCTAGGAAATTCTACATGAAAACTTTCTTATTTAGATTGGAACTAGAAGCAGCAGGAAGATGCAGAAGATAAAGGCATGCCCCATCAAGTAATTGGCTTAATTGAATCCAAGGGAGAACCCATAAAAAGTCATGTTTATTTCCAAACATGAGGATGATTCCTAGAGTGCTAAGGATGAGCTACATCAGCTACAACATCTCTAGGATCCCCATGTAGATCATTGTGAAGATTTATTTTCTTTGTTGTCAATTGATGCCTTGATGATTTTGGTGGAAAATTGGGTCTACATCGGTTTTAACTCATATGTACAGCCATGTCTAATGCTAGATCAACTTCATGATTTCAATTTTTGAGAAAGGGAAGCTACTTTTTCCATACCAGTGTTTGGGTTCATTTGAAGTTTTCTCTCTCTCCGGTTAGTGTAGGGTGGGAGTAGGTTTTATTTTTGCAGAATAATATCTCTTGCACACTTTACATGTCTCATGTGAGCATGTATGATTTCTTATTTTATGTATATTTTGTGTTTTTCTTTTCTCCAGTATAGTGCACCATGTTTCAGTGGACCTCCCTGAAATATATTATGATAGGAAAATAAGCTCACACTTATAGGAAACAATTGCAGTTCTCAAGAGGTCTCAAATGAAATGAAACTATATTTCATAAGGGAAATATTTGAGTAGCGTAATTCACAACGAAAAGAGGCCTAAGATTATGAAGCATCCCTTAAGTCATTCAAAGTCCCATTTGATTGAAAGCAGGAGACCAACCTCAAATACATGATTGGTTGTTTAGGCTATAAATCTTGTTGATTTATAGGAAGTCTTAACCTTCAACGGTGTACCAAGAAACCATTCATAAGAATTAAAAAATCACAATTTAATAGAGTTCCATGATGTTCCAACTTAGCAAAATTTTTACCCAAAATCCTGGAATGTGCCATGCATGTAAAGAAACCATTGGTTTCATCTTGCTACATACTTGGAAATATCATAATTCATGAGAGGATCAGAAGTGCAATTTTTTAGTCACACAGATCAAGATTTCAGGGAAAAAAGAAACAAATTCAAATCGATACAATTTTTCATTGTCACAAATAAATGTAATTCAAAATCTTGTAAGTGAGATGGTCAATCCAGGTCAAGCTTTGGGTACAACGGTCTTTCAAGTGGTTTTTGAAAATAAATTCAACATAGTTCAGGTTAGTTTCAGGCCATAATTAGTGACTTCATGCCTAATGGAGGCTTCATGTTACTTGTCTATGAACATCTAGCAATAAGATGTCCCCGCGAGTCCCCAAAATTGTTATCCATTTTTCCACCCTGGAAAAATGATCAGCATGATGTAACAAACCCAAACACTAGATATGGAACCTAAGGTTGAATTTGAGGTTGCATCTAGCATTAAGTGATTTCAGGGACACATTCTGCATTGTTGAGGGTGTTGGGGTCATAAGATAATTTTTTCATCTTCTTAGTTTTGACTCTTAAGGTTTAACTTTAAAAGGAAGAAAAACGGGGCCCACATCTGAATAGAATGGGAAAAAGAGAAAAACGGGAATGAAAATCAGCTTCAGAGTGTTTTAATGCTTCATCTCAGGCTCCTGACTCAACAAAGGTTTGAAAAATGAAAAATTCCAGAGTCAAGGTTCAGAATGCCCAAAAGGGCCTCAACGAGGTGACCGAACCAAAAGGAGTTCTCCAAGTAACTTGGTGAGCTACTTAGTGAGCTGAGTTAGTGCAAAATTGAGGTAGAATTTTTATACGGATCTGGGAGTTCTCCCATCTTTGGGAATCAAATTGGGTTAGTTGGCAATAGATTCTACATGACGAAGGGTATATCGGGACTAAGCTCACCTAGCCAAACTACACAATGTTCGAGACTGACTTAGTTGGGGTATGGTAAAGGCGTGGAGGTGTTTTCTAGTAGGATAGGCATGAAATATAGACTTGATTTTTTTGTAATGGCTTGGAGGTCACAGGTAAAAAAATATTACACGTGTAAAATGAATCGATGCGAACTCAGGTTGGTGACTCAAAGTCAACTCGGCTGTCGAGATGGTAAAGAGCCCAACTCAATGAAAGCTAGGTGGATTCAAGCAAGCCAGTAGGAGAGATTGAAAATTTGATTCCATGGGCAAGATGCATAGGTTGGCCACAATAATCAGAAAGGAATCTCAATAAGAGGATCCATAACTGGGTGACACATTTCTACGTCGTCATGGTGTAAAGGTTGATCGAGTTCAGACGATGCAAAGAGCCATTTTGGCTTGAGTTACAGGGTCTATGTGCCAATTTTTTCAGAAGAGCTCAACACATTAGTAGTAGTGAGGTGGCATAGGGATTTGAGTTAAAATAAAGCCATTCACCACGCACATAGATGCAAAATGGAAATGATGATTCAGCATGGGAAATCGATGATGGTGTATGATATCTCAGAGACATGGAGTCGAACCAAGTGGGAGACATCGCAAACATTGCAAACAAGACCAAATCAACCAAAATAATGAAAAACCATAGGGCATCAAATTTAATATAACTTTTGCATGTGGGATTAATGGCACACATGGCTTGTCACATGATAATAGTTGGGATGAATCATATAAAACTGGGGTTTGACAGGGAAGAAATATTGGAAAAATACTTCCCGGATCTAGCCTTCACTAGGTAGTTATGTCATCACCAATCCGACACTATGATAATTCTTCACTGGGAACTCCTTGTGCTATGATTATTTACTAATGCACAGCCTTTAGTTTGGTGGATGTAATCTGGAAACAAAACAACAAACATAACACAAGAATACCATCGACTATGATAAGAAGGAATGATGACAAATCTGAAATATCAAAGTAAATTATAATATTAACATGAAATTGTTACAATCTCACCCATGAGGTACTTCAAGTGTTATTGACTTCACTTGCCTTCCACCAATACTATGGGAGAAACTTTACAATTACACCTCTTAATGGCTTCTTCAACACACCTTTAAACTGATGGCTTCCTTTACACACTTCATACAATATTTCTCACTACTTCCTTCTATGCTAAATGAGGGGGGGTGGCCTCTTTATTTATAGAACTTCCAGGCTTATCCATCTTATCTCTAAGATAGGATAAGAAATCCACTCTGACGAATCATATTCCATACCTTAACTCTTATCTGTACATGTAAGCTTATCTTTTAAGATAAGATAAACCTTATCATTTCACATGGGTTCCACATTTTTAGATTTTTTACAAATAAAATACACAAAAATATTTATGACCTCACTCCTTGTCCTTATTACCAATATAATATTTCTAATTCCTAATCATGTAGACCCTACTTCTCTACTTACCCCAACTTTGACATTTTAACATTACCGGACCACTTACGACAAATATTTACTTTTTGCCACAACATTCCTATTGTACTTTTGACTATTACCATACTATACATTATTGGCGGTGTCGTACTGGCAGCGCCGTTGTCTTCTATCGGATGCTACTACTAATTATACTTAACAACATCCTATTCCTAAGACATACATTAATGAAATAGAAATTACGGAGGAAAATTTTAGTGTCAACATCTTCCCCCTTCCTAGCTTCTACTCCGTCCTCGAAGTAGGACTATTCTGGTGCTTGGAAAATCTTCAACTTGTCGTGGTTGACCCATTTCGTAATGGGGAGTGCCATCCAATTCCTCCAATCGGTACGTACCATTTTCATGCACAGCTGCTATTTTGTAGGGCCCCATCTATTTTGGAAGAAATTTTCTCTGTCTTCTTTTTTTGTATCTGGAATCATATACTAGAACCAAGTCATTCACATGAAATGGAGACCAACGGATCTTTTGATCAAAGTATTCCTTCTGCTTCATTTTCTTCTTATAGCTTGTATCCTTAGCTATTTCCCTCATTTCCTCTAGCAAATGAAGATGTACCAACCTTTCTTTTACTGAATTACTTTCATCCATCCTTTTCATTTTCCATAACTCTGACTATGGGAATATCAAACTCAATAGGAAGAACTGGATCAATGCCATAAGCCAACTAAAATGGGGAGTACCCTGTTGCTGACTTTGATGTTGCCCTATATGCCCTATATGCTGCATGAATCCTCTTATCCCATTTATGTACCTGCAAGGCTGCATCTTTTGCTAGAATTTGACACAACACAAAATTTGTTCGTTCCACCTATCCATTTGTGCTTGGCTTGTATGTTGTTGCCTTCCTCTGCTTAATAGAAAACTTATTGACTAGGGCTTCTACCACCTCATTAATGAAGTGGCTTCCTTATCTGTTACAATTTCTAATGGACAACCAAATCTGGGTGACAATGTGTTCATATATGAACCTTGCCACTTCATCCATGGAAGTTGTTTTCAATGGCCTAGCTTCAACCCACTCTTGGTTAAATAATCTGTGGTAACTACAATATACTTATTTTGGCGTGAGGTAGTTGGAAGTGGGCCTACAATGTCTATTCCCCACTTTTCAAAGGGACCAAGTGGAAGAATAGGGCATAATGGAGCTAATGAAGTCTTACAGGTACCATGTGTTTGACAAATATCACATGTCTTACAATAATTATAAACAATCTTTAAAAAGAGTGGGCCAGTGATAACCTGCATCCAAGATCTTTCTTGCTATAAGTTGTCCAGAGAAGTGCCCTCCACATATACCATTGTGGAATTCTTCTAGTAGCTCCTTCCCTTGATCACGTCCAACTGCCCTCTTGTACTATCCATCAGGTCCTATTCAAAATAATACTCCATGCAGAATAGAATATGGACGACTGGCTTGAGTAATCTTTCTCTTAGTCTTTGCATTGGCACCATCAAGAAACTTGAATTCATTCAGATAATTCTAAATATCTATGTATTCACTAGGGATTGTGTCAGGGGAGAACAATGCTGCATCGGGGAAATCATCATCATCACAAGATGATCCTAAACCATCATGGGCTCGAAAGAGTGCATCTGCATTGACATGCTTCTTTCCTGGCCTATCTATAATATCAAATTCAAATTCTTGTAGCAAAGTTATCCATCTTGCTATCCTCCCTGATGGGTCAGGCTTATTGACAATATATTTTAGAGCCTAATGATCTGTTACAACTATAAATTTATACCCTAGCAAGTAATTTCTAAACTTCTTTATAGCAAAAATGATAGCTAGAGCCTCTTTTTTCAGTTACAGTATAATTTACCTCAGCACTACTCATTTTTTTGCTCCCAAAGTAAACTAGATGTTCATTCCCATTTTCATCCTTTTGGCTCAAAGTACTTCCTAGTGCTACATCCGAGGCATCAGTAATCTGGATTCTTTAAAACAGGTGAAGACACCAGGACTTCCTTTAGTTTTCCAAAAGCTTCATGCGCCTTATTTTCCTGGTTCATAAGTAACATCCTTCTTCAAGAACTGGGTTAGTGGCTGTGCAATCTTTGAGAAATTCTTGATGAACCTTCTATAGTAACCCACATGGCCTAAAAATGATCTCAACTTAATTCTATTCATAGGAAATGGTAACTCTTTGATATTGAAAACTTTATCATGATCAGTACCAATACCATCTCTGGATACAACATACCCTAACAAAATGCCTTTAGAACATCCAAAAGACACACTTTGTAGGGTTTAATGAGGCTTGTGCTTCATCTAACTTTTGAAATGTTGTCTCCATCTAGTGCAGGTGGTCCATCTTGCTCCCATAGATGCAAAAGTCATCTAGAAATACTCTGATGAAGTTCCCAATGTAGGGTTCGAACACCCTATTCATCAAACATTGGAACGTTGCTGGAGCATTACATAACCCAAAAGGCACAACTCTATAAGCAAACGTTCCCCAAGGAGTGGTGAATGTGGTCTTCAGCTGATCTTTCTACGCTAGACGGACTTGGTTGTATCCACTATATCCATTAGCAAAACTGTAACACTCTTGGCCAGCTACTTCGTCTAAGATCTGATCTGAGAATAAAAGAGGGTAATGATCCTTCTTCGTTGACTTATTGAGCTTCCTGTAATCAACAAAAATGCATAGCTTCCCATTCTTTTTTATTGAGATCACAATGGGAGAAACTCATTCTAAATTCTCCACAGTAAATATGAATCCTGCATCAAGCAGCTTATCTATTTCTTCTTTTACAGTCTTGGAAAAATTAGGATTAATTCTATATGGCATTTGCTTTATAGGCTTAACACCATCTATCAGCTCCATAGAATGTTCTACCCAACTTACTTGACGGAGTTCCTTGTAATCACAAGTGAATATGTGTATGTACCCTTCAAAAGAGCTAGAGGTAGGATTCCTTCTCATTCTCCATCACATCATCACCAATCTTTATTTGTTGGAGACGATCATCAACTTCTTCTTCAGATAATTTTATGGGGTCATGAGTCGGTGTGACTGGAAGGATATCCATGACTGAAACATCAACCTCACTTTCTTCATCTTCAGTGTCCACTTCACTGGTACTAGAGTAATCAGAGGGTGTCCAATCATCAGTTTCATCACTTAAATCCACAGGTTCTGCCTTATGATGCCGAGGGATCACGTTTATCTTCACCCTTTCTCTACCACGTCCAAGTGAAATCATGAAGCCTTCATTCCAGTAGTTTCTTACATGAAATCCCCATAGCCATGGTCTTCCCAGCAACATTGGGTACGCAACAGTACCATTTGGAAATCACCTGAAAGTATACCACACATACAATACCCATAACAGGATATTGCCACATTTGAAACTACACCTTCTGGTTTATTTTTTCCCTTATCATAATGACCTTAACATGAGTGTTGAAGGGTGATCAATTTTTAAACCCAACATATTCATTACTGACTCTGTCATTACATTAACTGCAACACCTCCATTAACTAAGACATCATGAATTGAAATAGCATTACATAATACCTTAGCTTGTGGAGCATAGGGATCCGTCTCTGCCTCCAAAACAGGGATCTCAACCTCCTTCCTTCTTCGAGCATTGAGTCCACTTCGTAGCTCCTGCCTCTTCTCAGAAGACATAGCCAAGAGTTGACCATATGTAATATTTGCAGGCCTTTTTGGACAGATCTTCCAAGATGGAGTATGGTCCTTGCCCCTGTGAAATCAGAAAATCCTGCACACCCAACTTTCTTCTCCTATGTTTCTTACTAGTTTCTCCTTTCATCTTCTTAGGATCATTTCCATCTTGATTATCTTTTTCTTTCTTTCTTTTTGTTACAAACACATCTACTTCATTATTTATGCTCTTATCTACTACATCAAAAGAATTCACAGGTGCTTTTTCCTTTATCATTATCTTCTTTACCAGATGTAGAAGCTTTATCTGGACAATTATACTTATAATGACCCTTTTTTATAACAACCATAAAATACAACTTCAGAAATATTTCTTTTTGGACCTCTATCTCCTCCCTGAGAACTAAATTCCTTTCCTTGAAGAAGATTAATAGTTAACTGGCCCATCTTCCTAAGCAGATCTTTATACTCAGTAGATGTACTAGGAGAAATATTTATGCTCACCGAGAGTGGTTGTGGATTCTGGACCAAAGGGGCTGGTGTAGGCTCTACTTTAGCAACAATTTCTTTAGGCTCCTTCTCCATGCTCTCTTCTTGCCTTCTTGCAATCTCCTTTACTTATTCAATGGTAGCTGAGCGGTCATACTTCACTCGTTGTCTGATTTCTGGCTTCATCCCAAGAATGAAGTGCTTACATAGAATATTATCCATGCCATTCATCAACCCATCCGCTAATCCTTCCTTCTGGATCTGAGCGTCGAGCTTCCTCCTTAGCTCTAGAACACAAGCATGATAATCCCTTATCTTCTCCTTCTCTCCTTGGGTTAGCTTTGTGATATCGATCATGAGATTTGCATATCTCTGTTGTTCACCAAATTCTTCAAGAAAACTTTCACTTAATAAATCCCATGAGTTTTTCACATTATCACCTAGTGTTTCAAACCACCTGAGGGCTGAACCATCCAAAAAGGTAGGAAAAAATTCAGTCCATTGTTCCCTTCTTATAAGGCCATTACAAATACAAGATTGTTTAAACTCTTGAATGAAAGAGGAAACATCTTCATTAGATTGGGCTGAAAAAATAGGAATCTTCCCCATTTTCAAAAGTAACCACAGTGAGCCAAAATTTGAAGTCTGAACTTCAAAATTCAGAGTTTGTAACTTTAGGAATTCATAGTTTTTTTCCAAGTTGATCAGATGAATAGTGTTAGCCAAGGACCACACAATGTCTAAAACCACCAACGAGGAATGGTCCCGGAAACGGAACCAAAATGTCATCACCAATCCGGCACTATGATAATTCTCCACCGGGAACTCCTCATGCTATGATTATTTACACTAATGCACAACCTTTAGTTTGGTGGATGTAATCTTGAAACACAACAACAAACATAACACAAGAACACCATAGACTATGATACGAAGGAATGATGACAAATCTGAGATATAAGTGTAAATTATAATATAAACATGAAATTGTCACAATCTCACCCATGAGGTACTTCAAGTGTTATTGACTTAACTTTCCTTCCAACAATAACTATGGGAGAAACTTCACAATGGATTCTTTAACACACCTTCTAAATGATGGCTTGCTATACACACTTACTCATACAATATTTCTCACTACTTCTCTATATACTAAATGAGGAGGGGTGGCCTCTTTATTTATAGGAATTCAGGCTTATCCACCTTATCTCTAAGATAGGATAGGAAATATCTTCCGGCCAATCATATTTCATGCCTAAACTCTTGCCTTTACATGTAGGCTTATCTTCTAAGATAAGATAAACCTTATCATCTCACATGGGTTCCACCTTTTTAGAATTTTCCACAAATAAAATACACAAAATATTTATGACATAACTCTTTGTCCTTATTACAAATATAATATTTATAATTCCTAATCATGTAGACCCTACTTCTCTACTTACCCAAAAGTTTACATTTTAACATTACCGGACCACTTACGACAAATATTTACTTCTTACAACATTCCTATTGTACTTTGACTGTTACCGTACTCTATTTTATTAGTGATGCCATACTGACAGTTCCATTATCTTCTATTGGAAATCACTACTAATTATACTTAACAACATCCTATTCCTAATACATACATTAATAAAATAGAAATTACGGAGGAAAATTTTGATGTCGAAAGATCGCAATAAAATGATATGTGGTGATCAGGCCAGCTCAGACATGGGAGCCAACGTGTGGATAGGAGGCTCGATAGTGGGTGTTATAGTGAAATGGCGTGATGGCCATGGTGAGTCGATCCATGCAGGAGCAAGCCAACCTAAGGCTGATATAGAAGAAGGAGAGGCCATAGTATTTTAGCTTAGTAAATTGAATGGATGAATGGCTCGACACTCGTGGTAGTGACATATAGGTAAGGCCTCCACGAACCATTTTTCATATGTTAAGATGGAGTGTTTTAAGACAATGTGGTCATGTTTGGGAGAAAACAAAGAGCCAAATTTGGAAGTCTGAACTTCAAAATTAAGAGTTTGTAACTTCAGAAATTCGTAGTTTTTTCCAAGTTGATCAGATGAATAGTATTGGCCAAGGAACACACAATGTCTAAAACCTAAAATTTGAATTTCATATTTTGGGCTTTCGGCACTTCATAATTTTTTGGGCTCAAAGTGATGAACAGTGTCAACTCGAGGAGATAATAATTCCAAACTCCAACGAGGGTGGAAATTTCTGAAACATGGGGGAATCCTAAGGTCAGCGTGATTGGCATGGTGTCAGAGGGATGGTTCAAGTGAATGTTCCTAGCATGTTACAAGGCACTCGAGAAGAGGGGCATCCTGACTAATGCAGGGTATATCATGTGGAGATCAAGGATGTTCCCAAAGGGGCTCAGTGGATCAAAATATATGGAGATGATCTTGGAGGAAAGGAAGGGAGCTTACCAAAAAATATAAATGGCACAAGGTTCACCCACATGTAATCTAAATAGGAAACATGTGAGGTCAGTCATAGGATAGACTCATTTCAGGAGGTTCTTAAGTCAATGACAAAGATGTGGCTAAGTCAATGCCAAATTACTTGCCCACAATCCAATAGAACAAAAGAGATGGTTTTCAAAGTATGTACATGTCATTGAGGATGCGTTGGTAGCTCAATGAGGAGTGCAGAGGAATTTTCAAGAGCAACCGAGCCATGAATCTATGTCATGTAGAAATCAATGAAGGAGTCTACCAAACGTACAAAAAGGGGAGGTCTGGATATCCTGAAAGAGGAAATGAGGAGCTCAGGGTGGAGTCTGAAGTGGTAGTCAAGGATTTTAATGCACCATCAAAAACCCAAAAGGGGAACTCACTACAGAGATCACCGAGCAGCTCAAAGATCTAACCTCCCAACTCGTCATGTAAATGCTTACAAAGGACCCTGGTAAACAAAAATCCCTCTCCAACTAAAAATTTCATAACATGAGCTCTGGTCACCTATTTTTTGCAAATGTATGGTCATTAGAAAGGTGAGGAGAAGACCTAAAATATGGATGCATCAAAAATTTAATTTTTGAGGTTATAGACCTTATAAATTGGTGGTCAATTAGAAATGTTGGGTAGGTTAATATGCATTAATAAAAGCATGCGTAACCCATTTCTCAACATGGGGGCCAAGTACAGAGGGTATGGGCTACACCAAGAACCCTATATGGGTGATGCAAGTAGAGATGGGGCTACATACTCATGGAAAAATGGATTCCTCTCTCTCCCTAATTTTCTTCTTATAAATGTAAAGGAGATTCAACATTGTAATAATTTGGTATTCTTTCCTCCCCATGCACCCTTATTCTTCTTTGAGGTAGATATGTCACTTCAATAATTTCTCCTAAACATTTTAATAGGATTCATGCCTTCCCCTACCTCATGATGTATTGTGTATATTTTATGGAGAAATAATACAATGTTTGTTTTAATCCTTCCAACCTCTCATGGTTTTTTGTTTTCATCTTATCACTCTTCATGAATTAGGTATTTGTGTATATTCATTGTTTCATTACAGGGTTTGGATTTTTCATGCTTATTTAGGAATGGTGAACGCATGTTCTATGGTCTATGATACCAATTTCCATCCTCTTCATCATGCATTGGTATAATATTTTATGTGGTGCATGGCCACCCTCTCAAGATTCATCCTTTCTCCCTTTTGCAGGATAGGAACAATAGCTGACAAACCCTTCACTTTTTTTTATCACCATTCTAGTGTAGAATTTCCTTCAATCCAAGCATTTCTCTATCCTTCTCTCCATGGAAGTGTTAGGATAGGTTTGGTTAGTTTTTTTTCTGGAATTAGGGGATGTTTAGCATTTTGATTAGGAAGAGGATGTGAAAATTCTCTGGAGATCCACCTCAAGACCTCAAGTCCCACATCTTGAGAGGTGGTACCCATGTTACACAATCACACTGAATTCCCCATTCACAACTTAGCCATTCGAGCGGTGTTACAAATTCATGATAAAAGTTTTGGCATGCCTGGTGGGACAATATTGAATTCAAGGTTTTATTTTTCACAAGTTTTCATGTTACAGATCTCATTCACCATGAAGCCAAGTTAAAAAATAAAAATTTCAAAGACCCCCTCATACTTCAGATTTTGAAGTTTGAAACTTTCATATTTCGGAGGTTCTCCTACAGTGTCAAAGTTGTAAAATAATTTTTTGAGGGTTTCACTTGTTCAAAATGGGTTCAAAGTTTTACAAATGAATAGATCGGGGTTTGGAGCATGTTAAAACATGCATTAAATCTCAATTTATGAATTTATGAATTTTAGGTTTAATAATTTCAGATTTTGGAATTTTAGAATTTTCAAAATTTCAGATTTCAAAATTTAAGACTTTTCATAATTTCAGATTTCAGAGTGTTGTTACATTTCAGACTTCAGACTTCGGAGGTTTCTTCATATTTCAGATTTTAGTATTTTCTAATTTCAGATTTCGGAATCTATTGTGCATTTCAGATTTGGGACATTTCAGGGTCCGTTACATTTTGTATTTCGGAGATTTTGTTTAGGAGCTAGGTTTTTGAAATTTCAAATTTTAGAGGTCAACTGCTGCTAAAGGGCAACTAACCTTGTAACCAATTTTTACCCTTCAAGGTGTAAATTTATGTGTTCATCTCATATCATCAAGTTAGTTGTGCTCTTGTTAAAATTTTAGTCTTGGGAGACACATGCAAAAAACAACAAAATGACTCCATCTCTGTCAAAAACCCACTCTGTGAGTTGCATGGGGGCCAAGTATTGAGGGTATGGGCTACACCAAGAACCCCATATGGGTGATGCAAGAAGAGATGGGGCTAAATACTTATAGAAATCCTAATTTCTCTCTCTCTCTCTCTCTCTCTCTAATTTTCTTCCTATGAATGTAAAGGGGTTGCAAAATTGTAAGAAGTTGGTTATTTTTCCTCCCCATGCACCCCTCTTCTTCTTTGAGGAAGATCTAGGGATTGAATTCCTATTTCCAAAACAATGTAATTGGATTCATGAATTCCCCCACCTCATGATTTACTATGTATATTTTTATGAAGAAATAAAACTATGTTTTTTTTTAATCCTTCCAGTCTCTCATGGTTTGTTTTTCATCTTACCTCTCTTCATGAATTAGGTGGTTGTGTAAATTCATTATTTCATTGTAGGGTTTGGGTGTTTTGTGCTTATTCATGAATGGTTAATCTATGTACTATGGTCTATGATACTGATGTATGTCCCTCCCCATGGAATATTGGTGTAATCTTGTTTTTGTTGCATGACCACCCTCTCTAGATTCATCCTTTTTTCTATTTTTTAGGCTGGGAAGAGTGTCTGACATCCCCCTTCTCTTGGTGTTATTACCATTCTAGAGTAGGATTTTCCTTATTTTAATTTTTTTTTTCTATCCCTGTCTCCTTAGAAAGTATTAAGATAGTTTTTTTAGTTTTTTTTTCTTTCATAAGGGGTAGTATAGCATTAGGATTAGGAGCTAGAATCCGGTCTTCTCCAAAGGTCCACCCTCAATCCTGCAAGTCCCACAACTTGAGAGATGGTACCCATGTTACACAATTACATTGAATTCTCCATTCAAAACTTTTCCATTCAGAGTGTGATGTGATTTTGAGATAACATAACCTTATTAACTTTATACTAACAATTAGTTGCTTTATGACCTAATATAAAAAATTTGGTACATGTGCCATCAAACTTGACCTTAAAATATGATTATCATTATGATTGAAAGTAACTTTAAAGTTTTATTTCTATTTATTATTATTGGTATTCTAATTTTTAAACTATTTCTAATTTTGGGAGAAAAATTCCAAAGAGGAATTCTATTTTGAGTCAAAGTTCTACCTAATTGTTTCATCTTTAATGAGCAGAGAAGACAAGTGATCAAAATTAGGTAATTAGATTCATTTTGATACTTATAATTCAAAATAGATATATAATTTATCAATTTATCATGAATGTTAATCTAAATAATAAAATACAACAACTTATCTTGAAATAATTCACAATTGCAACCATCAAATTAAAACTTAATGCTATTAATCTTAGCTAGATAATTAGTTATTTTTTCATCCCCCTTTTTGGAGTTGTAAATAGTTCCACTCATAGTTTGCAATTTCATCCATGCATCAGATGGAGACTCCATATGTCATATGTGCAAGAAGATTCATCTTTGATACTTTGCAACATAATGGACATGGCCTCTTCATATTTGTGGGAGAAGATACTCAAGGTTTCTAGGGTAGCCTATCTCCAAGTGGGTCATTTTTCAATACCACCTACTAGATTCCAAAGCTTTCTTTCCATCAAGATGGATTTAATCCTAACTCTCTGAATGCCATATTTAGAAACTTTTAACAATTGATAATTATCAATGGAGAAATTAGAATAACTAGCCATATTAAAATTGTAAGTAAGATTTAGGTGTTATGCAGTTTTAACTGTTGTACATATTAGTGGTAGAAGAAACTAACTTCTCTAAATTTTGAACAATTATGAAATGATTTCAAATTAATAGGCACACTTCATAAAGGTATGAAGGTCTGAGAACATAGAAGGGAAACACAAAACACAAGAAAAATGTAATATAAAATATGATACAGATTTTTCAAATTTTAACAACTACAAAAGAATGGAATTCCCAAATAATAAGGGAAAATGTACGCAAGATAGAAAAGTCTATGGAAAAAGGGAGGTTCTAGGGAAAACAATTCCGTCATACAAAGGAAGAGATCCATAGAACAAGAAAATAGGCCATGAAAGAAAGGAACTAAAGGAAACATGAAAATAGTCGCAAACTAAAGGAAAGTTCATAGTGAAAAGAAAAATTCTTGCAAAACACAAAAATCTAGACATCGACTTGTAAAGGCCGAAAAACTAAGAAAAAACTAAATAAAAAAAAAAGTAATGTGTACTAAGAAAAAAACCATGGAAGATTTAAACAAGCCGCAAAACACACTAATTAGGCACACAACAAGGAAAATAAGGTGTAATAAATCAGAGATGAATGAGAAACGGAAACATGGATAAGACCACAAGAAACAAAAACATGGTTATGAGATAAGTGACTGTGGAGAAGGCCCCATGTCAAGGAAGGTTGGGAAAATTTATTTTCATCACACAATAACAAGTTCTGAAAGTGACAAGCAAGATTGCAAAACAATGGACTTCTATACTAAAAATATAAGGGTGTGAAGAAAAAGAAAATAAAAACAACTGCGGATAAGGATAGAAGTTGAACAACACAATAGATTTTGGCAGAACATGCAAACAACTCGTTACACTACGCAAAATACTACATAAGAAAAATCAAATGAAATGAATCAAGGAAGATTACCTTAGAAAAGGGAAAATTTCCACACAAGGAGTAGAAAATCTTCGTAATGGACAAGGTTATGCACACCAAGTAGAAGGAAAATAAGGTTTCAATTCAAGACAGACGGCTGCACAACAATAGAAACACCACACAACATGGATAGAAGTCATGCAACAAGGCAATAAGACTGTAACACATTTTACAAGACTTAAAAAATCTATGAAAGACATAAATAATCTATGTAACAAATAAAAAACACCACGCAACAATTAAATACGCTGCACAAAATTCAAATAAACCACAAAGGCTAATAAAAAATCATGTAAAGCATAGAAATGTTTTTAAAATACTTAAATAAAATGTGCAAAATTTGAAAACACCAAGGAAGGTTGTGGATGACCCAAAAAAACAATTCAAATCACTAAGGGTTTTGGGGAAAGTAAGTCAAGTACACACTTGATTTTTATCTTCCATTCTTAATTGGAAGTATTCTAAAAAAATGAAAATGTTAAGAATTAGGGTTTTGTAGGTATTGAAAACTTCAAGATATCTTTATAAAATATATCTAGAGATGATCTTGTGCTCACAAATTAAATTTATCCTTCACAACCACAATCATCTCTTTCTAATACCATGTTAGGTAACACAGGGATAGATAATACCACAAATTTATAGCCAAAATAAATAACCAATGATTATAATTTAGGATTGAGAAAGAAGATATCATAGATTACATCATAGAGTGAATTATATATTAGATTATGTGTAAGAACATGAACGTAAATGAGCAAAAGACACAAGATTTATGTGGGACCCTTTAGGTAAAAACTTGATTGAAAAATCAGTTACATTTTATTAAGAATATGTATTTAACCCAATACTCCCACTTTTTCATGAATCCACACTTGTTACACCTCCAAGGAGGATTTATAAACTGTCAAATGCATTTTGTAATGCCCCAAAAATATGCCCCATAATCTACACTAGTTTACTCACTTCAAAAAGAAACAATAGAAAAAAATTAATTAATAATTATTTTTGTACATACATTAAGAGTTTAAAATCGTTAAACAATTGCTACTCAAAAGAGATTGCTTATTAAAGGGTTTTGTGTGATGATAAGACCGGGCTAAGAACATTTCAATTAATTAACTATGATCGAGGGCAATTCAAACTATACATCTTGGCATACACCCCAATACTCTAATTAATCCATTGTGGAAAAACGTGGCTTTTGTATTAATTGAGGACAATGTCATTATCCAAAGCATAGGTAAATGAAAACTTATCGTTAGACTCTTTACAATCTAAATTATTTTCACTAATACATTTTGTAAAAAAATTCTATAGTTCACGCCTAAACAAGCACTAATATCCCTCATTAAAATTTAAAAGCAATATAAGATAATTTAATTTCAATGGGAAAATTAAAGTAACTAGCCCTATTATTATAATTTTATAATTCACAAAAAGCAAAAAGTAAAATGGAGGAGGTGAATATTCAAGGGGAAAATCCTTCGATTAATCTACACCATAGGATTGGATAAATCCTCGCCTTAGATTCCTAGGTAACCCTAATTCTTTTCTATGTCTTCATTTAAACACTTTGGTTTTTTCCCTAATTTTTATTCATTCCTTTATTCATACTTTGGTCGTATGCTTTGCATTTGAGGTCGGCCATGATGGAGGCACTTTGTAGGTTAAAGAGGAGGAGTGGCCATGGAGCTAAACATGTCACATGTTTCTATTTTCTTTCATTTATTTATTTACTTTTACAAGGTTGAATGGTCACTCGTGGAGGAGGAGGTTTTTTCCCAAGTTTCTCCTAGATTTAGTGATCTATAGTCCATAAACTAAAGTGGGAAATGAATGTCTGGTATCCCAATATATATATATTTTATAAAATTAATTTATCTTTATGCTAAGATTCAAATCATCATTATTCATTACATATTGTATTAGGGTTAGAAGGAGAATATATATCTTTGGCATCTCCTAGGAGATTTTTTGTGGCGGAGATTAAGGTTGAACCAAACTTTAGGGAATATTCTCCAATATGCAGTGAATAGTAGTGGGGGCTTGGCTACGCCACAATGCCTGATTTTTATTTTAGTGTTTTGCTAAAAAAAATCTATAACTCAACCTTCGAGTATCTGAAATAATAATGTTTTATGTGAAAAATCTATTTTGGACATCGTTTCTAACTTCCAACTTAAATTCACAACTTATATATATATATATATATATATATATATATATATATATATATATATATATATAATCCTTCCCCTTTATAGGTTTTAAGAATTATACCTGAGGATGAAATAATCGTAATACATATTTCCATCCATCACAAAGTAAGATTCCTATTATGATGGGAGATATTGGTGTTTCCAAATTATTTACACACAGTTAAAAGGTATTGAGAACATTATGGTGAGCTAAACAACTTCATGGGTAGTTTGGTTTATTAAGTTTTCAATTATTCATTTGCTCATTACAAGATTAAAATAAATATATAAAAATAATAATTTATTTATGTGTTACTCCATTAATTTCGTTCATATCTAACAAGTAATTATTAATCTCTCTACAATCATAAATAAATCCAGAACTAAAATTATTAAATAATTAACCTTCTTAGAATATAAGGTATACAAGTGAGAGATTTAGGGGAGGCTATTCCAAGTAAGTTGAATGCAAAACTAATGAATTAAAACTCAATTTCTCTTTTCCTTTCTTTTTTTTTTATAATAATATCATCCAACCAAGACATAGAGTTATAAACAACAGAATGAATCTTATAAGACAAGTTGAGAAAAGATCATATAGTGCAGAAAATAACAATTTAACCTATATCTAAATTCCATAAAAGAGAAACACCAAGAACAAGTGGGAATTGGGAAGGAAAAATGACCACAAAATACCCAAGTATATAATAACAAATTTTCCAAGATAACCACCAAGAGGTCTTCTCAAACAACCAACAAGTACCTCCATTTTATTCTTTCCTAATAGGAAAGACATCCATGACTTCCCTAAGAAGGCATGAAGATGAGGGTCCATTGCCAACCAAACTCCTAATCCAAAATTCACTTACCAAATGGAATGGAGAATAAAAATCAATCAAAATGAACTTGACAACCCAAGGCAATAACCCAAAACAAGATCAAATATCACATAACCAAACCCAACGAAATAAACCATAACAACAACATACACATTCACATTCAATGACTTATTTAAAATAATAAACATGGAGGAGTGATACCTACCTCAACTCCAAAGCTTAACTCAATAAACTCCTATCTTTTTTATCCTCCTCAAGCTCCAAACCTCTCCACTAAAATTTCCCATCAAAAATCCCCCCAACAATAAAATTTCCACAAGAAATACAAAAATATCTCTAACCTTCAATCCCATGGGACATTGGCACGTGTCCCCCTTTTAAGTAAGAAATCCTCCATTGCATGGTAGTACTTTTCCATACTCCACAAAGCAATAAATGAACAAGGGGAAAAATATCAGTTAGCCTACAAAGTACACACAAAATCCAAATACCACACATGTGAAACATGCAATGAAGAAAAATAAAATGACTAGAGAGAGGGTGGTGTGTGGAAGAAGATTATTGGGTTCACAAAAATCTTCCCCCACCCATAGGTTACGTCCCATGGACCATTTTTGAGGTAAGGAAGACCCTTACCTTTCCAAACATGCCTTCAAAACTGCTCTAAAAGAATAAATTCGGGTTTTGTTTTTGAATGGGAGATTCCAAAGTGATAAGTGGTCTCCAACAACTTGTTTACCCATTCCAAGAACATCCCTTATCAAATTCTTAAGACATAAAATATCTCATTACACTAATCACTCACAAGGCCCTAATTAGCACTAAGAAAAAAAAAATTAGGTGGACAATGAAGAAATCAAGTTTTACAATTGTGCTTAAGGTTAGGGACTAAAAAAATAAATAAATAACTCCATCACATGCCACAAAAATCAAAATTCCCCCAATCATTAAATAATCCCAAAATGAAACAAAGTGAGGTAGAAGGTTTTTACATGATGATTCTTGACATCTTTTTGTAGTGCTACAACTGAGTGCCATGTTCTCCAAGTGGTGCTACATGTAGATTCCTGCATACTCAAGGAAAAATTCAAATATGTTTGAATTGATAAAACATCTATATAAACCATGATGAAAATATGACTCTAAAATATCAATTAAATAAAACTCCACCACATCTATTCTACAAATGATACATGAAAGTACGATCCAAATGTCACCAATACGTAACTCAAAATCATGATGATTATTGAGTATCGTATAGTAACAAGATATCTCAATAAAATTCATCTCAACAATGACAAACAAGAAGTAATCATAACAATACTACAAAATGTGATTCTCACATGAAACTTTGCAAGTACCGGTTAGTTTGTTCCAAATAAGGATTACAAGATAATACATATATTTGAGGAAATTGACCCATCTAAGCATTATCTTAATATAGTTTGAATATCCATCATATTAACTCAAAAACAAGTATTGAGGGTACGGGTGGTAAACTGGTTTCACGAGTCTTGTGTACCTTCCTAACAAGACAAGGGTGTTACCAAGGGAAATAACCAAGTCAACTTTGATTTGATTTAAAGAATTCATGATAATATTCTCTTAAGTTTCTCCAAAATGAGGCCAATTATAAACTCGATCATTAACTAAGCGAGTGCAAACTATATGTGCACTAAACATTCTCTCATGTGTGTAGATGAATCTTCTCATGATTCAATAATGTATCATCAATATAATTGCTTAAAAATCTCATAAGAATTCACACCTTCTCTGCATTTTCATGTGTATGATCTAAATGATATCACCTTGATTTATATCAAGGTGTGGGTAGCCCTATTGTGGGTCAGTCTTAACATTACCGATGCAATAGTGGATTCTTCCATGCATATATAATAAAATATAAGATATGTTTCCTGACCTTTTAGAATACAAAGGTTTTGTATCTAATTTGGTTTGCCACTTAAAATTAGAACCAAAACAAATTTCATCTAATGGGTTAGATGTTTGGAGTTATGTGTATTAATAAGATGAAAAATCTTGTGGTTTACTACCTCTATTTTTCCATCACTTGAGGGTGGAATGTAGATGTATTATATAGTTTCATGTCCATATTGAACCATAGTGTTTTACCATAAGAGAACCACAATTATGGTACCCCTATCTAAAATGATGCTTATCGGACTGCTATATGAACCAAAAACTTTTCATAGAATTAATATGTAGTATCCTCTTCTTAGATTGTTTCCATATAAGGTGCAAATATTTCCATATTTTATAACTTATATACTAGGTCAAAAATATAGTCATGGTCATGCATGGTGGAAGGGATACCTAACATGATATCCATTGATACCCACTCTGATAGTGTTCCTTGAATTGGTACAGAGTCGTTGATTCCCTATTTTTAATTGGTTAATTGTGAAATTGTGTAGGCTATGCATGAATTATTGTATATAGTAACATCATGACTTATATTTCACCAATATAAATTATTTTTCAAGGAAATAATTACTTTTTTTATACTCCAAAGTGACCTGTAATACACTTGTAATGAGCCTGCCAAAACAAGTTTTCCTTCTCTCAAGTAGGAAAATATATTTTTCCCATGTCTCCTAGAGATCCTTCTTCAAAATGATATTCTAGAACATTTATTCCATCCCTTAGTCTTCTATACATGTCAAAAAAATTAGGGTTGAGTTCATAAATTTAACATAACCCTAGTGTTACATGCCCATGTGAGTCAAATATTTCTGTCACTAGAAAAATAAAAAATATAAAAACTTAGTTTGTACATCCCTTCTTATATAGGGTGTTAAGATGGAACTATCATAGTTTGGTACACCTTCTCCAATGACATCTAATTTGATTCTTATTTATTATTTGCATAAATTGTAAAGGGTATTGATATGTGTGTACTGTTGGTGCTCGTCTTGATCTCACACCATTTTGCCCTGATTTTCCTCTTATCTACGTGTTATGAAACGTTTTGTCTCTTGATGTGGATGTTTTGAAGCTTTTACCTCCATGTAAATGCCTCGAATTCTTTGCAAAATCCATTTTCATGCCCTTTTTTTAAGGAATATCTGATTTTACCTTGTTTTTTCCCTAAATTCTTAAAAATCCATGGGCTCTGTCGTTTTTCCTATTTTACCCCAACCATGGAATCTTGAGAATGATCAATTTATATTTTTATGCCTTTGAAAATCCAAATCCGTGGTCGAAAGAAGCTTGGAACCATGATTCACTTGGTTTTGTTTCAAAAAATTTCATCCTTAGTGAAAAATTTGATTCTGGGCATGAATGGTGGATTTCTGTGTTTTTGACGGTTTGGCGGGCATCTTTTTCCTATAAAAATTATTCCTCAACATTCGGCGGTCACGTGGCTTCTTTTTGTTGGTCAGGGGATAAAGGGAAAATTTTTTAACTTTTCGGCTTTTGCTTTTTTGGAAAAAAGGAAAATTTGGTCCCGTACCTCCACTCAATTCCGATTGGTTCTTTTGGTACTTATGTGGCTTCTTCTAATGTGATGGGGCATGGTGGAATTTTTTTTGAACTTTTTATTTTTGGCTACTTTGGCAAAAAGTTTGAACCCACCTTGCATCCCCGCTAGGATTTGATTAAAGCAAAATTTAAGCGTCAGGGAAAAATTCCTACTTTGACCCCGCAGAAGGACATGTGGTAAAGTAAAAATTGGAGATGCAGGCCTTTAGAAGCAAGTTGGATATTTTACCCTTTTGGAAAAATGGAGTAAAAATTCTAAAATGGAAGCACATCCGCGCCAAATTATATTGAAGCCTTATAAGGTTCTTGAAGTTACGCCATAAAGACACGTGGCGAGCCCGCTCTCATTTAGGGTCTCTACTTTTGGGGACCATCTCAAGATGTGCCATTGAGACATGTGGCGGTTTGAAAAGTCAAGAGGCAAGGAGGCAAGCCATCGGGGGAAACTTGGATTTTTTTCCCTTTGTCATTTGAAAGACTGAAGTCGTCAAAATGACCTACGGTCTCGACAGAGAATAATAAAAAAAATTCTCTAGTCAACGGCAGAGGTGTGGACTCTTAGGGGAAATTTGGAAAATATTCCTTTTGGGAGAAAAGAGCTAAAAGTGTAAATGGAAGCATGGTTCCGCTCAGACCCACATACGAAACTAGAAATGGAAGGGCAGAGCTATGGGGAAAACTTGGAAAATTTTCCCTTTTGCAAAAAGAGGAGAAATAGAAAAATTTAGCGACAGTTCCTTTGGGACCCACATTGGGACACGTGTTAGGCCCATTTTTCAAAGGCAGAAAAGTGGAGAAAATTGAGAAATTTCACATTTTTTCCAAAAGGTGTAAAAGGTTAAAAAGAACCCCTAAGCCCGTCTTAGCTCGGATCTCCCACGTGGACGGTCCAGATTCAAAAGACATCAATGAAAACTGTGCATCTATATCTGATTTTCCTCCCTTTCTGCTCCAAAGTTCCTGGGGATGAGAATTTTTACAATTTTTTATCATTTCTTGGAGTCTCCTACACGTACAATGAAGAGGAACATTAATTTGGTATCCTAGTTAGGTGGGAAAAAGATGAAGACATATTTTGCAATCAAGACGTGATCTGATCATTGACTTCAATCTGATTTTCAATATTTCTTTCCTTGGTATGTAAAGAACCAGATTTGAGGAGGAAGTAGCTAGTGCGCAAGATGAAGAATGACTTACGAGGCAAACAATTGAATGCTGGAAATAGTTGGAGATATTTTCCCTTTGTACACCTAACAACATTTTCACAAATATGATTCTGGGAGTCTCAACATGCAGTGGTGCTTTGAATGTTCCTTGTTTAAGGGGAAATTTCTATTGCAAATGAAACATTATAAATTACATGATTTTTTCGTGCAAATGGTTGGAATGTTAGAGGTCAGGACTGATTTTCCTATGAGAAAAGATTGATATAACCTGTCCTTTCGAGAAATCATCTAAAGAAACGTATTTATTTCCTTTTTATTAAATTTTATCATGTCAAAGTGGTTGCGAGTGTACAACCATTGACAATCTCTAAGATTATTCTAGAAACTTTCCCTTGGTAATACATTTAATCAAACTTGAGTTAATTTGCAATATTTTTGGGCAAAATTTGTGTTCGCTTCATTTTTGAATGTTTGCAAGTAGTTTCTTGTTCTTGTTGCAATATTACATTGAAATTTTTGTGAATCAAACAAGATTTTATGCTTGTGATAGTTTGGTGGCATTTGCAATTTCATTTATCAGAAGAGCTTTCATTTGATAGTGAAATAAAAAAATTTAAAATCACTGTGACTCCTAGCATGACTATAAGATTGTTTGTTAGCCTTTGAGGGTATCTTAGGCATGATGAAACAAAGGTTGATAATGTTTAGTTCAGTTTTCCAATTTGAGCCTTCATTTTGGATCCTCGAATTTTGTGTGAAAAGTGTTGATCTAGGCCTCCATTAAATTACATATTATGGTTAAAGGAACATTCTAGCAATGCCGAAGCATTCTGTTGTTCAAGCTCTCCATTTTTGCAAAATTTCTCAAGAATCTAGTGAATCAAGTTCATTTCTACCTAACCTCCCACCAAAAATTCATTTTAAAACAACCAATCATACCCATACTACCACTATTTTTCATGTGTGTATACAAATGCATAATTTTTACTACCAAAACATGTAGAAAAAATCAGGTTTTCATTGTCTTTAGTGGTCTGAACCTTTCTTAGAAAATATCTCCATTATCCTGAGTGACAACTCATGAGAGTTAGGTTTTGTTGCATTGATCATATTTTCTTCAAGGTCTTCTGAATATTTTCACAAGGAAGGATATTACATCTCTTCCACAAACAACATGCTAAAAAAAGGGTCCTCTCACCCTGGTTGAAAGGCACAACCATAAAGTAGTGAGCATAGGTCAAATCCTATTGAGGGTGCTACCCATTTCTCTACATCTGAGTGATAAAGAGCAAGCTGCATTTCATCCGCGGCTACAAAACAACACACTACATGCTTTGCTTGTCTCTAACTTCCTGCCAAACCTGTGATGTTGCTCAGCTTCTGAGGGAGAATCAATTTGGGTACCAACACCCGATTGGCACCATTGCGGGGGAAATAATGGTTACACTTCATGTTTATACCCTAGTAAACAACCTGATTGGAGCCATTTCCGGGGACATAATGGTTACAATTAATATTCAGACCCTGGTAAACACTTCTTATATGCTATAAGTATTAATACATTTTTTCAAACATCATCTCGTGTTCGGGCCTGTAAGAAGTATTCAAAATTTCAAGTGTTGAGTGAAATTATTTCAGTTTCCACACCTAGTGCACTAGCTTTCATTGATGAATCTAGGGTAAAGATAATTCAAATCATTCCATTTCTAGTTTCCAGTATTGACAGACATTTTAACAGATTATATTTTAGTGCATTTACACAACTAAGGTGGAAATCCTTAGTGGCGACTCCCTGTTGATCTGATTCTTGATGAGTACCAGAGTCTTAACCTCTATCATGTGAGTTTTGTTACTAATCTTTGCAAAGATTGAAGGAAGAAGATTTTTATTTTCTAGAGATCCTACTAGGACATTATTTCTATATATAGGAAAAATAAAGTCAGAAGGAAGAAAATCTTGGAGAGTTATTAGAGATTAGCAGTCAAGAAAAGGGATC
This sequence comes from Taxus chinensis, assembly GCA_019776745.2. Classification (NCBI taxonomy): domain Eukaryota; kingdom Viridiplantae; phylum Streptophyta; class Pinopsida; order Cupressales; family Taxaceae; genus Taxus; species Taxus chinensis. The sequence goes on from CM034156.1 coordinate 562,050,762, forward strand.
TCAATTGATGAAATTAATCGGCCTATCATTGAATACTTCCATTCAAGTTATTTTTGAATCAGGTAGCCTCTTTGTGGAATTGAATTCTCCAACTGGAGAGGTGCCTTCATTTGATTTTGAAATTTTTTCTTCTCATTTTGCCCGTCTTTTTAAAGGTTTATAAGTTTTTCCAAAAAAATAAGGCCTTTAGGGGATATCCATTTTAAAAGTTATACTCTTGTGTTTCAAATACCTTTGGCCCCTTATCAATTTTTCTCCCCTCCATGGTCACCTCTTCAAAACAACGTGGCATAACCACCACCCAGACCTCCATTTGTTATAAACAACTATGGTCCTATAAATTTTACAAGGATGGCTGGTTATCCAAATGCAGTTCCCCAGGAGGTAAGAAATAGATTACCAAAGTTCCAAGGAAATAACACTATAACTGGTGACCAACATTTAAATATTTTTATCAATATGATGGAAGAATTTGAGATTGAACATGAAGATTTATATATTTAATTGTTTATACATACTTTGGAAGAGGATGTAAGGGGGTGGTATAAATCTTTTCCATATACTTCCATTGATTTTTGGACAAAGATAAATAATGCATTTAGATTGCAGTATGGTGATAGAACTAACCCTAGGTTTCTTCTATCCGAATTTGAAAACATCAAGAAGAATCCTAATGAGTCAGTACATGATTTCAACACAAGGTTTAATAAGACCTTGAGGAGATTGCCTATTAGCTTAAGGCCATGTGATGAATCAAGTTTGATCAAATATTCAAATGCATTTGATAAAAAGTATGCTTACTACTTGAGGGATAAAAACTCTAATAATTTGAGGCAAGCCTTCACCATGGCTCTGTAGATAGAAAACAACATCAAGGAAATTGTAAAGCCTCCAAAAAGGGAGGGTGTAAAACTAATTAACCCGGAAAATCCTCAAACAAGTAAGGCTGCTGATTTGGAGGAAGTTGTGAAAAAAATTGTAGGGGATGTCAAAGAAATATCATACAAATTATCCTGGGAAGAAAAAGGAATTGGTCAGAGTTCGCAAGATCAGCACAAGCAACAAGGCGAAGACATGTTTACAAAAAATCATAGAAATGATCATAGATCTGATGAAAAAGGCAAGGGACCTATTGGATTTGGAAATAAACACTCTCAACCCAAGGAAAACAGAATGGTTCCTGATCCTTTGGCTGCTAGAGTTGTTGTTGTGGAAGAGACACATGTCATTGATTGGTGTGACATATGTTTCATGCCCCACGCTCTATGTGAGGAATATCAGTAGGAAGAAGAATAAGATGATGATGATAATGATGATGATGTTTTCATGATGGGTTGCTACACAAGCTCACAACAACATGAAACTTTAACTGAGGTAACAAGTGCTATACCTACTACTAATTTTTGGGATATCATCCATCGGGTACCTATTATTCCTCTCTCACATACTTTAGAAGTAAATACTATACAAGATTTTGAATTTCACAATAATGACTTCAAATATTTAAGAGCTTTAATGATAAAGAAGTATGGTGGAGGAATCCCATCTGAGGAGGACAGGAAGTTGTTAATGAACGTTGTTTTTACCCAAGAGAATTAGTATAACACAATAACTAGGGTTGTTAAAGGGACAGGGCCTTAGGCCAAGCCAAATAATCCATTGCTTTCAAATATTCCTAAATAGGCTCCTAAGAAAGATGCATCTGCCAAGGGTCTTGTTGTCCCAAACAAAAATCATACCCCTCCTCGTTCCCAAGCTATCAAAAATCTTGTGCCATCTAATGAGTGTATCAACCTTCCTTCCAATGTTGCCTTGCCAAAGTTTGTCCCTTATGATATTTCCCAAGTCTTAAGTCAAATGAAGATCTCAGTTCCAATTGTTGATTTGCTTAGGAATTCTTGAGCACAAAAAAGGGCTTTTGAGTATTTGGGACTGAAAGAGGAGAAGACTGCCCTAGGTAGAAATATAAAGATTGTAGAGACTCCACCAGTCATTGAAGAGTTAGAGACACCACCAGTGTTGGAGGAACTAGGTGAACCACCTGAGGTTTATTTGGGGACATCCTTGGTGGAGTCTTAGCTAAATGTGGATCCATTCTTCACCAGTCTAATCATTAAAGAAAGATTTTTACACAACTGTATGTTTGACTCAGGGGCATCAGGCCATGTTATGCCTCTAAAAGTCATGAATGATATGGATATAAAAATAATAGCAACATATGAGAAGGGTACTACTATGGACTCTAGAGAAGTGCAACTGGTGGGATATGTGAAAGGTCTGGTGGTGCAGCTTGCAACTTACCCAGGTAAAAACCTAATGCTTGATGTTGTTATTGTTGATTGCCTAGCCAAGTGGGGTATGTTGTTATCTACAAAATGGGATTAAAGTGTTGGTGAGAGTATTCAAATGGACATGTCCTATGCTATCATCCCAATTGAGGGCATCCTTGTCAGGTTGTATCGAGAAAAGAAGATGTTGCACCTTATTGAAGATTCTAACAATACATCTTATGAGGTATTGTAAAAAAGTGTTGATGCTGATAAATTTTTAGGATTTGCTAATGGAAATGAGCACAAGATTTAAGAATGCAAGTTTCTTGAATAGGTAGGCTCTCTTTTTGACTTTGTTGTTTGATGGAACTTCCTCCATGTTTGGAAACGACACTGGTGTTGTACTGATCTCTCCAAGCCAGGAAGATTTTTTCTTTTCCTTTAAACTCAACTTTGAGTGCACTAATAACATTGCTAAGTATGAGGAACTTTTGTTAGGTCTTAGAATTACCTAAAAATATGGTGTTAAAGACATCATTGGCAAAGGATATTCAAATTTAATTATAGAGTAAGTTAGAAACCTTTACGCCACAAAAAATCAGTGAATAAAACAATATAAGCATGTATTTTGGGATCTCATTGAGATGTTTGATTCATTCAATATTGTGCATCATGATAGGAAGTTTAATTATTTGGAAGACAAACTTGAAGTATTGGGATCTCGATTTGATAATTGTACAGTATCACCATATTGTGAATATGATGTTGAGGTGTTAACTAGGCAATCTGTACTTGACAACATCAAACATTGGCAAGTTTTTTATGATGATTCTCAAGTCATAATATTTTGGTAGAACAATTAGGAGTTTGTTGATCAAAGTATTGATTGGGAGCCAATGGTGTGTTTAGCAGAGGGTAAAGAAACCTTTTTTGAAAAAGACGTCATCCAACTAAAGACTAATACCATTCCTAAAGGGCTGGTTGCTCTTGAATCCAAATTTGATAATGTTGATCACATTATTAACAGATGCATAACAGCCTTGAGGTATATTGAGGAGTATGACCTTGGAAAAAAGGAGGAACCAAGGAAGATCTGGTTGGGAAGCAATCTCAGCAAGGAGGAAAAACATTCTTATGTCTAATTACTGAAAAAATATCAAGATTGCATGGCTTAGACTTATTTTAAATTAAAGGAATACAGAGAGGATTTGTTTCAACATGAGATTCCCTTGGAATCTAATGCAAAACCATTTAGGAAGAAACAGAGGCCAATCAATCCACTCCAATCTCTTAAATTGTAAGAGGAACTGAAGAAACTGAGGGATGGAGGAATTATTCAGCCTAAAAGATATTTTTCTTGGGTTACAAACCTAGTACCACTTAGAAAAAAGAATGGTGACATCAGGATGTGTGTGGACTTCATAAATCTTAACAGAGCATCAATGAAGGATAACTATCATTTACCAAACATAGAAAACATGTTGCAGTTAGTGACTGGTTCTGAGTTGTTATCTACCCTGGATGGTTTCTCTGGTTATAACCAAGTTGTTGTAAAGGAATCAGAAAGAATTAAGACAACCTTTACCACCCCTTGGGGAACATATGTATATGTTAGGATGCCCTTTGGACTGATGAATTCTAGAGAAACCTTTCAAAGAGAAATGGATGTTGCTTTTTGCTATTTACATTATTGATTTTATTGTTGTCTACCAAGATGATGTAACTGTGTTCTCCAGGAAGAGAGGTGATCATTTGCAGCACTTGGAGAAAATGTTGATAAGATGTAGAGAATATGGCATTTCACTTAATCCAAAGAAGTGCCATTTTGAAGTATAAAAGGAAAAAATGTTGGGTCATATTGTGTCATAAGAAGGGGTAATGATTGATCCGAAAAGGGTAGAGGCCATTAAAAAGGTCCCAATTCCAAGAACCAAGAAGGGGATTCAGTCATTCTTCAGGAATATAAACTTTATCAGAAGATTCATATCAACACTTTACTAAGTTGACCATTCCAATCACTGACATGTTGAAGAAGCACAAGGACATCAAATGCGAGGAGGATGCAATTCAAGATTTTAATACTATCAAGAAGGCATTAAAGCATGCCCATGTTTTAGCAGCTCTAGATTATAGGAAGCCTTTCCAACTATTTTCTTTTGCTTCAGAGAACACTATTGCATCGGTCTTGTTGCAGAAAAATGATGAAGGGGCTGAGAGGTCAATTTCCTTTTTTAGTAAGGCATTGCAGGGGATGAGCTAAAATACACTATTATGGAGAAACAAACATTTTCCTTAGTAAAAGCAACAAAGGTTTCCAGGCCTTACATTTTGAGCTCTAAAATTGTTGCTTATGTTCCCCACACTATGGTGAAAGACATCTTATCAAAGATGGAAGTTTCAAGAAAAAGATGCAAATGGGTGAACAAGTTGCAAGAATATGACATGGATATCCAAACCATGAAGTTAGTGAGAGGTTTGGGCTTGGCTAAGATAATTCCTGAGAGTAACTTGTAAAATATTAAGTAAAATGAGGTATAATAAGGAAGGGTAGATGTTTTTGAAAAATTGATGAGTTTTGAGTGGTACAAAGATGTAATTTTTTATCTCATATATCTATATTTCCCTGAGCATTTGAGTAAGAACCATAAAAGAGACCTTAAGTCAGATTCCCATAAATATGTCATTATTGATTATGGGATAGCTTGGAAGAACCCTGAGGGAGTTATCTTAAGGTGCATTAATAAAGATGAAGCCCCAAAGATAATTGTTGATCTTCGTGGAGGAATTTGTGGGGGGAATTTTGCTAGAAGATTCATAGCACACAAGATCTTAAGGACTAGTTATTGGTGGCCAACTCTCTTGAAGGATATAAATATTTTGGTTAGAAGATGTGAGAGTTTCCAGTGCTTCTCTAGAAGACTGAAAGCTTCAGGCTCCCTTCCTTTGCATTCTGTATCAATTGAAGCCCCATTCAAGCAATGGGGAATGGATTTCATTCGTGAGATTTCAAACCCTTCACGTGCTAACCATAAGTGGATTCTTGTAGCCACTGATTACTTCACCAAATGGCTGGAGGCGATCCCCACCAAAAGAGTAACACACCAAATTTTCATGGATTTTATGTTGCACCATATCATCTGCAGGTTTGGGGTTCCAATTAAAATTTTTGCTGACTATGCCATGAGATTCAGAACTAAGACTTTGGTGGAAATGTGCAAAGAATATGGAATAAATTTGACATATGCCTATAATTACAATCCCCAAGGAAATGGAAAATCTGAGTCGAGTAATAAAATTTTGCTAAAAATTATCTAAAGAACCTTGGAGCTGAACAAAATAAAATGGGGTGAACAATTGAAGTTCATTGTTTGGGCTGACAAAATTACTGTTAAAAGAGCCACTGGAAAAAGTCCATTTGAATTGGTGTATGGCACTCAAGCTCTATTTCCCCTACATATGCAACTATCCTCATATCAGTTCATTCAACAACTGGAAGATCAAGAAGTTAGTCCATATGAGGCTTGCATTAACCAGATTGTTGAACTTAATGAAGAAAGGAGAGAATCTCACCAAAGGAATGTGAAGTTCAGAGAAAAATTGAATAAGTTATATGACAAGAAGGTCACTCCCATAGCTTTCAAAATTGAAGATATTGTTCTATTGTGGGATAGTAGACATGAAGACAAGGGCAAGAATGGTAAATTTGATGCACTATGGATGGGCCCTTACTCCATTGACATTCAAATTGGTGAGCATACATTCTTCTTGAAAGATTTGGATGGTGAATTGATCAAATTCCCTATTAATGGCAGGTAATTGAAGCATTTCCTGGATTGATTCCCTAGAGTCAAGGTCAACATCACCTATACAGTGTATAGTTCGTTGGTTTGTTTTATGTATTTTGTGTTTTTACTTGGTCTGATCCTCGATGACTTGGTTTTTTTGGTTTCTTGATTTGGTTTTTTGGAGGATGGTTGTGGTTGTTCCAATATGTTAGCTTTTTCTTTAACTTCATTTCCCAATGGTTTTTTCTTGACACTTGGTCTGCTATATTCTTGTGGCACTTGCAGGGAGTGTCCATCCCCGAGTTGGAGCCGATTTTGGTGCTCGTCTTGATCTTATACCATTTTTCCCTGATTTTCCTCTTATCTGCGTGTTGTGAAATGTTTTATATCTCGATGTGGATGTTCTTAAATTTTTACCTCCATTTTAATGCCTCGAATTGTTTGAAGAATCCATTGTCATGCCATTTTTTGAAGGAATCTCTGAGTTTTTCCTATTTTTTCCTTAATATCTCCAAAATCCATGGCCTCTGTCATTTTTCCTATTTTTTCTTGACCATGGAAGCTTGAGAAAAATCAATTTATATTTTTATACCTTTGAGAATCCAAATCCATGGTCGAAATATGCTTGGAACCATTATTCACGAGATTTTATTTCAAAAAAATTCATCCTTAGTGAAAAATTGGATTATGGGCATGAATGGTGGATTTTTGTGTTTTTGACGGTCTGGTGGGCATATTTTTATTGTCAAAATTACTCCTCAGTACTCAGTGGTCACATGGCTTATTTTGGTTGGTCAAGGGACGATAGGGAAATGTTTTAACTTGTCACTTTTTGCTTTTTCGGCAAAAAGGCAAATTTGGTCCCGTAGCTCTACTCAATTCTGATTGGTTCTTTTGGTACTTACGTGGCTTCTTCTAATTAGATGGGGCATAATAGGTCTATTTTCTGAACTTGTTCTTTTTGGCTACTTCGGAAAAAATTTTGAACCCTCCCCGTGGCCCCACTAGGCTTTGATTAAAGAAAAATTTTAAGTGGCAGGGAAAAATTCTTACTTTAACCCTGCAGAAGGACACGTGGCAAAGTTAAAAGTGGATATGCAGGCCTTCAGAAGCAACTTGAATGTTTTTCCCTTTTGGAAAAATGGATTAAGAATCCTAAAATGGAAGCGTGCCCCTGCCAAATCTTATTGAAGCCTTATTAGGTTCTTTAAGTTACGCCATAAAGACATGTGGTGAGCCCAGGTTCATTTAGGGTCTCTACTTTTGGGGACCATCTCAAGATGCACCATTGAGATGTGTGGCGGTTTGAAAAGTCAAGAGGTAGGGAGACGGGCCATCGGAGGAAACTTGTATTTTTTCCCCTTGTTATTCAAAAGACTGAAATCATCAAAATGACCTGTTAGCCCAACAGAGACTAATCAAAATTTTGCTCCAGTCAACAACAGAGTTGTGGACTCTCAGGGGAAATTTGGAAAATTTTCCTTTCAGGAGAAAAGAGATAAAAGTGTAAAAGGAAGCATGGTTCCCTTGGGACCCACATAAGAAACTAGAAGCGGAAGGGCAGAGATGCAGGGAAAACTTGGAAAAATTTCCCTTTTCCAAAAAAGAGGTGAAAGAGAAGAATTTAGCCATGGTTCGTTTGGGACCTACATTGGGACACATGTTAGGCCCATTTTCCAAAGGCGGAGCGGTGGAGAAAATTGAGAAATTTTGTATTTTTTCTAAAAGGTGTGAAAGGTAAAAAGGAACCCCAAGGCCTGTTTTAGCTCGGATCTCCCATGTGGACGGTCTAGATTCAAAAAGAGAGATCAATGGAAACTATAAATATGTATCGTATATTCTTCCCTTTCTTCTCTAAAGCTCTTGGGGATGTGAATATTTATGGTTTTTTATCATTTATTGGAGTCTCCTACACGTAAAATGAAGAGGAACATTAATTTGGTATCTTAGTTGGGTTGGAAAAATCTGAAGATGTCTTTTGCAATCAAGACATGATCTTATCATTGGCTTCGATCTGATTTTCACTTTTTCTTTCCTTGGCACACAAATAATCAGATTTGACAGATTGGAGGAGGAAGTATTTGGCGTGCAAGATGAAGAACGACTTACCAAGTGAAGAATTGAATGCTGGAAATATTTGGAGAGATTTTCCCTTTGCACACCTGACAACTTTTTCATAAATCTGATTCTTGGAGTCTCAACATGCAATGGTGATTTGAATGTCCCTTTTTTGGGGGGAAATTTCTGTTGTAAATGAAATATTATAAATTGCATGAATTTGTCATGTAAATGGTTGGAGTGTTAGAGGTTGGGATTGATTTTTTAAGAGAAAAGTTTGATAGAACCCGTCCTTATAAGAAATCATCTGAAGAAACCTATTCATCACTCTTTTGTTAAATTTGATAATGTCAAGGTGGTTGTGAGTGTACAAACATTAATAAGCTCTGAGATTATTCTAGAAAGTTTCCCCTACTGATAAATTTAATCAAACTTGAGTTAATCTGTGTTATTTTTTGGGAAAAAATTGTGTTTGCTTCATTTTTGAATGTTTGCAAGTAGTTTTATTGTTCCTGTTGCAATCTTAAATTGAAATATCTGTGAATCACACAAGATCTTATCCTTGTGATAGTTTGGTGGAATTTGCAATTTCATTTATCAAAAGAGCTTTCATTTTATAGTTAAATAAACAAATTTAAAATCACTGTGACTCCTAGCATGACTATAATATTGTTTGTTAGCCTTTGAGGGTATCTTAGGCATGATGAAACAGAGGTTGATAATGTTTAGTTAAGTTTTACAATTTGAGATTTCATTTTGGAACCTTGAAGTTTAGATGAAAAGTGTTGATTTGGGCCTCCATTGAAGCACATATTCTTATTAAAGGAACATACTATCTATCCCAAAGGATTCTTTTGTTCAAGCTCTCCATTTTTGTAAAATTTCTCAAGAATTTGGTGAATCAAGTTCATTTCTGCCTCACCTCCCAACAAAAATTCATTTAAAAACAACCAATCATACCCATACTACCCCTGATTTTCATGTGTGTATACAAATGCATAAATTTTAATACCAAAACATGCATAAACAATCACATTTTCATTGTTTTTAGTGGCCTTAACCTTGCTTATAAAATATCTCCATTATCTTCAGTGACAACTCGTGAGAGTTAGGTTTTGTTGCATTGATCATATTTTCTTCAAGGTCTTCTGAATATTTTCACAAGGAAGGATATCTGCATCTCCTCCACAAACAACATGCTACAAAAAGGGTCCTCTCACCCTGGTTGAAAGGCACAACCATAAAGTAGTGAGGATAGGTCGAATCCTCTTGAGGATGCTACCCATTTCTCTACATCTGAGTGACAAAGAGCAAGCTACATTTCATCCCTGGCTACAAAACGACACACTACATGCTCTACTTATCTTTAAGCTTCCTGCCAAACTTGTGATGTTGCTCAGATTCTGAGGGAGAATAAATTTGGGTACCAACAGGTTCGATAGTTAATTCTCTAATAATTTATTACTTCAATTATTTATACACTTACACAATGACATACATCTTCTTGTCATATGCCAGGTACATGAGCACCAAATCATATACGGTATCTTTATGGTATGCCTTTGGATGCATGTGTATGGTGATGTTTGTACTGATTACATATTGTGAATCATTTATTTCTATCTCAAATGGATATTCTAGATTTAGAAATACTAAAACATGCTATCAATGTATTAGCTCCATCATTTGTATAAATTTAATAAGTCGTACGTCTTTTTATAGGAACTTTGTTTTTCTCCTTTTTGTGTTACGAGATTTGAATGCCATACAATGTGATAAAAAATGATTACATGCCTACAATAGAAGTTGGTTATCTGAATAAATTTTATCTTTGGTCAACTTCTTTTGGGATATCTATCCTCAAATTAGCTACATCTTCTTTGGGTGTAAATCCATGATAACCTATATCATGATGTAGTATAAGAACTAGATGCTCTCCATTAAAAAGGAACAATTATATATGTTGGAAAAATATATTTCTAAGAAAAGGACAAAAAACAAATTTCATATATTGAGCATGGTCCTCCTATGTCTTAATGAGGATAAGAATATAATACAGGTATATGAACACAAATGAATCAACAAATGTTTGCATGATATTTTTCATCATGAATAGAACTGTTATTTATTAAATTGTAATCCCAAAATCAAAGAATAAAAATTCATACAAGTCATCGATGAAAACTTGGTAGAATCTCACTTTATATCCATCTTCATAATAATATTTTCTCCACTGAATGTATTTAAGTGGTGATCAGGTTGTTGAAATCGATGTCTATTTTATACTTTAATTTTGTTAAAGGATCAATGAACAATGAAAACTACCATTTCTTGTCTTTCTTTTTGACAAGAATAATAATTCTCGCAATAGGTGAATCACTTGGTTTAATTCACCCCTTATGAGTAATATTTTGATATTCATGCTTGATTTCCAAATTTTCAAGTATTGAGAACCTGTACATGAAAACATTCAAAAGTGGTGTTCTATGAAAAATTTCAATTGGATGATTCATATAAAATTGAAAATTTACCCTACTTTAGGTATGAATACATCTTTGTATCTATCTATCATTTTATCTATTCATTTTCATTATGTCATTTGGTTGGGTGATACAAATTTTATAATCACTTCCAATCCTTTTCTGATCTCTATGCTTGATCATGAGTAGGAAAAGGTTGTAATTTTTGATATCAACCTCCAATGTTCACTATTTTTTATTGATCAACGCAACTAACATAGCACAAGATAACTCTACAATGTGGTTTTATCTATGACCTAGAGTGGTGATGGTTATCCTAGACCTGGTTGTAATGCCCACAAATTTATACTCTCAAAACAAAATAGAATTGATAATTCAATAGTGAAAATTACGTTAAATTTTATATTTTTAAAAGGGGTTTACAAGGTTAGACACTATCCACAATTAATAAATTTATTGGTTAAAGTCTTTGTACACATGCTTGTGAAATTCAGATTAAATTAATAATTAAATATTATTAATTTCCTTTCTAAAATTTATTTATGGTTTAAAACAATACGTTTACCAAGTTCCATTAGTTTAATTAATTATCATGTACCAGGGTTCCTTTGTTTTATAAGACAAAAGTTTAATTATTTTTCGTAGCCACTAAGTGGCCCCATTCACACCATTACTCATGCAATTTCTTTTAATTAAATTTAATTAACACAAAATACCTTCCAATTAAGTGAGGTAGGGTTTAATTTGAGCCATTAGATTGAATCTATTCTAGCCCTTAGATTTGCGTTTCCCTAAATATCCTTATGGGTTTCTTTTTATTTCTATTTTCCACAAAAAAACCTAATTTGCTCATTCTTGTTTTGAAAGTTTGGAAGAGGAGAAATAGGAGAAGCCATGAGAGCAAGAAGTACAACCATGGAGAAATTTTCCTGGTTCTAGTTATAAAAGGAGAAATCATCCTCCATCTCTCCATAGTTTAGTTTTGTAAGTGTTTACTATTATAAGGTTTCTCATTCGTTTAATGTAGAGATCCCACCATGGATCTATTTTTTATTTAATGTAAACATGCTTTGAGTTCGACAATTGGGGAAAACCCCATTTCATTAAATCTATGAATTTTACATATTTGGGTGTGTATAAGAGGATTTATAAGCTTAAAAAATTAATTTTTCTCAATTACTAGTTATTGATAGTTTCATTTTAAAGGTTTAAAGGTTAGATTTTAGTTAAAATTCAATCAGGGTTTTGATAGTCAAGATTTTTAATTTTCTGTCTAAAGTGACGAAACTACCGCCCTACGCAGACCGACATTCCTTTGACCACTGCTCTCTGCTGGGCGGTGGTTCTGAAACTGCTACTTTGTACAGGGTGACAGTTCTAAAACCACTGCTTTATACAGGGCAGTGGTTCTATTTCCCAAAAACAAAACCTTGACTATATGTTCTTTTCAATATTTTTGCTACTTAGGTTGGTGTTTAATGCAATATTAAATTTAATTAAGGTTCCTTCCATTGATTAGTTGATAGATTGACATCATCTCTTAGTTTCATAACTCAAAATTTCTAATTGCATATATTTTCCATTCAAACATTCAACCTTCAACAATATGAAATGTAAATTTTATTTTATCGAACATACTTTGGAATTTCTCTTTGCTACCATACAATACATATATGAAAACTAAATGTTATAATAAGATTATTTTGTAATGCAATAACTTCTAATCCATTTATTTTCCTCATAGACAATATTACAACAAAACAAGGAAGAACTCAACAATATGTTTATTGGAAAGCAACCTCTTTTAAAAGATGCATCTATCCTATAACCTTGAGTAACATGCAAGTGTAGGAGAGTTTTATTTCAGCCAATGTACACCTTAACTTTGGTTCTTTAACTATAATATTTCAAATTGAAGTAAATTAATCTACAAACATTCCTGTAAATATACAAGATTTATAATCTTCCACTCTAATTTGGAAGAATAGGATGATTTACAATATGGAGGTTCTCCAAAAAAACTCAAAACATAGCTTTTCTCTCAAGGTCATCTCCCAACTTTTATTTTTCAACTTGCATTCTTCAACTCTTTAAAAAGATTGGATCACAATAAAAATAAAGGGGTATAAGTGACACTCTCCACCCAACCTATAATCCAATAAGAGGAGAATCAGTCCCCTTATTTTCCCCTAAGCCCCAACCAAATAAAAATGGGGATTATAATGCAAATTTTACAACCTTTACAAAAATGGCTTCCACAAAACATACAACACATTAAAATGAACATACTTAACAATATTTACAACTTTCCCAATAACACATAGGCTTTACATCAAGTCAAAAGGAGCAAGGACTATGGGAACTACCACCTTTTTCCTCTAAATTTAAGTAGGAGTTCCACCCAAAAGCATCCATGTGCACAATACAAAACATTTAAATACATCGTTATCTCTCCAATTCTAAATATGTAAAAACATGTCCATGTTTTTTCCTTTTCACTCCCTATAGGTGGAAATCCTAATCAAACTCCCTCCAAAACACATGTCTCACAACTCTATTTTCCCTCCCAAATGGTCCCATACTTCCATCTCCCACTCCCTTCTTAAGGCAAGCTACCCACCCCCAATATATCACATTCACAATACCCATGGAAATAATCATACAAACACAATTTTCACATCTATATACATAAATAAAGAAATAAAAAAGGTAGATCTTACCTCTCCATTAAGCTTCCAAAAATATTAACTCCAACAATCTTTCAACACCTTCAAACCAATCAAAATCCAAAATGCAACTCCAAAAAGGCTCCAAGCATGAAACTCAAGACAAAATTTACAAAAGTGCAAGAGAATAAAATAATACAAGTAAACCTAAATCCTTCAAGTTCAATCAATAAATAGAAATGTGATGTGAGGATAATGAGGTGGGTCTATGTAGGATGCCACTTCATCATTCCTTCTTCCAACACGTAATTCAAAAACCAAGCCTAAAGAAATTAAATGCACATGTAAGACTTATGACATGCCAACATAACACTCCAATTTGCACACCATCCTTATCACCAAAAAAATTAAATGTGGTTAGTGAAAAATGTAATTATTTACCCTTTTTACACTCCAACTTGCATAATTAAGCCTAAACTTAACTCCCCATACCATATGTATGGTTGTTGGATGAATTTAAGAGGCATGCGGAAAACTTAGCTTGTCGCACAAGTCTCCAAAAAATCCTCCCAATTCAAAATCCGAATTTTGAAGTTCAAAAAGATTTCACAATACAAAACCCAACAAAAATCTAGTTTACATCCAAAAGATTTCAAGGACCATCTACCCAATTTATTTCTCACTTGTCAAATCTTCCTTTTATTTCAAATGTGACATAAACTAGTTATTTAAGACACATAAGCAAGTGTTAAAAAAGTGAAAAAAATTCCCAAATAATTAATCACATCCACAACAAATTAAAACAAAAAAAATTAATGGAAAGGAACAAATTACAGCCATGGCCACATAAATGAGATTACCCCCCATGGGAACCTCCTTACAAAGCATGAAACAACACAACATAGCATTATGCACAAGTTTTCAAATTTTGACCATGTTTAACAACACCCGAAATCCTTCCATTGTGGGTCCCCTATTCCCTTTCGATGTATGTGATTAAATTTCCCTGCAACAAAAAAAAAAAACCCTTTGGCCTTGCGGCTGTATTATCAACATCGAGAATAATATACATATAGAAATGAATATTTTTCATCCAAAATTAGCAATTCTATCATCTATCATTATTTAATTTAATTTGATTTATTTTTAACATTCATAACATCATAATTATACTCAAAATATCTACCTTAGGCTATGCATTAGGAATATGACATGTTAACATAAAATAAAAATACTGCAAATCAACATATATATTTTTCCATCATCGTCATCCAGTGCATCATAATCAAAATGTAAATCACAACATGCCAATAGTCCAAATATCTTCATAGTCTATCATCTACTAATGAATATATGATAATCAAAATGTCTAAGTATCAACCTAATAGTAATATCATCAAAATGAAAATAATGTCAAAGGGGAGTGGGTAGTACATCCTCCTCTACTGAGACTTTACTTCCTCCTGCAAGTAACTAAAATAAAAGTGAAAATTGGGTCCATAACAAAATATCATCCTCCCATGTGGCTGCAGTTCATCATACCTATCCCACTAGACTCGTAATTCATCAATCTCATTTCCTTGAAGGCCCAATGTCATGTTGGTGCTCATTTTGATCTCGCACCATTTGCCTTGATTTTCTTCTTATCTACGTGTTATGAAATGTTTTATCTCTCGATGTGGCTATTCTGAAGCTTTTACCTCCATTTGAATGCCTTAAATTATCTACAGAATCCATTTCCATGCCCCTTTCTGAAGAAGTCTTTGAGTTTTCCCTATTTTTTCCCTAATTTCTTCAAAATCCATGGGTTCTACCATTTTTCCTATTTTGCCCTGACCATGCGTGCTCGAGAATGATCAATTTATATTTATATGACTTTGAAAATCCAAATCCATGGTCGAAAGATTCTTGGAAGCATGTTTCAATTGGTTTTGTTTCAAAACTTTTCATCCTTAGCAAAAAAATCAGATTATGGGCATGAATGGTGAATTTCTATGTTTTTGACAGTCTAGCGGGCATTTTTTTCCTGTCAAAATTATTCCTCAGCATTCAACGGTCACGTGGCTTCTTTTTTTTGGTCAGGGGATGGCAGGAAAATGTTTTAACTTGTCACTTTTTTCTTTTTTGGCAAAAAGGCAATTTTGGTCCTATAACTCCACTCAATTCTGATTGGTTCTTTTGGTACTTACATGGCTTCTTATATTTGGATGAGGCGTGGCAGGTTTGCTTTGTAAAACTTTTCTTTTTGGCTACGTTTGCAAAAATTTTGAACTCACCCCGTGGCCCTGCTAGGCTCTGATTAAAGAAAAATTTAAGCAGAAGGGAAAAAGTCTTACTTTGACCCCATTGAAGGACACGTGGTGAAGTTAAAAGAGGAGGTGCAGGCCTTCAGAAATAAGTTGGATATTTTTCCCTTTTGGTAAAATGGAGTAAAGTGTCTAAAATTGAAGCGCGCCCGCACAAAATCATATTTAAGCCTTGTAAGGTTCTTTAAGTTGCGCGATAAATACACGTGGAGGTTTCCATCGGGTCTTCCTTCCTTAGAATTTTCAACAAATTCCTAAAGGGATTGAGACATGTGGTGAGCCCATGCTCATTTAAGGTCTCTACTTTTGGGGACCATCTCAAGATGCGCCATTGAGATGCCTGGCAGTTTGAAAAGTCAAGAGGTGGGGAGGCAGGCCATCAGTGGCGACTTGGATGTTTTGGCCCTTGTTCTTTAAAAGATTAAAATCATCAAAATGACCCGTGGGGGCCTGATGGAGAATAGTAAAAAAATTTCTCCAGTCAATAGCGGAGGTGCGGAATTTCGGGGTAAATTTGGAAAAATTTCCTTTTGTGGAGAAAGGACATAAAAGTTTAAAAGGAATCATGGTTTCGCTAGGACCCACATCAGAAACTAGAAGTGGAAGGGCAGAGCTATAGGGAGAACTTGGAAAATTTTTCCTTTTCCAAAAAAGAGGTGAAATAGTAGAATTTACTGGTGGTTCCTATGGGACACACATTGGGACATGTGTCAAGCCCATTTTTCAAAGGTAGAGGGGTAGAGAAAATTGAGAAATTTTGTGTTTTTTCCAAAAAGGTGTAAAAATTAAAAAAGAACACTTGGGCCCATCTTAACCTAGATCTCCCACGTGGACAGTCCAAATTCAAAAGAAATATCGATGACAACTTACGTGTGTATGTAATTTTCCGTCATTTTCTCCAAAGCTCCTGGCGATGCGTATTCTTATGGTTTTTTTATCATAATTTCTTAGAGTCTCTTGCACAAAAAATGAAGAGGAACATTAATCTGAAAATGTCTTTTGCCATTAAGATGTGATCGAGCCATTGGCTTTGATCTGATTTTCCATTTTTTCCTTCCTTGGCATGCAAAGAGCCAAATTTGATAGATTTGAGGAGGAAGTAGTTAGCACACGAGATGAAGAATGAATTACCAAGTGAAGAATTGAATGATGGAAATATTTAGAGAGATTTTCCTTCTGCACACCTGAGAAGTTTTTCCAAATCCGATTCTGGGGGTCACGGTCAAGGTCGTAACACGCAATGGTGCTTTGAATATTTCTGGTTTTTGGGGGGAAACTTCTGTTGTAAATGAAGTATTATAAATTGCATTAATTTGTGATGTAAATAGTTGGACTGTTAGATGTTGGGAATGATTATTCTAAGAGAAAATATTGATATAACCCATCCTTCTGAGAAACCATCTCAAGAAACTTGTTTATCTCCTTTGTGTTAAATTTAATCATGACAAGGTTGTTACAAGTGTACAGCTATTGAAAAGCTCTCAAATTGTTCTATAAAATTTCCCCTACTGATAAGTTTAATCAAACTTGAGTTAATATGCATTATTTTTGGAAAAAATTGTGTTTTCTTCATTTTTGAATGTCTGCAAGTAGTTTTCTTGTTCCCGTTGCAATCTTACATTGAAATCTTTGTGAATCACACAATATCTTATCCTTGTGATAGTTTGGTGGCATTTACAATTTCATTTATCAGAAGAGCTTTCATTTGATAGTGAAATAAACAAATTTAAAATCATTGTGACTCATAGCATGACTATAAGATTGTTTGTTAGCCTTTGATGGTATTTTAGGCGTGATGAAACAGAGGTTGATAATGTTTAGTTAAGTTTTCCAATTTGAGCCTTCATTTTGGATCCTTGAAGTTTTTGTGAAACGTGTTGATCTGGGCCTCCATTGAAGCACATATTCTGGTCAAAGAAATATCCTAGCTATACCAAAGCATTCTATTGTCAAGTTTTCCATTTTTGTAAAATTTCTCAAGGATCTGGTGAATCAATTTCATCTCTGCCTCACTTCCCACCAAAAATTCATTTAAAAACAACCAATCACACCCATACTACCCCTTTTTGTCTTGTGTGTGTACAAATGCATAATATTTGTTACTAAAACATACAAAAGCAATCAGGTTTTCATTGTCTTTAGTAGCCTTAACATTTCTTAGAAAATATCTCCATTATCTAGGGTAAAAACTCGTGAGAGTTAGATTTTTTGTATTGATCATGTTTTCTTCAAGGTCTTCTCAATAACTCTGCAACAAAGGACATCTCCATCTCCTCCAAAAACATCAAGCTACAAAAGGGTTCTCTCACCCTGGTTGAAAGGCACAACCATAAAGTAGTGAGGATAGATCAAATCCTCTTAAGGGTGTTGTTATCTCTCGAATGTGCACCCTGTAGAGAGATGGTTACAGGTTTTCTAAACTTGCAAAATTTGATCTCTCTCTTTTTTAGATACAATGAAAACACCTCAGGTTTGTGGGTATACCTATTTTGAGGTGAGTTTCTGGTATCAAGGCCGATTCCTTGTTGATGTATCCTAAATTGATTTCTGGGGTTTAAAGGGAAAAGATGACTGTAAAATAATTGAAACTAAGGTGATACACCAAATTTGTATGATGGATTTGACTGAGTGTATTCACAAATTAGATATGAAAGGATTCTTGATGCACGAAACAATAGTTCTTCTGCAACATGTTAAGAGAAAAACACTTTGAGGTATTAAGGAAGATTATCACAACAATATTGCTAATCTAAACATGCACATTAATATCATCTAGAAATTACTAAATTTTGCAACATGGTAAGATGATTAATTAGGGAATTTACATTCACAAGACTAATAGAAACATACACAAGACTACAAATAACTAGGAAGGTGGAAAATACTTCACACTTAGAAGGAAAAACTGGAAAAAATTGCTTCAGTACTCCTATATAAAAAAAAATCCTTCCTTTACTTTGCAAAGGCACACAATATATAGCAAAATAAAAATTTACCCTCTTCCTAAAAATAGCCTAAGGCTTGTACTCGCACATGCATATTATTTTTATCCTTTTTTTAATAATAGATAAAGGAATAAAATAGAGCATGCAATTACAAATAGGCTTTAATAGCCTTGATTACAATATAGTCAAACTGAAGTTGATTGTTCTAATTTTAAGAAAGCATAGGTAAATAATTTTCTAATAATAAGCTTGCTTGCTATGCAAGTCTTTCTACTTTGAACATGTAAATTTGTATCCTTCTTTGTTCTATCCTCTTGTGAAGCATGCGACAAATCAATTCTCTTCCTGTGAGTAAATAATTCAATACTTGTAATATTTGTAAAAATAAACATCCAATGTGGGGACCACTTGTCCATGTACACATGCTCTGCCATTGACATCTCTTTCTAAGTGGTCACATGAGTGACACTCTACAAATCAATTCTAGCTCCTTGAAGTGGGGACCACCTCCAATTTTCTTGGTTTGGCCACCTTCGTGGACTTAGAAATATAAAAGGGTCGCCCATCTTATATGGAAAATGCCACTAAAAATCAATGGTTACTCCATGGATGCAAATTACGACATGAAAATTTTTAGTGAACAATAAAATACAACGATCGCAATCTTGACATGCTAGCTTAATGAGGGAGCTAAAAAGGATAGTGGATACTATGGAACAAGATACTCTAATAATCTTAAGAGAAAAATACCAATAATTTATCAGTTTGAGACTAGACCTTAAATAACAAAAAAGGAGAACAAGTTGTAAATAGTAGAGAAAATAACATAATTAGGAATCAAGAAATGAAGCATACTTTAAGGAAGAACCTGGTTAAGCCATAAAACTCTCCTCTATCTCATAGATCAAATGGGGTGTGCATATAGGAGGTACTGAGTAACCCCCAGTGCTGCAATCATGAAAACTTGAGTAGAGAGGGGGAGTTACATTCCCATAATAGAATTGTAACTCCCAATGATTGCACATGACACACTGACACACTGATGTGCTGATGCACTGATGTGTAAGAGAATCTCATAATGACCCTAAATGACACATGGACCTATGATCTCACCTAAGTGAGATGACTCACGTAATGATGTTGAAAATGACACACACCAACAATAACAATGACCTTACACACTAAGAAATCGAACGGACCATTTAGCCATGGGAGCTAACATGTTGATTTTGAAAATGAGGTTGCATACAGGATCGAAAATGGAAATACAATGTCTATAAAATAATGGAGGCCCAAGCCTAATATTTTTAGACTTTGGAAATTCAACAATTCAACGTTTCCAGCAAAGAAGTACGTAAAAAATTAAAAAAGGGCCCAAAAATTACGAAATGCGAAGTCCAAAATGGTTCATAATTTTTAGGGTCAATGGCACAATGGATGGGGGATTTTGTAGTGCCAACTTACCCTTTACACCTTTTGATACTAATCTTGATACTATTGATTACATTATGGAAATTATTATGGTTTTGATTTAGTATGATGTTAGATGTTGGACCATGGATTATTGTTGATCTTGATTTAGTTATGATGCATGATGATTATTAGAGACACTTCATATGTGGATGATGATATACTATTTGACATGGATATATTATGAATGTTGTTCAGACATGTGATTTTTGGATATTGTGAGTAGACCTAGATAAATGGACATTATATGATGATGATATAGTTGTTCATATTAATTGTAAGTGATATTGTTGATTGCCTTGATGTTGTTTGTGATTCATATGTATAGATGATTTTGTGATTATATTTATATCATGTTGGATGTTCTGATATGGCCACGAAGGCCGAATGAGGTATTTGTGTTTTGTATGGTAAACTATCACAAAAAACATTGGGGGGAATGGAGACCAACCACATTGGAATTCTAGATGAATTCAACAAGGTCACCATGGTAACTGTATTTGTTAGGGGTGTTGTATTTTTGTTAGGGATTCCCATGGGGGGATTACCATTGAATGTGACCAAGGGTTTATGTGTATTTTATTAATGTGGTTCCTTTTTATTATTGTTTGCATGTGTTTATTTTGTGATACATTTACCCCTTTAATTATTCTTTTAATTGTGGATAATTAATGTGAGTAATCATATTGTTAAAATAAATAAATAAATCAAATTTGGGATATAAGAAAGTAATTATAGAAGTTGTTGGATCTTATTAAATTAAATGTGGTAAGTGATATGTGTAAGTATGTGTAAGAGTTGTGTAAGTCAGTTTTTGGAGTATGAAACACTCCACCTTCTTGGAAATTCGAATTTGTCCTTAGAGGCTGATTTTAGAGGCTTGTGGGACAAGTAAAACTTGTCCCATACCTCTTAATTTTATTTACCAACCATACATATGGTTGGAGGGTTGAATTTAGACCTTCTTTATGCATTTTGATATGACTAATTGTAGGTTTTAATTGCACTCTTCTTACATTGTATTAAATTTTAGTCCTTATGGGGTGTGGGATTTTTAGAGTGTGTAAGTTTATTGTCATATTATTCACCCACCTCTTTATTGTGCATTGGAGAATGAATTTGAATTTTTTGTTGGAGTTGATGATGTGTGATGTGGCATCCTACATGGATCCACCTCATCCTCTTCTCTTCCCTCTTCTATAAAATTGGAACTCCTTGCTTTGTTTTGGGTTGTTGAACATTTTGCATACTTCCTTTTGGGTGAATTTTTGCTATGTGGAGCTCTTGCTTTTGGAAGGAGTTTGGAGACCCTTGCATGCTTGTTGGTTGTTGATTTTGGATTGTATTTTGGCATTGGAAAGCTTGTTGTTTTGGAACTTAGACAACTCCATCATGGAGAGGTAAGAGCTTGGCTCTTGAAATAATCCTTTTCTTTATGAATGTACATGTTATTGTGTGAATGTTTTAGCATGTTTGTGGGTTGCTTGGGTAGACTACCTAGGAATGGTGTAGGAGAAGACTATGGGGTAATATTGAGGGAGGCATAAGGGTATTTTTGGGGAGGTATAAGTGTGGAGGGATTGGGGATTGGGTTCCACCTTGTAAAAACAAATAGCTTGCATTTATTTACTCGTTATGGGGTGCCATAAGAGGTTGGGGATGTATAAGGAAATGTGTGGAATAAGGGGTACTTGGGGGAGGCATAAGGGCATGATCAGGGTTTTGAGTATATGATATATTGGTGGGTTATTCTATAGGTGGTGATACCCATTTCCCCTTTGGGAGGCATAAGTAGCATCCTCCATAGTTTCTTTCTCCTTTGGCTTTCTTGATTGAAGCCTTATTATTGCTTGTCATGTGTTAATGTAGTTGTAAAACTACATTTTGTTTTGGACTGCGTTTATTGTGATTATGTTGCTTGTTTGTTTTGTGGAAGCCTGTTGTTGCCATGAGTTGGATCACACCTTTTATTGCATTATGGTTGGGGCTCAAGGGCCAATGAAGAAGGATGGATTCTCCTTTTCATTGGATGTCTTGGTTGGGTGGAGAGCGTTGCCTTTCCCTACACCTATTGTGATCCAAATTGGAAGAATTCATGTTGTTGTTCTAGAGCAGAGGAGAAAGATAGTTTGATAGTACCTTGTGAAATAAAATCTCATTGTAACCTTTCCCACTTTGAAGTGGATGAATTTGTAAATGTTTTGAAATGGAATGATGTTGTATGTTTTATGAAATTTGTAAAGTGAAATGAAAAAGAGATAGACTTTGTTTTTTCTTTGAAAGAAGGTGAAGGAAATGTAAATCTGTATTATGAATTTTGAAGTATAAAAGAAGGAAGTTGTAAGTTTTCCTTTGAAATCAATAAATATTGTCCTATCTTTCTCAAATTGTCAATGTTATGTTGAAATCTGATCATTTAATTATTATTGAAATCTCTATTTGAAAGAGAGAAACACATATGAAGGAAATGGTAATACTTTGTTATTTTGAAATATGTTACAAATTAGAAATCAAACTTTGTATTTTGGCTGTTAAATGGTTTTATTAAATCACTTAAATGTATTAGACTCGAATGGAAATGAATCTCCATACTGGGAAGGTGAAAAATGATAAATAAATCCTTTAGAAATTGAATCTTTGTTTTGTATTTCATCCTGGCAAATAATTTATCTAAAATGAATAGTTTGAACCTGCAATTCAAGAAATAAAAATGAAACATTAAAATTGAACATGTTATGATGTAAATGAATTCAATTTGAGCAAAAACACTTAAGGAAAAATTTCAAACATTGCAAAATTGGGGTCAATCCATTTGCAGTTCTTTCTATACTGTTAAAAGTTGTAAAATTGATTTGGAAATCAATCAAACCAATCAAATCTGGTTTTCCATCCTAAAACCATCCTAGAACAATCCTCCATGTCTTTTGGACATGATTAGTGAAGGAAAGAATCAAATTTTGAAAAAACCTTTAAGTTCAAAATTTACCATCTCGTACTATATAATTCTGCAAACCGTTTCCTTAAAATTGACCCCTTAAATTTATCAAAATCTAAAATTAATGATCTTTGTGCAAAGAGGATGTTGAGATATTTCCAGAAAGTCCTTGTTTTTCCAAAACTGAGCTTTCTATCAAAAGTTATGGCCTTTTGAAGTTTTACTTCATTTTGGCTTCAAAACTTAATCTAACTGTCAAAAAAAAAATTTGGAAAAATTTCCCCCGTGGACCCGCTGCCCCACTTTTTCCCTTTGTCGCCTTTCGCGGGCTGAAAATTTGAACTTAACCTTTTTTAAAAATTTTGGGAAAATTTTCCAAATTTTCCTCGCCACTCTGTCGTCACGCAACCAATCAGAAGCTGCCACATGGCCTTGTGAGGCAATGACGGAGGTGCAAAATCCATTTTGACCTTAGAATTTTAGAAAAAAATTGGGAAATTTGTAGTTTTCCTCCTCCACCCCGCCACTTGCAACCAATGGTAGGTTGACACATGGCATCGCTAGGCATCGGTGGAGGCGCGAAACGTTTTGCAACTTTGAAACTTTAACTTTTTTCTTTAGCAAAAATCCCAAAGTTTCCCCGCCACCCGACTACCCGCAACCAATGGAAGGATCACACGTGGCAGCCTTAGGCATTGGTAGAGGTACGAAATGTTTTGTACCTTTGAACTTTTCACCCTTAAATTCTTAAAGTCGAAAATATCTCTGATGGCCCAACTTCCCACCAGAGTTTTCTCAGCCCAACACATGTCCTCTTCGAGCCCATAGGTGCTTGGAGGAAAATCAGTGATTTTTTCCTAAAAAGTGAAAAAATGCCAAAAAACTCTTCCCTGTTCTTCCAACCCACGCAAGGGAAAATTTTCTCCCCTAGGCCCGCAAGCTCGCCTTTGGGAAAGTTTTCCTCCCAAGGTCTGCCGGCCCATAACTTGAGTTATATGAGGAGTTAGGAGGACTTCTTTATATCATTAGAAAGGTGAGGAAATTTCCTATCCAATGGAAGTGATTTAGGAAAAATTTTAATGCATTAAGTGTGAGAAAAATCAAGTTGAAACTTTAAGTCTGTTAGAGAGTGGGTATGGTGAGGAATTTTTCCCTATGAACCTAATTGAAACTTCTAACCCTAAATTTTTGACCTCATGACCTCTAATAATTATTAATAAAATAAAAGTATATTCTAGTAGATTAGAATTGTTCTGGAACCTATTAGTGACAATTGTTTTCTTGTAACCTGGTTGTAGATTCTTTTAAACAAAAAACATTATTCCATAATTTTCCTAACTAATCCTAGGTTGTTCTTGGGTCTCAAGTGGGTTGTTTTAATGGGTGTTACACTTGGTATCAGAGAAGTGGTTCAAAATCTTGGACCATTTGACACACTAGAAAACTAGAGACATGAAACTTAAACCTAATACACTTGTAGATCTAGAACACAATTTAGTTATAAATTACATATTTTAGTAAACATGGGAATTGAATAAAACTTAGAAAAATGAAATAACTCTCACCTTGGTCTGTGCAGGGGCACAGCTGGAATGAGGGGTATTTTCACATAGACCTAGACTTACCACCACTAGATCATGCTATAACAGCCATCCTACCCTAGATTTTTTAGACTCTTCAGGATGTTAATGCAGCTCTACACAAAAGATCAGTAGGAGGACGTGCAACCGGACACGACAGAGTCCCTTCCATTAAGGGTCAGGTATCTCCTCAACCCAGTGAGAAGCATAGAGGAGATAACTCCCATGCAAAGTTAGCTAGGGTAGAGTCACCATAGAGGGGACAGGGTCACCGAGTTTCAAAGCATAGAGAGAGGTCTTGGAGCCCTAGGCTTAGGGATGAGCATGTAGAGAGACCTAGAGGCCGTCAAACCACAGCTATAGATCACATCAGGGAGATCCTAAAGCTTTGACCATCACATTATTCTAGATACATAGGTGGATTTTATGCATAGGCCTGGTTGGTGAGCTTGAGAAGATGCTTCAAGCTCTGTCATTGTTCTAGCAACACAAAATATCATGTTGCGATCCATCTACTGAGGGATGGAGTTGATGTCTAGTAGAGGACAGAGGATAAGAAGCTCCATGTTGATTATGAGATAGTTACCTAGGAGCTCTTTGAGGAGCATTTCAGGAATAGATACTTATCATGAAGGTTCATACAACAACAAATAGATGAGCTCCATGACTTCCGACAGGCATCTCTCATAGTGGCTAAGTATGAGATTAGATTTTTGGATCTACTCTATTATGTTGGTTATATGTAGGATGAGTAGGTGCAGATTCACAGGTTCATCCGGGGTCTAAATCTAGACATTGGAGGTGTAGTGTGGATCCATTTTCCATAAACATTAGCTGAGGCCGTCGAGAATGCCTATATAGCAGAGGAGACTTGGGGAAAGACCTAGCAGGCTAGAGACCGAGTATGGAGCCACATAAAACAGATGCAGGAAAAAAAATCGAGGGGGTGAGTACCTCTTCCTCGTGGTGGACAAGTTTTAGCACAATCATCTTTTAGACCACAGTAGCAACATCAATAGCACCAATAGTCTCACCCACCTTATATACCTCCTCATATTTTTGATGTATAGAGAGGTCAGAGTATGGGGCCTCCTCCTAGAGGTCCCATTAGGACATAGGGTTCCCAGAGAGCTCACTCAATAGGAGCTTGCTAGTAGAGACCTTAATAGACCACAGTCGGATCATCAGGATCCACATGCCATAGACCTCCAGATTACCAAATGGACCTACTACACAGGTGAGAGGATCAGGTGGTTATTTTGGTTATGGGTTACTAGAAATTTTTAGAGAGACTTCCCACATAACCCTAACAACAAGGGTAAGACACATATCTCAGATCCGACTGTCAGTGATATGGGGTGCAGCCACAGGATTTATGCAGTGGTTGAGAACCACTAGGCTAAGCATCAGAGTATAGTTATTGAGACCACAGGTAGCATTAATGGTATTCCTGCCTCCATCTTGTTTGATTCCAGTTCTTGTGATTCTTTCATTACACCATCTTTAGTAGAGCAATGTAGGCTAGTGGTAGTTAGGCAAGTTCATATTTGGGATGTTGAGATGGCTTCTGGAGCCAAGATCTCTATAGAATCCTTAGTTAAGGAGTGTGTGGTGGATTTGGGACCTTTCACCACTACCTCAGATCTCTGTATCCTTCCTTTGGGATGTTATGGAGTCATCTTGGGTATGGATTGGTTATCTACAAACAAGGCCAGGGTGGATTGTTACCACAAGATTATATCTTGTTTCGATGATTTGGGAGTTGAGTCAGTGATTTCAGGGGTCAGGAGACCTCATTTCTATTTGCACCATCTCTGCTATGCAGCTTAAGCGGTGTGTGTGATGGGGTTTCCAGATGTATGTTGTTACAATCAGTGATAAATCAGAGGATGGGTCTAGTGGACCATCGTTAGATGATCACCCCATTTTGAGAGAGTTTGCAGATGTCTTTCTTGGGGAGCTACCATGATTACCACCCCCATGTGAGATTGATTTTCATATAGATCTGGTTCCTAGAGTAGATCCTATGTCACGAGAACCTTATCGGATGACCACCCAAGAGCTTTGTGAGCTCAAGTTCCTAGCTTGAGTGCCTTTTGGAGAAAGGCCTTATCCATCCTAGTGTATCCCTTTGGGGTGCACCGGTGATCTTTGTGAAGAAGAAGGATGGATCCTTACAGTTTTGTATTGATTACCACCAGCTGAACAAAGTAACGATCAAGAATTGTTATCCCCTTACCACCATTAATGATTTATTTTATCAGATGAAGGGATCCATGGTTTTCTCTAAGATTGATCTTAAGTTAAGCTACCATCAGCTGAGGATTTTGTAGGTGAGACATTCATAAGACAACCTTATGTATGAGATATGGCCACTATGAGTTCACAGTGGTGCCTTTTGGTTTGAATAATGCCCCCACAGTATTTATGAGTTTGATGAATGGGGTATTCAAGAACCTTCTTAGATCACTTCGTGCTCATATTCCTTGATAACATTTTAATTTACTCACATAAGCATGTGAGGAGCATGAGGAGAACCTTTGCCAGGTTCTTTAGTGTCTTCAGGAGTAACAAAATTTTGAGAACTTGGAGAAGTGTGCATTATTTCATACGGAGGTGCAGTATTTGGGTCACATCATTTCTGGGGAAGGTATCATCATCAATCCTTCCAAGATTAGAGCCATTATGGATTGGACAGCACCCACTACTGGTGACTGGAGGTGCGCAGCTTCATGGGATTATCAGGTTACTACCAGGAGATTTTTTAAGGACTTCTCTTGGATTGTGCATCCTATCACTTCCCTTCAGTAGAAAGGGAAGAAGTTTGTTTGGTCAGACAAATGTGAGAAAGCCTTCAGGACACTGAAGGAGTGTCTCACTACAAAACCTATCCTTGCAGTACCGGATCCACATGGTGAGCTCTTTCATTTACACGGATGCTTCGTTGGCAGGCCTTGGAGGTGTGGTGATGCAAGAGGGCAGAGTAGTGGCTTTTGAGTCTTGTAAACTCAAAGATTACGAGATTAATTATATAACTCATGATCTTGAGATTTTTGAAGTTGTGCACACTTTGGTTCAATGGAGACATTTTCTTCTTAGTTGGAGATTCACACTTAGGATAGATCACTTAAGTCTTCACCACCTCTTCATGAATCGCAATCTCAACGCTCATCAGCGGTGTTGGATGGAGTTTCTATGTGAGTATGATATAGAGATAGAGCATGTGAAGGGGAAGGAGAATGTGGTGGTAGATTCTCGTAGAAGACGGAGACATGTGGCAATGGCCACCTTAATGAGCACAGATTTGCGGAGCAGGATTCTTCAATAGCTTCCTCTTGATAGCTTCTACATTGCAGTTTTAGTAGAGATCAAGTCTCAGAGACCCCTTGAGGGGAATTTTGATGGTTTTTCCTTAGAATTAGATGGTCTTCTCAGACACAGAGGACAAATTTATGTTCCCAAAGATGGATGCTTGAGGCAGGACATCTTGGTAGAGGCACATCGTGCACCCTATTTAGCCAATATTGGGGTGAAGAAGATGCACACTCCCTTGAAATAGTTGTATCATTAGAGAGGAATTTGTAGAGACATGGCCTAGTTCGTGTCATGATGTTTAGAGTGCCAGAGAGTTAAGGATGAGCATCAACATCCAGCTGGCCTTATTTTCCCTCATGCTATACCGGAGTGGAAGTGGGACACCATTTTCATGGACTTCATTATTGGGCTACCAATGTCGAGATATCACCATGACACCGTCATGGCCATGGTTGATAAATTGAAAAAAGTGGCTCAATTTTCTCTAGTGAAGAACACTTATACAGCTAGAGCAATGGCATAATGTATATTTTGGATGAGATTTTCAGGTTACATGGGATTCTGTGGAATATCATTAGTGACCGCGATCCTTTGTACACTTGCCATTTTTTTACTACCATGCAGCATGCCCTCGGGACAAAGATCAATTTCAGCACATAGCATATCACCCTGAGATAGATGGATAAAATGAGTGGGTGAATCAGATTTTAGAGGACATGCTCAAGATGTATGTGATGGATCAGCTGTCTAGATGGGAGGAGTACCTATAGTTGGTGGAGTTTGCCTACAATAATAGTTTTCAGAGTTCTATAGGCATGGCTCCTTTTCAGGATTTGTATGGTAGAGAGTGTAGGACACCTCTTAGCTAGGATAGGATAGAGGACAGGGTTTTCCCAAATTACACTAGCTTTGTTGTAGGACATGGAGCAGTAGGTGGTTTTGATCAGAAAGAGACTACAGGAGGCACATGATAGATAGAAGAAGTATGCAGATCAGCATAGGACTGACCATAGTTTTGATGTGAGCATGAAGGTGTTCCTTTGTGTCAGGCCACATAAGATCCCTATCCATTATGGAAAAGGTTCTAAGTTAGCTCCTAGATTCGTGGGTTCTTTTGAGATATTGGAGCGTATCGGCCCTTTGGCCTATCGTCTAGCATTTCCACCTATCTTTTCTCACATACATGATGTGTTTCATGTTTCAGTTCTTAGGAGATATGTTGCAGATCCTTCTCATATGTTAGATTGAACATCATTGTAGGTGCAGGATTAGGGGAAGGTGATGGTGGAGCCCATTCACATCCTAGATCGCAGTACCCTAGGCATTTGAGGTAGAGAATTTGATCAGGTTTGGGTGTAGTGGGACAGATATGATTAGACTGTAGCTACATGGGAGGATGTTACAGTTTATTATAGAGTTCAGTTTCCACATTTTTTCCAGTGACTTCCAGGAGGAAGTCGAGTCTAAGGGGAGGGGATGTAGTGCCCACTTCCCTTTGACACCTTTTGATACTGATCTTGATACTGTTGATTACATTATGGACATTATTATGGTTTTGATTTCGTATGATGTTAGATGTTAGACCATGGATTATTGTTGATCTTGATTTAGTTATGATGCATGATGATTATTAGAGACACTTCATATGTGGATGATGATATACTATTTGACATGGATATATTATGAATGTTGTTTGGACATATGATTTTTTGGATATTGTGAGTAGACCTAGAAAATGGACATTATATGATGATGATATAGTTGTTGATATAAATTGTAAGTGATATTGTTAATTGCCTTGATATTGTCATGATTCATATGTATGGATGATTTTATGATTATATTTATATCATGTTGGATGTTCTGATATGGCCATGAGGCTGAAGGAGGTATTTATGTTTTTGCAGGTTAAAATATCACAACAAACATCAGGGGATTGGAGACCAACCACATTGGAATTCTAGATGAATTCAACAAGGTCACCATGGTAACTAGTATTTGTTGTGTGTGTTGTGTTTTTGTTAGGGATTCCCATGGGGGGGATTACCTTTGAATGTGACCAAGGGGTTATGTGTGTTTTATTAATGTGGTTCCTTTTTATTATTGTTTGCATGTGTTTATTTTGTGATGCATTTACCCCTTTCATTATTCTTTTAATTGTGGAGAATTAATGTGAGTAATCATATTGTTAAAATAAATAAATTAATCAAACTTTGGGATCTAAGAAAGTAATTATATAAGTTGTTGGCTCTTGTATTAAATGTGGTAAGTGATGTGTAATGTGTAAGTATGTGTAAGAGTTGTGTAAGTCAGATTTTGGAGTATGAAACACTCCACCTTCTTGGAAATTGGAATTTGTCCTTGGAGGCTGATTTTGGAGGCTTGTGGGACAAGTAAAACTTGTCCCATACCTCTTTAATTTTATTTACCAACCATACCTATGGTTGGAGGGTTGAATTTAGACCTTCTTTATGCATTTTGGGATATGACTAATTGTAAGTTTTAATTGCACTCTTCTTACATTTATTAAATTCAGTCCTTATGGGGTGTGGGCTTTTTAGAGTGTGTAAGTTTATTGTCATATTATTCACCCACCTCTTTATTGTGCATTGGAGAATGAATTTGAATTTTGTGTTGGAGTTGAGGATGTGTGATGTGGCATCCTACATGGATCCACCTCATCCTCTTCTCTTCCCTCTTCTATAAAATTGGAACTCCTTGCTTTGTTTTGGGTTGTTGAACATTTTGGCATACTTCCTTTTGGGTGAATTTTTTGTTGATGTGGAGCTCTTGCTTTTGGAAGGAGATTTTGGAGACCCTTGCATGCTTGTTGGTTGTTGATTTTTGGATTGTATTTTGGAATTGGAAAGCTTGCTCTTTTGGAACTTAGACAACTCCATCACGGAGAGGTAAGAGCTTGGCTCTTGAAATAATCCTTTTCTTTATGAATGTACATGTTATTATGTGAATGTTTTAGCATGTTGGGTTTTCTAGGTAGACTACCTAGGAATGGTATAGGAGAATACTATGGGGTACTCTTGTAGGAGAGGCATAAGTGTTTTGGGGAGGTATAATTGTAGAGGGAGTTGGTATTGGGTTCCACCTTGTAAAAACAAATAGATTGCATTTCTTTACTCGTTATGGGGTGCCATAAGAGGTTGGGGAGGCATAAGGAAATGTGAGGAATAAGGGGTACTTGGGGAGGCATAAGGGAATGACAGGGTTTAAAATGATATTCATATATATATATATATATATATGTGTGTGTGTGTATATATTGGTGGGTTGTTCTCAGGTGCTGATACCCATTTCCCCTTTGGGAGGAATAAGTAGCATCCCCCATAGTTTCTTGCTCCTTTGGCTTGCTTGGTGAAGCCTTAGTATTGCTTGTCATGTTTTAATGTAGTTGTAAAAACTACATTTTGTTTTGGACTGTGTTTTATTGTGAAATGTTGCTATGTATGTTTTGTGGAAGCCTGTTGCTGCCATGAGTTAGATCACACCTTTTTTTGCATTATGGTTAGGGCTCGAGAGGCCAATGAAGAAGGATGGCTTATGCTTTTAATTATATGTCTTGGTTGGGTGGAGAGATTTTCCTTTCCCCTACTCCTATTGTGATCAAATTGGAAGATTTCATGTTGGTGTTCTAGAGCAGAGGAGAAAGACAATTTTATAGTACATTATGAACTAAGATATCATTGTAACCTTTCCCACTTTGAATTGGATGAATTTGTAAATGTTTTGAAATGGAAAGATGTTGTACAGGATTGTAAGTGAAATCTGTAAAGTGAAATGAAAAAGAGATAGAATCTTTTTTTGCTTTGAAATAATGCGAAGGAAATGTAATATGTATGATGAATTTTGAAGTATGAAAGAAGGAAGTTGTAATTTGTCCTTTGGAATCATTAAATAGTTTCCTATATTTCCCAAATTGCAATGTTATATTGAAATCTGATCATTTAATTGTTACTGAAATATCTATCTGAAAGAGAGAAACACATATGAAGAAATGGTAATATTTTGTATTTTGAAATACATTAAAAATTAGAAATTGGACTTTGTATTTTGGCTCTTAAATGGTTTGATTAAATCACTTAAATTTATTAGACTGGAATGGAAATGAGTCTCCATACTTGGAAGGTGAAAACTGATAAATAAATCTTTTAGAAATTGAACTTTGTTTTGTATTTTATCCTGGAAAATAATTTAACTAAAATGAACAGTTTGAACCTGCAATTCAACAAATAAAATTCAAACATTAAAATTGAACATTCTATGATGTAAATGAATTCTTTTTTGGCTAAAACGATTGAGGAAATATTTCAAACATTACAAAATCGGGCTCAATCCATTTACAATCCCTTTTGCTATTAAAAGTTGTAAAATTATTTGCAACTCAATCAAACAAATAAAATCTGGTTTTCTATCCTAACACCATCCTAGAACAATCCTCCATGTTTGTTGTACATGATGAGTGAAGGAAAGAATCAAATTTTCAAAAAATCCTTTAATTCAAAATTTACCATCTCAAACTATATAAGTCTACAAGCCGATTCCTTAAACTTGACCCCTTAAATATTTTTAAAATCTAAAATTAATGATCTCTGTGCAAAGAAAACATCGAGAGTTTTCCAAAATGTCCTTGTTTTCCCAAAACCAATATTTATATCAAAATTTATGGCCTTTTGAAGTTTTACTTCATTTTGGCTTCAAAAATTAATCTAACTGTCAAAAAGAAATTTTGGCAAAATTTCCCCCTCATACCCGGTTCCCTGTTTTTTTCCCTTTATCACCTTTCGTGGGATGAAAATTCAAACTTAACCTTTTTTAAAAATTTCTGGGAAAAATTTCCAAATTTTTCCCGCCGTCCCACAGCTAATTAGAAGCTTCCATGTGGCCTTGGGAGGCAACGACGGAGGCATGAAATCCGTTTTGACCTAAGTGTTTTTAGAATAATTTTGGGAAAATTTCTAGTTTTCCTCCGCTAACCCACCACCTGCAACCAATGGTAGGCTGACATGTGGCATCCCTAGGCATCGGCGGAGGCGCGAAACATTTTTCAACTTTGAAACTTTAACTTTTTTCTTTCGAAAAAATCCCAAAGTTTCCCTACCACCCCCGCGGCCCACAACCAATTAAAGGTTGACACGTGGCAGCCTTAGGTGTCGGAAAAGGCACAGAACATTTTGTACCTTTTAACTTTTTACCCTTAAATTCTTAAAGTTGAAAATCTCCCCAACGACCTGACTTTCCGCCAGAGTTTTCTCAGCTTGACATGTGTCAGGTCTTCAAGCCCACAGGCATGTGGAGGAAAATCGTTCTTTTTCTGAGAAAAGGGAAAAAACAAAAAGCCCTTCCCTGCTCCGCCAACCCACGCATGGGAAAATTTTCTTCCCTAGGCCCGTAGGCTCACCCTTGGGAAAATTTTCCTCCCAAGGTCCATCGGCCCATAACTTGAGCTATATGAGGAGTTAGAAGAACTTATTTATATCATTGGAAAGGTAAGGAAATGTCCTATCCAATGGGAATGATTTAGGAAAAATTTTAATGCATTAAGTGTGACAAACATTAGGTTGAAAATTTAAGCCTGTTAGAGAGTGGGTATGGTGAGGAATTTTTCCTCTGAACCTAATTGAAACTTCTAACCCTACATTTTGGACCTCATGACCTTTAATAATTATTAATAAAAGAAAAGTATATTCTAGTAGATTAGAATTGTTCTAAAACCAGTGAGATACAATTGTTGTCTTGTAACCTGGTTGTATATTCTTTTAAACAAAAAAATATATTCCGTAATTTTCCTAACTAATCCTAGGTTGTTCTTGGGTCTCAATTGGGTTGTTTTAACGGATATTACAAATTTCAAAGTCTGAACTCTAAATTATGAATTTTAGAATTCAAGGTTTTGGAGGTTTGGGTGTTAGAAGATTTGGGGCCTTCACCGAGTAAAACACAAAAGCACAAGCTAATGTCTGAAAGCCCAAAATGCTGAAGTCTGAAAAGGTTCATAATTTTCACGATCAAACTTGAGTTTGGGGTCAAAGTGGAGAGTATTTCGAGCTTTCGAAGGTTCCACTTTTAGGTTTCAGAGTTGGGTAGTTTCAGATCTTTTTTTTTGGGATTGAGGAGGTGAAAGGTTCGAAGAACCCAAAGTTCTAGAACTTCAAAGTTGAAATTTCAGACTTGGGACTTTCGGGATTTCAGAGGTCTCAGTGGGGTCAGTCGGATAAACAGTGTCATAGGTCTAAAAGGAAAAAGGTTTGAAACCTAAATTCTGAATTTCAGACTTCGAGGTTTCAAAGGTTTGGGGTTCAAAATTTTTGGAACTTTTGAGCCCCAAAATGCAAAAATCACAAATCAAGGTCTGAAATCTGAAGTCCAAATTTTGGACTTCAGGGTTTCAGAACTCACAAGCCAAATTAGTGGATGAACAATAACATCAACCTCCAAATTCAAGATCCCTGAAAGTCCCAATTTTTAGATTTCATAGGTTGCAAGGATTTCTGAGTCCAAAAAAAGAGAAGACCAACCACTCTCATTAATGCAGTATGGCACCTCAATCTTCAGATGGCCATAACTTTTGATTTTGAGCTCATATTTTCAGAAGAAAGGACTTTTTGGAAATCTCTAAGAGTTCTGTACACAACTACCACAATAAAGAAATATATTCTACCATTTTAGATGATGTTCTAAGTTTCTTACCTACAACAATGATGAAGTATGGGCTTCCTTTCTTTTCTAGCAAGTAGAAGTACAATGAAGTATGGGTTTTACAGTGTCACCCATCATTGTTGCAGGAGATTTTAATGCATTTTAGGGTGGTTGAAGCAATATTTCAAACTCTTATCTTCCCATTCACTCACTCTTTCTATATATTGTAAGGATGTTCATTGTTATAATGTTTGATAATTTTACTTTGCACCCTCCCTTCTTCTCTTGTCTATAAGTGAATTTTTTGAGTTCAAACATCCCATCTAAAATGTAAATGAAATATTTCTTCTTGGCCATTGTAATGTACTATATAAAATATGTGGAGTAATAGTATAGATTTGTTGATGATTTCAACCCTCTCTTATGTTCATTACATCTTCTTGATATCTCAGTGCAATCTTGTTTATTTGTGCATAGTGGTTGTATTACATTTTTTAATGGATTATGTTTAATGGTTAGTGGATTCTCAGCAATGGATTGATCTATAATGGTATTCATGCTCCTTAACCTAGTTGTGGTTTCCATCGCCATGCAAAGAAGGTGTTCAACAATCCTTTGGTGCGTCACCTCCATTATTTCAGGTTTAATTTCTTACAGTCTTATTAACCCTGTCTCCTTGGAAAGTTAGATTAGATTTTAAGATAAATCTTCTACAATTTTAATGTGTGTATCAGAATAGAGGAATAGGAACTAGGCTTCATCCGGAGAACTTTCCCAATTACAAATTCCTACACGTTGGGAAAATCGCCATGTTATGCAAACACAATGACGGTCCCAATCCTTAGAATTACAAATAGCCAGGGGTATTGTGATTGCACATCAATTGGTACCTAGCGTCAAAGGAAGAGAAGATAGGATGCACAACCAAAAAGTGCTTCACTTGCTCCCATGCCTTCCAAATTGACTGAAGAATGAAGGACCCATGAGGAGCACCAACACATCCCACGAATAGTAAGTGAACCAAATGAAGTCATTTCAATATCTCTTGACCCTTAAGATCCTATTGGAAATATTGAATCTAACACAAAATTTCCAAGTATTAATTCTAGTCAAATCCCTCAAGTCTATTTTCTTACACTTAAAAAAATTGTGTTGATATATACACACAAGCCTTGTGTTCATCCCAAGTATGGACTTATGTACCTAGGACATACCCAAGGCCTATGGGTATTTACACGCAACATACATGAACCTATCCCATACCCATAACCATACCTGGTAAGTATTAAACCAGTACGGGGGGTGCTTGGCATTTTCAGGAAGTCTAGACCATTTTCATTGGATGATCATCATGCATGACCATCCAAGTTTTAAGAAAATCAATCTCATTTCCATTCCTGCACATTTATAAATAGAAATATGGTATTGTTCATTTTAATGTATTATGTCAAAATGTAGGTATTTGAAATAGAAAAAACAAGCACTAATAGTATTAATAGCAGCACCTGAATTACAATGTGTATTAGGTTATTCCATTGCTAGCACCCAAATATTCCTGTACATGTTACAAAATCAATATGACAGTGTTAATTTACCAGAAATTTACTCTAGGTGTATTCATATAATTAGAATCTCAGTTTTTTAAATTGTCAAAGAGAGAGGGTTATAAATAAATAACCCAAAATTAGTTGGATTTTTCAATATTCTTAATATAGACTTTACTATCAAACAACCTTGTTTATATCAAGCTGTCCAAAACCAACCCATGAGTTGTTTTAGTTTCCTGAAGTGTTAATGTTTCCTTTTTTCAGTTTTTCCCAAGATTTTCTCACGGTCAAAATGTCTTATATCATTTGATAAAGGATATTTAAGGAGGCCTAGTAAAAAATATAACCATGTTTTTGTATCCTATGTTACGTAGAAGCATTAAACTTTATTTGAGACCCATGAACATACATGTTGTGATTTAACAGATCTGGAAATGATAATAAATTTTATTACATATGTAGCTTGGTTTACAATAATGTGAAATATTCTGCCAAACATTTTGGTTTTTAATTTATATTGTAAATTATCTTGTTGTTTTTTAATGACATTTCTAACATTAAAAGAAATTGTCTCATTTTTCTTCTAATATATTAGTTACATGTTTCCAAGCTATGAATCCATTAGCATAATTAAGAAAAAGGAGTAATGAGTACCTTAAAGTCATTAAGGGTTATATGATTGTAACAATCAATAGTGAAAAATGCCCTTGTTTCAAATTTCATGTAAATTGTTTGAACAAAATATAAAGAAAAATGACAAATATTATTTGTCTGTGTTATTTTAGATCCCACCTGAGTTATTTGAAAAAAAAAATCAATAAGCATTTCGAAGTGGAATATTTTTCAAGATGTCATTTATCCTTATTTCCCATTGATCTAGTGCCTTTGGTGTGATGTGTGAAGCATTAGGACCATCTACATTAGTTCATCAGTCCTACACCACACTGTATATAAACATTTAACCATGTTAAACCAAAACACAAAGTGGTTATAAGGCCTATCCAGTATCATAAGCACTAATAATCTTTTACCTAACATGAAAAAATGGACATTAAAATATTGAAGTGAAGCTAAACCTATTTGGCAGAACATAACAACCCTACTGGTAGAAAAGGGTTATCAAATCTATAACATTGATACCAATAAATAAAGTGTGTGATACAGACCCCAAAAGAATAAATCTAGAGGTCCAGGGAGGTAAAGATCAAAATGAGACAATTAAATGATGAGTTTTTAATTTACAATAACCCAAGCCATCATTAAGTTTATCTAAATCTAATAACCTAGAAGAAAGGATGCAATAAAACGACATCCACATGAATGAGAAAATGGTTATCAAATGATTGTCATAAACCTACATTGGATCCTTTGCTCCATGGTGTCCCCTTAAGGACAAGAAGCATATTAGACCCATGCCAAGATTTTACAGTCATGTCATTACATAAATTTCCCATGTATTTGAAAATATTAAAGATCTTGAAGAGTTTCCCCTTAGGATATTTACTTGCAAAAATAAATTTTCATGTTGCAATAAGAATATCCTATTTTTTTCATTCAATGGGTTGTCCTCGTATCACTAAAATTAACATGGATGGTATGGTCATGTCTTTTTATTATACTATCATATGAGGAACATCTAAACATAAAATCTTGTCGAATAGGATAAAAAGATTTCAGAGTTTCTAGAAACATGCCTTATCAAATTCATATGATGAGTGAGGAATAGAATTTCATCCTGGAATAGAACTTAAACAAATCCTTTATTTTTAGGATTCTAAATGAAGAAATCTATTATATATACAACCCTTGCACCTATAGCAAAAATGCATAATTCAAGTCAAACTTGATTTTTTATTGTTTCTTTTATTTATTTTTTGGAGGTTCACTTAATTCATTCGTTATCTAAATTTTCATCTACGTATGCATTATTAAGAATCATGAGATTGATTAAAGGTAAACATTTCACTTCACCTGTCACATGGATTTTAAGTTTATAGGATCTACATTTTTTGGGGTTACGTATAGTTGTATTTTCTTTTGGTTGAAGATTTGCATCAAATTTCTTTGGCGGTTGTGATGGCTATAGATTTGTGCAATTAGTGTACTGAAAAAAATATATTTTGAGCCTTATTTTTTATTGCATAATTGTGTTATGTCTGATACAGTAAACTAATGGATATGAAAGGATTGATGGTAGGGAAAATATTAACAAATGAAATCATGTGGAATGTTTCAAACCCCTGCATCAATACCCTCTTTTCTGTCCCTTGTCCATTGCAAATCCTCCTTCTAACAATAGTTCAAAACACCTCCATATCCTGATTTTCCCTCCAAGGGACTATATCCATAATATTTTTACTAAGGATTAATTCATACAGTGGCATTGTTATGTTTGTTTGAAGATATAACATATTTAATGGAATCTAAATCATATATACATTGATTTATATGATGAAAATATTTTTTTTACCCATATATTGATAAATTATAAACAGAGGAAATATTTTATAAGACATTATGTGGCCTTATTATCATTCAAGTGTTTGTAAAACTATAACAGAGCTTCTAACCGACATCCACTTACATAAACAGTAAATTTCAAACTCAATTAATTATAAACAAATATATTTGACCTCTATAGGATTTAAATAATTGAGTGAGGAATTATTAAATACATATATTTTTACCATGGGTAAATAGTTTTCTTTTTGAAAGGGACTATACCCTTGTAAAAGAAGGCTCAAAAATCAAGAAATTAACAATGAAAGAATAATAAAATGATCAAAATCGAGAAAGGACATGAACACCCAGAAGCAAAAAACAGCCTGCATAAAAAAATCCCAATCAATAATAGAACAACTTAAAAAGAGCTGATCCATGGTAAACAAATTGCAGTTACCAACTACAAATTTATAGCAAGAAATAACAAGATTTCTCCAACCAGATACACAATCGAACTAGGTGCGAGAAATGGGCTTTCCATTGGATTTTTTTTTTTTTTCACCATATTCCACCCATTAGAAACCTCCTTGAAAGGAAACATAACCTCAAGAGCCTCAATCAACATATATGTGCTATTGTCTAGAGGAAGAGCAGGCATCATTTTCGTTATCCTCTTTATGCTTAGATCATGGGGTTTAGTGTATTCTCCATACTCCTACCAAAAAAATTATTAATTAAGAGTTTCCAGGATTGATTCAGACCCCATCCAATTCTTCATTTGAAACCAAATCATCCTTGGTATTTAAAAACTAAATGCTCATGAAGGGAATTTTTCCACGAGGTGTTTTTGGCTTTATAAAGCTTTTCCATCATGTAAAAATCAATAATGTGTCCTAGTAGAAAAGTATTTTCTACACTTGAACGACAAGTCTTCATAATCTAATGGTTTTGTCAAAGTTCTATTTTGGACATTAAGATCTAATGTAGTGGGGATATCTTTGGCAAGTGTCAAACTCAACATGGATTCAGGCGAAGATTGTGTGTGTGAAATAAATGGTTTAGAGATAAACAAATAATATATGACCTAGAGTATTTCCAATAAAGATCAAACAAGTGTGGTCCCAGAATTAGAGTGGTAAATGTGGCAGTCTAATGCAAATTGGTTTGCAGTGAAAAGATTCAGTGAGTGGGTTAAAAGATGGAAACCATGGTTTTAAAACCAAGTAGTGGGATTAACAGTCATAGAGTTGTTTAGCTATGATTTCCTTATCCTTGATTGAGGAAACAACAACAATCCAATGTACGTTTAACACAAGGGTAAAGATCTAACATTCCTAAAATAATTAGGATCCATTACTCTGAAATATAATCATTAAGGGTAGTCATGCTAGGAAAAAATCCCACTGAATCTCTCAATTTCAGGGCCTGCTCTTGGTAAAATCATTCTGAATAAAGGGCTTCATATCCAAATCAAACACTGGTGTTGGTCACTGCAAGGTTCATAGGTGTGGGACTCCTCCCTTGTGAATAATGTGTCATTCACTGTATAAAATGTGTTTGAATTTAGACAATTCATTTGAGCTATTTTTCAAAACCTAACCCACCCTAGTCGAATTGGTCAGAACTTTAGACCCAGAACAACATACCCGAGTGATCTCTGGGTGCAAGTCCATGGAGGAAAAAATATTCTCTAGTTACAGAAAATAAATAGGGGATTTTTTTTGATTCACCACCATTCGATCCCCCAAGGCAACCCAAAATAAATTATCAAGTCATCCCTTGCTTTTCCATAAGGCAAAGTAATTATATTGTCAGCAGAAGCAACATCATGTCAGAAATCTACTACCACTGTTAACAGTGGATCGCTTAATAGGGGTTGTTTTTTAGAAAGGGGATATGTCACCACAAGAAGACTAGGATTAGGATTCAGGGAGGTAGCCTTCTAACACTACCAAAATATAGATCAATCGACAATAAACATGTTCTTCTTAAATGGTGTCACCAGACTCAATTCCTAATGCACGAGACATAAATATTTCCACCATAGCTGCCACCCTCTACCCTTCAGGGAATTAAATAGTGGATTTTTTTTTAGCAGTTGCAGGAGTTATTAAACAAAATTTCACCTTATCTTGTCTTGTCCTAGGATGTTTATGAATAAATTGCACAACATCTAGGGAGTCGGAGTTAAAACACCTAAAAACATCATGGCCATGAATTATCCTATAGACCATCATTAGGAAAAACAGGAAAGGTCCTTCATCCTCTCATTTCAAACACTAAGTTGGTTCAACCTCTCTCTACAAGGACCTTTATCGTTTCATCCACCATGATGACCTTCAACACTTTTACACCTAGCCTTTAGATAGGCAAAAAATAAAGAGCTTTTTCTAAGTCTTGAATTCAAAGAGTTGTAGAATCAAAGACAAACAAAGAGGAGACAAATTGTATTGGAAATCGATGGAGAGAAAATGTTTTAAAAGGTTGGCTTCTAAGGGCATTTTAGTTTTCCCAAATTCCCTTCTCCATTCTCATTAGTGCTGCTACAAGATTTAATATTTTGCATTCCATCTTTCTGGGAGTCCCCAAAATCCCATAATGTTTTATTAACATAGTGGGATGGGAGCTCAATATTTTTTATTTTAATACAAAATATCATTGGTTCTAGGCATTCTCTCATTAATATAAGGCCTTGATTTATCCTATTGCCATTAGACTAGACACCTCATCCTTATTGGCATGCCCCTCGCTAATTATTGGATAAATTCC
The DNA here is from genome assembly GCA_019776745.2 of Taxus chinensis. Taxonomy (NCBI): domain Eukaryota; kingdom Viridiplantae; phylum Streptophyta; class Pinopsida; order Cupressales; family Taxaceae; genus Taxus; species Taxus chinensis. Next base: position 562,091,981 of record CM034156.1, read on the forward strand.
TATGATGGGATACCTACCATCAATGTTTTCTCACTTGGTCTGTTGGATAATTAGCTGAAAGCCTCCATGTAGATTGATAGAATATTTTTGCATTGTCTAGCTGATTTTGGGATTCTAGGTATGTCTTAGGAGGAAGGTTGTATCCACCTTTGATGAGTGCAAACATGTAGTACCATCAAAGATTACTTTTATGACTTGGATATTTGTTGAGAGCTTAGTAGCATTGAATGTATAATTCAAGATCTTTAACCAAGGGATTTAGCTGAACATATTTATCCAAGATAATAAACCTTTAGCCAAGTGCAGTGTATGTTAGTAGTGGACACACAAGGTTTTTCATCCCCAATGGGTATTTAAATCATTCTTCGTTCTAGGGAATTACTTGATAAGGCCAAGGAAGATTTTGGGTTTGGTCATCATATGGGACTCATCATTCCTTGTGAGGAGGTCTCTTTTGATTATTTGACATCCATGTTGGGGAAAAATAAAAGGGATCTATGACTCAACAATATTATTTGATATCCACAGGAGTTAATCATGTTGAAACCAAAGTTAACATTGTAAATTTAACTGTAATTGGATAGTTTCAATGAGTACATAAGTCAAATATCTGCTTTACTAACAATGGAAAAGAAGGGTTTTATACCCTCATCATTTAATAAACAGAATGTTACAAGGAATTGTACTAAACGTATATATCACTAATAGCTGTCCTAAAATTAGTATCATTATGGATTAAATTTCCCCTACACATGAAGATAAATATGTAACCATGATATTTCCTCATTTTATTATATACAAATTGACTGATCTAGAATCTATATTTATATCTAAAGCAAGTTCAATTGTCTCTCGGAGGAAACTATTGTTTGTCACTATTTTTTTTGTTATATGCAGAAGAAGAAGAATGATGAGCTTTATTCGGGCATAATTTCTAGTTGTATTGATTTTTCTTCTTCTTTTGAGCACCTATGTAACGTGCACAATAAACTCTACAACACCATTCTTGCGGTAGATTAAACCTACCACTTCATTTTTCCTTCTCTTTATATTTTATTTCGATTAGTTGTATTGATTAAGACATTGAAAGTGTCATTTTTTTTATTTTCATGCAATGAGTTTTCTTCCTCCATGTTATTGGTATCATAGAGAAAGTTTCCATTGCCAATATAGATGATTTTGATCATATTGATATCCATTAAATCTGATACACAACTTTATTTTCTCTTAAAATATGAAATCTTCTTAGGATCTTTTCCGAATAACCACACCATCTGAGGCATGCTCAATTTTTCATCAATTTCTTGTAAAAAAGAAAAAAAAATAGAGTGATTCATTAGGCTCTCAACATATAGTTATAATAAACATGATTTGATCCATCTTACCTTGAAACAACTAAAGAGAAAGCGCGGGTGGGATAGTTTATGCATTGCATCGATTTGATCATTATCCTTACTTGAGAGACGATCATTATTGAGAAATACACATGCTTTTGACCCCAACATTTGCACCATGCCAACATAGAGGATATGGATGGAGAAAGTTTCCTTTGCAAACATATAGGATATCAATCATATTACTATCATATTGGGCTCACGGTATCAAGATTATTTAAACTGACCTTCTACCCAATACCATATAAATATTCATTGAATCTAAATGATGGATTTATTGATATGTTGCGGAAGTGGAAGGAAAATGATCAGATATCTAGGCATCACCTATAAAATAGGTTTCAAAATAATGTGACTGCCACCTACTTGTCCAAGTGGATAGTTTCTTTTATGTTTTTTTAATGGTAAATAGTTTTGAAGGGACTATACCCTGTTTACATAGAGGGTCTAAAAGCCAGATAAGACATTAATAGGTTCCACAAAAAATGGATCAACATTCAAAATAGGTGTTAAAGCCAACTGTAACCAAAAAGTTACTACATAAGAGCAAAATAGTGTGTGCATTGTAACAATGCAGCCAAAAAACAACAAAAAAAATAGCAAAAGGAATGATGAAGATCAGCATCTGCAATGAATACCTCCTTTAGTTTTTGGTAGCTCTAGTAATTCTAGATTTAATAGTTTGTAGAAAGGTAAAGAGATCCATTGTTGTCATGTGTGTGGGGTCCTTAGCATCTAGCTTTACTATGGTTTGACTGCTCTCCTTGTCCATTCCCCACAGAGTGTCTGGGATCCCACTAAGCACAGAAATGCTACGAACATGTTGTTCAAGGAAATCACGTATTGTATTAAAAAGTGCCATGTTTTGGTCATGGCAATCCTTTTCTCTCCTCAGATGATTTTCTAAGGATTAAAGCTTTTTGTAGATGTCCTCAACTTGCTTATTGTTAAGATCAATATCATCTTCCATCTTCCTTTTGCCTTTTTGTTTGGCCAAATTCTGCACTTCTTTATTCAGTTTCATCATTTCATTCTCCAAGGATTCCAGCCTTTGGGAAGTATTGTTTCATCTTTTTGTAAGGCCTCTTCATGGCCTGCACTACTGATGTGTAATAGGTTTTGGAAAACTTCCAAATCCTTATTGCTACAAAGGACTCTGCCCGAAACAGGGGTGTCCAATTTGGGCTTCTTATGGTTCCTTGTTTTAGGCTTGGACATGGTGGAAGGGATGGGGGTGGGGGTAGTGGTGATGGGAAAGAGTGGAACATTGCTGGGGGAGGAAGGGAGACTAGGGTATTTAGTAACACAGAGCTTGTGCAACAAGAATATAAGACCTTGATGCAGGGGGTTAGCACAGGTATGATTTTGAAAATCCAAGATGGAGCGTTTGAGGGAGTTCAAAAGATAATGCGGGAAGAAGACAGTGATTTTCCTATGGAAATGGTTAAGGAACACCAGGTGTTTAATAGGAACTGTAACATATCTCCCTTCCAAATATATGTACCGGACCATGATACGAGTGATTTCATCAAAGGGCGATGGGATAGAACTTACCCTCAAACCCGCAGTAGCAAAAATCAGCTCCTCGTTATCAGCAACAAACTTCTTCTCCTTAGTGTTTTTGTCGATCCTCTTGCTGAAGAAATGGAAGCCTTCCATCTCCAGACTTGTAGCTTCGGAAATTAGTTCTTCATTAATGGGTATTTTATGTCCTCCATACTCCACTTTTCGATCCTTCCAATACATAGCGAATTGGATCAAAATGCTCTGATCGTGCCCCTAAATTCGATCAATGAGGTTTGTATTTCTACCTTGCTTGAGGAGGTTCCACAGCTCCTTGTTGCTCTTACATTCTAGATCACTGCTAGGTTCAACCTGGCACGGGGCTCCTCTGATTTTTTCCTCTCTGAAATTCTTGCAACTCTTGTCCTTAAAACCCTTGTTTAAACTGTTGTATGAAATGTACTTGTCTTTCTGCTTATCCAGGATATTAAGAATCCTACACACATGTTAGGAGTGATGAAAGTTAATGCGGCTGTAGCTTTTTTGATATTTCCCACATGGGCAATATTTTATATCCTCTAAAGCCCACTCCAAATAATCATTATCCTTACTCCATACTTGAGTGCCCATAAATTTCAGCTTGAATGTTGCTTTGTACCTTCTCAGGGATGTGATTAACATTATCCCAAATAATTAGATTATTATTTATGCCATAATTGGCCAATTCATCAGCAACCTGATTTCCTTCTCGGTATGTGTGCTTGATTCAAATATTTTTGAAGGTTTGACAAATGCTTATAGATTCCATGATGAAATCATTGATATTCCAGCTTGGAGGTGAAGACTGATTTAGATGATTAATGATATTTAGTGAGTCTCCTTCAAGAATAATATTTTGAATGTTATGTGTCTGAGCAATTCTAAGACCCCATAGAGAAACCAAGGCTTTAGCATAATGGTTAGTTTGTATCCCCATTTTACCAGCATAAGAAGCAATCAAACTGCCTCTATGACCTTGAATCACTCTTCCCCCTGCAGCAATCCCAAGATTACCCTTAGAAGCCCCATCAAAGTTCAACTTGTGCCAATTGAGATCAGGAGGGTTCCAATGTATCAAAGACCTATCCATGTTGGAACAGATGTTATTCTGAATATTATCAACTCCAATATTCTAGTTGGAAAAAATATTCTCTTCATTTTTAGGATAATTCTTGTTCTTGGGAGGTTTGAATCTTTTGATGTTCTCTTTGACAACATTAGTAATCTTAACAAAGCTTAACTTGCACTGTTGTTTAATGTTTCTAAAAATGATGTCATTTCTATCTTTCCATATATTCCAAATAATATGGGCCATTACCAGTTTCCAGAGTCTTCTCACAACACAGTGTTTAAAATGAGGATTCCATTGGGTCCAAAACTTGATGAAGTCCTTTGGCACAACCCAGGAAACTTTGAAATTTGAAAAGGCAACACTCGAGATTTTAGTGGCATACTCACAATGAACTAACAGGTGTCTAATATCCTCATATTTGTTTCTATAGAGATGGCATCTATTTGGCATTATGAAACCTTCTGTTATTAGGTTGTCATTGGTGAGAATTCTGCCCCTGAGAGCAAACCATAAAAAAATTGATTTTCTATGTGAGCTAAGGGATCCAAATCCTACTCCAGTTGAACTCACCCTGAACAGTTTCAAAGAAAGAATTATATCCAGATTTAACAGAGTAATCTCCATCAATAGAGTTGTTCTAAACCAATTCATCCTAAACATCCAATTGAATTAAGGGGATAAGGTCCAAATGCTATTTCAAAGACGACATCAAGTGGTTCAGATCATCCCTGTCCACAAAGAGTGTTTTCCATTTCTTCTTGCTGCCATCCCTATCAATGTAATCCATGATTCTACTACCATACTTACATTCAAGGATGTCTCTGACTGCTCCAAATCTATCCCCCCAAAATTTTATATCTCTACCATTCCCCACTTTCCATTTGTTTCCATGTTTGATGAAATTCCTGATCTGAACTAAATTATTTCAAAAAATGGATCCATAAGGAAGGTTCTCTTCTTGAAGAAAAGAAATGGTTTCTTGTTTATTAAGGTATTTGGCCTTAATTAGTTCAATCCAGGGTTGTTTCTTCGAGATCATTCTCCAGTCCAATTTTGTAATTAGAGCCTGATTCATTTTTTTGATGTCTTTTATACATAGGCCCCCAATTTTTTTGGGAGTGCATACTTGGTCCCAAGCTACCAAGTGATATTTGAATTTATCCTCCATTCCCTACCATAGAAAGTGATTTTGAATCCTCTCAAATTTTTCTCTGAAAGAAGAATGGATATTATACAGTGACATGATATATATAGGGAGATTCTAAAGAGTTCTTTTTATGAGTAGACACTTACCAACACTTGATAGAATGGCTCCTTTCCAACAAGACATTTTCTTTTGAAATATTTCCAACAGGTCATTCCAAACTTTGGTTGATACTTTTTTCATACCAAGGGGGAGCCCCAAATAAGAAGTGGGGAGTGAATTGATTTTACAACCAAAATTTTTATCAATTTTAAGTTGTCTTTCCCCAGGGGTGTTAAAAAAAGAATTGATCTTTTATCAAAATTAATCTCTTGCCCAGAAGCAGATTCATATAATTTCATAATAGAATTTGTTGCCTTAGCTTCCTAGATTGAAGCCATTAACAGAAGCATAGTATCATCCAAAAATTACTGATGAGAAGCTACTTGGTTAGTGGAAGTGGGCTTAGATCCTTTCAAAAGACCATCTATGACTGCTTTATCAATTGTTCTGCTAAGACTATCTTCCATAAGAATGAATAGCAGAGGGGATATGGGATCCCCTTGCGTTAGCCCTCTACTACTAGTACGAAAACCTACTAGCTCTCCATTTACCACCACTATGAATATGGCCGTGGTGATGCATGCCTTGATAATTTTTCTGAATTTAGTTACAAAACCAAATTTTGTCAGAACCTTGTCTAGAAAGGCCTAGGAGAATTTATCAAAGGCTTTATTCATATCAAGTTTAAGGACCATGTTTTCTTTTTTGTTATTATCCATAGAGTGAATAGTCTCATGGACCATAATAAATCCATCATGAATAATCCTGCCTCTAATGAAACCACTCTGATGTTTTGATATTAAATCATTCATAATGAACTGGAGTCTAGTAGCAATTATCTTGGTAAAAATTCTATAAATAACATTCACCAGACTAATGGGTCTGAATTATTTGAAATCCTTAGTGTCCATTTTTTTTTGGAGCAAGCACAATGTTGGTGTTGTTCAGCTCTTTCAAAAGATCCCCAGTTCTATAGAATTCATTCACCACCCTGAGAAGATCATCCAAACATATTTCCCAAAACTTCTAAAAATAGTTGACAGAAAAACCATCCGGACCTGATGCCTTATCCCCTTCAAGAGTAAACACAACTTTTTGAATTTCTTCTAATGTGACAACTTTAGTGATGTCTTTAAATCTCTGCTCTTCAATTTTATCTTGGGGGATATTCTCCAACATGTAAGAGACTACCTCATCATTAATGATATTTTTCTCACTAAGCAATATTTTGAAAATTTTGAGAACTTCCTCTTTGATGCTCCTTGGGTCTTTTATAACAGTGCCATTTCCTTTAGAAACTTCCATTATCATATTGCAGGCTCTATGATTCAAGGTGGTCATATGGAAGAATTTTGTATTTCTATCTCCTTCTTTCAGCTAAATAGCCCTAGATTTGAGTCTCCATAGGGATTCTTCTCTGCTACATACCGTATGCAGCTCTGAAAGAATATTATTTTCCCCACTGATTGATCTTCAAAAGATCTCCCCTTTGAATTCATCTTGATCTCCAAATCTTGGAGCTTTTGCTTTAATTCCTTTTTTTGTTAAAACACATTCCTAAAAACCTCTTTGTTCCAGATTTTAACCTATTTTTTTGACATTTTAAAGTTTCTGAATAAGCCTAAATTAAGCAGTGCCCTCACCATCCCAAATCCACCATTCCCTAATCCTGTCATGGATATCATCTTGTTTCATCCACATCTTTTCAAATTTGAAAGAACTCCTGGTGGTCTTACTCCAATTGACGAGTTTTAAAGCAATCGGATTGTGGTCTGACCCAATTATGGGTAGAGAAGTAAGATGGAAGTCCTGACTAAGAATCCAGCTAGCAGAGAAAAGAGATCTATCCAGTCTTACTTGAATTAAGTCTTTCCCTAACCTTTAGTTAGTCTAGGTGAACTGATTGCCATGAAGATCCACATCCATGAGATTAAGGTTAGCAACAAAATCATCAAATTCATCCATACCTGTGGGAAAACTTAAGTTTCCTCCTTGTTTTTCTCCTAGGTTTAGGGGAGAATTGAAGTCTCTCATAATAAGCCAGTTGGCAGTATTATGTTAACTTATGAAAGTCTTAAGATCAGTCCAAAGTTTTCACCTCCCAATAACCGTATTTGGGGCATAGATATTAGAAAGGATCCAGTCACAATTATTCTCAATAGCATGAAAACTAATAGCAAGATGGTTATTGGTTTCAATAAGAATCATACCAGCATACTATCTTTTATCCCAAAAAGTAGCCAGGCCTCTTGAAGCACCCTAAGAATCCACCGCATCCACGTCAGAGTTTTCCTAGAAATTCTTTTTACTGATTTCAAGAACCTTAGTGTTCATCTTAGTTTCCTACAGAAGAAAAATGCTAGGTCTACTAGACTCCTGTAACTCCTTTATTATTATTTGTTTGGAGTTTCCATTCAGCCCTCTGATGTTCCATGAGATGATCTTCATTTATAAGATATAGGTGTTGGTATTACCTGATGGTTCAATTGTCATTGAGTGCCATCTGCAATGTCTTCCTCTGTTCTCTTAGATTTGAGATCCTTTTTTGAGGGTCTTCCTCTTTTAGAGCTACTTCCAAAGTCTACTATTCTTCTAGTAGATGATCTAGTGGTTTTGGATGTTGAAGTTTCCTAGTTGTCAATTTTCTTTTTTTTTCATGATAGAGTGAATCTGGGATCTTTTCAAATCCTTTCATTCTCTTCTTTTTCTTAGAAATGACCTCTATAAATCCATTATTTAGCTTCGATTCTTCCTCATAGAGGATGTTTTCTCTGAGTGGCATTACCTCCCCCTCCTCTTTCTCTCCCTGTTTATTGACAAGCTGTAAATTTGCTGATTTGATGCTAGATATGGGGTTCTCATTTTTAGGGGAAAATTTACTATTTTCCCAGGGAAAAATTTTCAGTAATGAATCTTATGGTTCCATGTTTTCTTTTTCCTCATCCAAAATTTCCTTAATGATGAACAGAGGATCTGGTTGATCTATCTTAGCTACTTTAGTTTCATTCTAAGTTTCCCCAAACTGAGCTAGCTATTTAGAAATAATATTTACTGTCACTGTTCCCTTTTGCTCATCAACCTCCAAAACCACCTTTACTGGGTTTTGCATATATAAATCTTCTTTGGTGGTTGTGGGTACTCCTAGTGGAGCTGCCGCTGGTGTTTTCGGGCACCAGAGCTTCCTACAAACTAGAGGTTTTCTGATTGGAGTTCTGAACCCCTTTTTTCCTTTCTTCTTATAGTTCCACTCAGGTTGGTTAAGGGATTTTTCTTCCATCTGGTTATGATCAGGTTCCGTTTCTATCATCCTATCTTCTTGTGCCTGAGCTGAATCTCCTTCAAGTTTTTCATTCTTTCTTTTTGTATCCTCTTGAGAGATCTCCTTATTAGGGCATTTTCTAGTGAAATTCCCTATACGATGGAATTTATTACATCGCAAATGAAACGTTTCATATTCAATCTTTTGATGCCAAATTCCATACTTAGATTGCAAAATAATATGTTCCAGTAACTGCTGCTCCATTTCAGAAGAAATACAAAATCTAGCAAAAGCTATTCTGGATCTGTTTCTCATGGGTCCATCAAGCCCAATAGGAGCACTGAGGGATTTAACAATATTTAGCAGGATCTCATCGTCCCAAAATTGGAGAGGTAGTCCTTGGATCTACACCAGACTGCAATGGTGTTTATATTCTCGATGTTCAGATCAAACCCAGGATACCATATTTTAAAAAAAGGCCCATATTACCTAGACACCACGGGCCTCCCAGAAGCACCGATTGTAAATCATTTTGTTGATTAAATTTTTCTAGAAAAAAACCCCTTGACATAATGGTAATGCTCAAATCCCCTTTTGGTTTCCACATTCTAAAATCCCATTTTCTAATAACATCAATGTTAGGTCTAGAGCCTAGAAAATTACCAACTAGGAAAAGATTCGCTTTGTCCAAAGCCCTATGCAAGCAACCATCTGGCACCTTGAGACAAGTAACCCCTTCCTTGTCCTTCTCCCACATGAACTGCACCTTTTCTGGAGAATGTGGACCCACATTTCTAGTGGGTTTTTGAAGAATCTTATTCTAGGCTAAAGGTGTGGATCCCAGCGTGAAAGCTTTCTCTACTTGTGGCTTATCAACCATCCAATTTAAGTATGAAAGTAGCCCTTTGACAGCCATGACAGGTTTGGAACGCAAACATTTTGCAGTCAGTATAGTAGAAACACCACTGACTGTCCGTCCATCACTCACTTCCTCCATCACTCGCTGCATAATCATGTTTTTATGTTTGATGTGTAGAGGGAAACCCAATTTTTTCATTACAATTTGACATTGTGGAAACTCAACAATTCTTAGTATGTCCCTTTTCATTTAAGGTGGGATATTTTAAAATGTAATATAAGATTTGTGATTGTTGATTTGTTTTCTTAGAGGAAGAGCTACAAAAGAATATTTAACAGCTGCTTAAGGGCTTTGATCTCTCACGGGCTTAACATTTCACTAATTGTTAAGGCATGGGGAAAGGTTTGGGGAGAAGGAAATATTTACATAGAGTTCCATGGAGGTAGCCTCTTAGAGAGGGGGCCTTTAAGCCACCTCATAGTATCTCAAACATCATTCTCATCATCCATAATTAGTCCAGTAGAGGGAGGTTTGAAAGCATTTATGGGAATTGTATACATTTTGAATTGAGATTGGGGAAGCTTATAGAAACCTTTAAGTTATTTCCATTCCATACAATTCCCAAATCTATAAAATTCATGAAATATTTTAATTCCTTTCTCAAATCAAAGGAGGGAAGAGAAACCTCTTGTCAAGGCACATATCTTGTCATTAGATATTACAATGAAATGAGTTTATAATGAAAAGAGTTTAATGAAACATGTCAGATTGAATTTTTAACCACCTTGGTAGACATAAATGCATAATTTGGAAGCATAGACAAGGCAAGTGAAATGTTTGAAAAAATACATCAAAGATTAATACCAATATAGATAACAACGTGGAGTCCATAATTTCTAGTGGTTAAAATAGATGTAATTACTTTATTGTTGGGAAAGCTTTCTATGCCTTATTTCGTAGTGGCTCTCATAGAGATAACAACTACAAAATCAAGACCTGTAGATCTACCGCAAGGAATATTTTCTATTTTCAACATGTCATTAGAGAATTTATTAAGGTGTCTAGTAAGTTATGGTCATCCAAATCATCTTACTGCATAGGAAATTTTCCAATAATAAATATTTGAAAAAATGTATGTATTATAATCTTATTTGTAATGATATGTATGAAAACATCTTATTGGTTTACATACCTTGTCTCTTTTTGCAATTGATGAAAAATGCATTGATCATTCAGATGTATTTTATGAAAAGTTGCAACAATATTATAAGAAGGTTAAGAAGTAGCTACTATAAATAAATAGTTAAAAATATAAGGAGGATAAAAATGCTACTATAAGGTGTAATATCGTCAGGATTTTATGATGGATGATTCAAAAAATTTGATTTATATTAGCAAAAATAGTCTAGAAAATCAATGTGTTTTTTCTTGTCTTTTAGATGAAGGTGAGATATTAAGAGAAAGGTAGAAATAGTCTATAAGCTAGGGATGAATGTGAGGTTGAGTAGATTGAACACAAGAATAGGTTGAAAATAACTTATAAAAGAATGAGAGCATAAAAACTGACTATGCAACAAGGTCTGAAGTTGCTAGTGGGATTGTTTAATTATTAGAACTATTTTCTATAGAGAAGTGCCTCTATTTTTTGTTCCGAAATGAGTGTAGCATATTGGGGAACATAATCGTGTTGTTTCTTATGAAATTTTGGATCATATACACAGAATTTTGATTTAATAAAATCTTTGGCATACAAAAAATGTGTTAAAGTGCTCCATAAGAGGATTTGGCATATCCCACCGCATCCGTAAACAATTTCACTCATAGCTACTCAGGGGTATTAGTTAATAGAAAACTTTTCCTTGTTAATTGTGCACCTTTTGAGAATTTCTGATCATTTTATATAAAGAGTTATGAAAGCATTTATGAACATTTTATACATTCTGAATTGAGATTGAGGAAGCTTATAGAAAGCTTTAATGTCGTCCCATTCTATCCACTTCCAAAATCTATACAAGTCATGAAATATTTTAATTCCTTTCTCAAATTAAAGGAGGTAAGAGCATCCTATGTCAAACACATACTTTCCTCATTCAGTTTTATAGAAACACATATTTTCTTTCATTCAACATTTTTTCATGTTGAATTATTTATCAGCAAAATTGCTCTGTAGGGTTGATTTGTGTGCTATTAACATAATTGTGGGTCCAAAATCCCCTTGAGAGACTTGTCACATTGTTATTGATCATGGAGGAAACCTTCCCTACTGGTTAATATTGACAGAAAGTAACAAATGTTGGAGCAGCAGTAAATAAGTTTATCGTGAGAACTTTGAAACTTCTCTTTTAGGGGATGGTATTGGAGGGTATACACAATCAAATATGCATATTTTGTATCTTTTTAAATCTTTTTCTCGAAGTATGTTACTATATGTATTAAATTTCCAAATATTTAACATTAGGTCTTATGAATAATCCTCGTTCCTTTTCCTATAAGTTTTTCGAGAGCCAAGAGTTAGCACAAACTTTCAAAAAAGATTTGTTCTCCAGCTTCTTGTTAGGAGAGTTTCCTCCTTCCATTGAAATTTCAATCCAATTGTTATTTTTTATGCATATTTCACAATTACTGACATCCAACATGTTATTTTCTATTGATGAGGAGCCTCTTTTATTCTCGTTTAGGCGCATTATTATTCAATTTCTTATCTTCATGTCTGGTAATACTTTTTTCACAACTTGTCTCCTGATTGCATGCTTCTTTGAATTTACGATGAAAATTTTTGGATATAAATTTTTTCCTCTATAATGTTGGCGCAAAGCATTGCCTCTAAGCCATGGAAGGTTGTGATATTAATATCTGATCTTTCCGGAAAATTACCTCTACTTTTTCACGTATTACAACATTTTGAAAACTTCTCTTTCCTTATACCTTCCTATATTTTTGTAGTTTTTGGTGTTTTGGAGGAATTCCTCCTAACATTTTCAAGCCTAATGGATGTAAGTAGAGTTTATTACTTCTACCTTGATAATTTTCCATTCAAGTATGTTTATAATTTTTAGAAACCTATGTTTTCTTCATTTGACACTATATGTCAAGCATACAAATCACTTTCATCGAATCTAAAATATAATGATAAGATATTTTCGTTAATAAGAGGTTACTCTACCCTCATTTCATTTGAGAGAGGAATTAAAACATTTCACATCTTGTACAGATTCCCTACTGCCCTTTTAAATAAATGTATTAAATCTGAAAAATGTCTTGGAGAGGGTGCTCATTGTATTCGAGAACTAGGCTCAAGCTACTTTCCTGAAATTATTATTTATTTTCTTTGTTGCATCACCAATTAGATTAGCAAATAAATTGAATGTTGACATCCAATCCAATTCTTATCTACATAATTGGGGTAACTATTCTACAAAGATAAATGGATATCCTCTATTAAAAAGTGGCAAAATTTGGGTGTGAGAATAGACTCTACTATATTTTCTAGCATCCTCCTAGCCTCTTTCAAAATGGTAGATCTAGACCAAAGCGTAGGCACCCTTTGAATCATATTAGAACTAAATTACTGTCTAATGTAGTTGCAAGTTTCCTAGATGTATTTACAAGTGTCCTAGTTGCATTCCACCAGAACACATCTCTTCAAGGCTCTATCAAATACTTAAATTGCCTTGTCTATCCTTCAAAAAATTTAAGACATATCTACCGGGGTGGCTGCAGCTTTCATCTAAAATGTTTCCTTTATCTTTTATCGTTTGATGGATATCCATACCTTGTTCCAAATCCCCAATTTTGGCACACAAAGGTACAATGCTCGCAAAGGTTTATGAATTTAGCTTTAAATTTGACAATTAGATTTTCTTGAAAGTTTCTAAACCCTTTTCAATGAATCCTTGTTGTGCATAGCCTGTAATCAATTGTATTCATGATAACACATCTCTTTGAGCATTCTGTCAAATAGTTAATGCACTTTGTCTACGAGGGAAGTTGTCACTACAACATTTGGAAAAATTCCTCTGTCCTTTATTATTTTATGGATGTCCATACCTTGCTCCGAATCTCACATTTTAGCATAAGGTGGGAGTAGGCTGGAAAATGTAAATTGGGGTTAGAGACATGTTTGTTACATATAGTGAAAGCATAGAAAAGACAGGAATTTTCTATTGCCAATATAAATATTTTGTATATAATCACCTATTTGGAAATTGTAACTTGGCATTATTGACTTTTAAATTTAGAGTGTATGCAACAATGTTATAATTATTATATAATATGTAATGGTGTGTGCTAAAAAACCATATGTATTGAATGTTATAAATTGGGAAGTCTAGGTTAATGTTTTGTATATTTGAGAAAGTTGTTGCTTACACTAGAGACTAATACGTCAATTATTGAATGTTACATTTTTGTTTAGTTCATGGTATGTAAAATAATGATATTGAGTATATTAGCGTATATTTTATGTTTTGGTGTAGTTTTCAGAGTTGGATTAAAAATCACATTTTCGAAGAGCTATCAATTACTGTTACCTTAATGCTCTGACATGAAATATTTTATTACATTTGAGTCTTAAAAAATAAAATATGGATTTCTATTTCATTTCAATATTTACACTAGATATTATATTCATTTCATTATTTAAATTAGATATTATATTCATGGAAAATATCATCTATTATTCAAGCACATGGAAAATTATTAGTTTCCAAATTAGTAAATATGTTTTCTTTCCATCTTCCTATCTTTGTTCTCTTCCTTCGACACTAAGTTCCAATCCTTAAAAATCATTAAAAAATAACATAAATAAATATATATTTTTGTTCTAAACTGCAAAGAGGCTCTTTTTTAAACTGGCAAATGAAAACTCGGTAGCTTGCTCTAACCAATTCTTAATTTAACTTCCAGTTGCAGGTGATGTTCTATGCCGGATTTAGAAGTTAGGCTTCACCGAACACCAGCCATGAGTTCTTTAAATGAAATGAAATTCTTATTAATTACTTTGACGTACACATGTTTCAATTATTATACATATCATGTTAATGATAAATTCTTTTATTGCGTACATGAATAGATTATATGTGATTTGATTTTTCGGATTTTATTCAGACTCCTAGTCATATATATATATAGTTGTAAAGGTTATACATTAATTATAGATTTGGGCGGATTTGATTTCTCCGCTTCAAAAATGAAATTAAAAATGGACGCATTTTTACACGTATTGAGATGCGTTTGATTTGATTGTTTTCCTTTATCAGATCTGAAAATGAACACTTTAATGAGATGAAAGTTCATGATTCATTTCTGATTAGTCATCAAATAGTCTTATGATTTATCCAATACTACGAGTAATTATATATTGTCGATATAAATTTCATTTATTACTAGCATATTTATATTATGTATATTATATAAATATATGTAATATATGCTGAGAGGTATATACTACATATATTTATATATTATATAGGTGCCTCTTGAACTTCACTTCTCGGCATATATTACATATATTTATATAATATAGGTATGCTAGTAGCAACCGCTGGAGTTGCATTATGCAGAAAATAATACAAAAAATAAAATACAGAAAATAAGGGGGAATTTTGTTTGTGCATGAATAAAATTAAGTATCTTACAAGGAACATCATAAATGAATTTAAATAAGGAACCATATTTGTCTTTGGAGAATGAGTATGAGGGAAAAAAATCAAGGTCTATAATGCATGAAGTTCTTATGGATTTTATTAGTAACCGTATTATCAAGTTAAAAAATACAATAATTTTTCATACGAATTGAAATGCGTAATGTACATCACATGTAATGACAAATTCATAGAATGAAATGTGTGTTGGCAATGAGGTGTCTAAACCTTGTTTGGTTTATTCATTTAAGATTTTCCTACAACCGTTTCACATTGTCTAGGCTCTAAAAATAGAAATAGGAGTTGTCAAAAGATTCCCATATGATAGTATATCATGGAAGGACTATTTTTAGAGATATTATGATAGATTTTATGACATCTGTAAGGGTCAAAAATAGGGGAGAATATTGTGGACGTGGGAGCCTAATTTTAGACCGAAATCTTGTTCTTTAATGCTATCCACCTCATAAGAGGTTTGGCACATGGTTTTCTAAACCATAGATGGTTTCTTGTGTAACCGGAGGTCTATAAATTGAAGGCTTGGAGAAGCAATTGGTGTAGTGAGTTTTAATCCTCCTAGAATTGTTTCTGGTGATACTCCTGTAAGAAACTTGCTCTCAAGTGTATGTAATCTTGTTATTAGATTTGAAATACATTGAGTGAGATTTTGGAGTGTGGGGTTTTTTATTCGAAAGGATTTTCTCCACGTATATCTAGTGTTTGTGTTTTGTTATGAATATGTTGCTGATATTTTTGTAACTTTTTTACTATGTTGAAAGTTTTGCATAATATCTCTCCTCAAAGAATAGCGTAGGAAGTTGTTCCGCTACTGTTAATTTCCTATCAAGTGTTATCAGAGCCTGATCACCTTTGGTTTTAGTTGTGGGTTGTTGGGTTTTTTGTGCTAATCCGGGTTTCAGTGGGAGCTTGTGCAGAGAATACTTTGTTATCTGGTTACAGATATTTTTTCAAATGGCGAGCACATCTGGGAGGATTGACGTAGAGAAGTTTTCTAGCGCAAACTTTGAAATGTGGAAGCTGAAGATGGAAGATCTATGGGATGCGGTGGATGAGAAGGTCTATAGGCCTACAGATCTAGTTTTGGCTGCACAATATGATGTAATGGATAGAAAAGCTAAAGGTCTTATTAGACTATGTCTTGTAGATTCTATCATGATAAATGTCCATGAAGAATCCACTTCGGAGAAGCTTTGGAAAAAGTTGGGTGAGATATACCAAGCTAAGTCTCTTGTAAATAAGATTTTCTTGAGGAAGAAGTTGTTTTCTTTGAGAATGGAAGAAGGTGGACAAATATCTGAGCATCTCAAAACATTCAATATGTTGGTGACTCAATTGAGCTCAGTTGGGGTTAAAATAGACAAAGAAGAAAGGTGTCAAATGTTGTTGGTTTCGTTGCCAAACTCATGGGACAACCTAGTCATGGCCATTGGGAGCACTTTAGTCACTCTGAAGATGGAGGATGTTGTTGGTTCTCTACTCTCTGAAGAGATGAGAAGGAAGGTCTCTCTTAACGCCAAAGAGGCTATCAGTGTTCAAGGAAGAACAAAAGAACGAGGTAAAGATGAGAAGAAGTGTGGCCATTCCAAGAATAAGGGGAGATCAAAATCCCCTAGTAAGTCCAAGGTGATATGTTGGAACTATAGCAAATCTGGACACTTCCGAAGGGAATGCAAAGAAGAAAAGAAAAAGAAAAAGAAAAAGAAGAAGCATCATTCTGATTCTGAGTCTGAAAAAGAAGATGGAGATGCCTTTATTGAATTTTTGGCCACTCGTGCAAGTGATAATGCATGGTTGATAGACTCAGGGGCATCTTTCCACATGACTCCTAACAAAAATTGGTTTAGTAAGTATGAAAACTACGATGGTGGTAAGGTGTATTTGGGTGATAATTCTTTCCTTGAAATTATTGGTCGTGGTAGTATTTAGGTGAAATATTCTGATGGTAGAATTATAAGATTTGATGGTGTCTTGCATATCCCAGGACTAGCGAGAAATTTATTATCTGTTAGCAAGCGAATAGATGTGGGTGTGCATGTACTGTTTTCTAAAGCAGGTGTGAAAATGGTGAGAGGTGCTATGGTGATAGCAAGAGGAAGTAGATTGGGTACATTGTACCAACTTGATGCATGCACGGTTGAGTGCAATAGCACTTCAGATAAAACTAAGCCAATAACTATTTCACTGAAAAAGGAGAGGGTTTCCTCCTCTGCAAATGGTCGTGGCTTTTGGGTACCCAGGGGTGCTCTGTCTACCAAAACAAAATTACCTGCAGAGAAGACCATGTTATGGCACCAAAGGCTTGGCCACATTGGAGAGAAGGGTTTAAAATCCCTGAAAAATAAAAACCTCATTGAGGGGTTGAATGATTGCAATTTGGAGTTTGATTTCTGTGAACATTGTATTTATGGCAAACAGAACCATGGTCAGTTTTACTCGTCTACTCATAAGTCTTCATGTATCTTGGATCTGATCCATTTGGATGTATTTGGTCCTGTTAAGGTTGCTTCTATTGCTAAATCAGTTTATTATGTTACTTTCATTGATGATTTTAGTAGGAGAGCATGGGTATATTTTTTAAAGAGTATATCTGAAGTTTTTAGTCGTTTCAAGGAATTTAAGGCTATGGTTGAAACTCAAACTGGGAAGAAAATTAAGTGTTTGAGATCTGATAATGGTGGTGAGTACTGTTCTATAAACTTTGATAGATTTTGTATATATTGCGGGATTAAAAGACAAAAGACAACTTCATATTCTCTGGAGCAGAATGGAGTTACAGAAAGAATGAATAGAACATTGATGGAGAAAGATAAGAGCATGCTTATTGGAGCTGGTCTAGAAAATAGGTTTTGGGCTGAAGCTATTACCACTGCTTGCTATTTGATAAATAGATCTCCTAAATCAGTGCTTGTTGATAAAATGCCAATGGAGGCATGGTCGGGGAAAAAGCCTTCAATTAGACATCTAAGATTTCTTGGTTGTGAGGCATATGCACATGTGCTTAAGGAGAAGAGAACAAAGTTGGATTCTAAGGCTATCAAATGTATCTTCATTGGATATGGCTATGGTGTGAAAGGACACAAGCTTTGGGATCCTATTGCAAAAACAGTAATATACTCTAGAAGTGTTATTTTTAGAGGGATTAAATCTTTCCCTGTTAATTTTCAGCCAGAACAACATAAAGAAAATGAACAAAAAAGGGATGTGGTTCAACTTCCTTCTACACCTGAGAAAGTTGAATCGAGACCCCAAAATAGTCAAGAAGTTGAGGAGAGCTCACCAAGCTCTGAATCTTCAGAAGAGGAAGAAGTGGAAGAATCTCCACCTCAGCTTTTTCTAAAGTCTACAAGGTAAAGGCAACCACCTGAAAGGTATGGGTATCCCCTGATGATTGGAAGTGTATATTTGCTTTGACTACTAACATTGATGAACCAAGATCTATACAAGAGGATTTGGGTATGAATGATGCAAAGTCTTGGAAAATAGCCATGGATGAAGAGATGGCAGCCTTTAAAAAGAATGATACATGGGACTTTGTACCATTGCCTGAAGGTCAGAAACTTGTTGGATGTAAATGGGTGTTTAAGAAAAATATTGGTTCAGATGGAAATGTTGAAAAGTATAAACCACGGTTGGTTGCGAAGGGTTACTCTCAAGTTGAGGGTATTGATTATGGTGAGATATTATCTCCTGTTGCTAAAATGACATCCATTCAGTTTTTATTATCTATTACAGTAGCTTATGACCTAGAGGTTGAACAAATGGATGTGAAAACTACTTTCCTTCATGGTGATTTGGAGAAAGAAATCTATATGACACAGCCATAGTACTACATGGTGAAAGGTAAAAGCAATATGGTTTGTAAGTTAAAGAAATCCCTATATAGCCTTAAACAAAGTCGTAGGATGTCGTACTAGAAGTTTGATTCATATGTGTTGAGTTTGGGGTTTGTGCGGTCTAAATCTAATCACTGTGTATATTTTAAATCTGATAGTGATTATTTCCTGGTAATTACTTTATATGTTGATGACATGTTGTTTATTGGGAAAGGAAAAGGTTTGATTGCAGAATTGAAATCTCAGCTCTCTGCGAAATTTGAAATGAAAGATCTTGGTGCAGTAAAACACATACTTGGGATGGAGATTAGAAGAGATTGTGAGAATAGAAAGCTATGGCTTGGCCAGATTAAGTATGTTTATTCTGTTTTGCAAAGGTTCAACATGCAGGATTGTAAACCACTTTGTGTTCCTATTACTTTGGGAACAAAGCTCTCCATTTCACAATATCCATCATCCCCATCGAAGATGGAAGAAATGAGCAGAGTGCCTTACCAGAGTACAGTTGGAAGCTTAATGTATGCTATGGTTTGTACAAGACCAAACATTTCCCAAGCAGTGGGAGTTATTTCTCATTTTATGTCTAATACTGGAAGAGTACATTAGGATGCAGTTAAGAGGGTCTTCAGATATTTATGGGGTACATCAGAGTACTCTATATTTTTTCATGGAAGAGGAGATCAACATTTCCTACGTATTCATGGTTTTGTGGATTCAAATTGGACTGGTGATGTTGATAGAAAAAGATCCACCAGTGCATATGTATTTACTCGTAATGGTGGTGTAATTAGTTGGATGAGAAAGCGACAGGATGTGGTTGCTTTATCCACTAATGAGGCAGAGTACATGGTAGCTAATCATGCCTGTAAAGAATCCATTTGGCTGAAGTGTTTGTGTTCAGATATTGGATTAAAACAGGGTGCAATTACAATATATTGTGATAGTTAGAGCGCAATCTGCCTAGTGAAGAACTTGACTTTTCATGCCATGACCAAACACATTGATGTTCAGTATCACTTCGTGAGAGATATGATCGAGGATGGAAGGGTGAAGCTGAAAAAGGTAGAGACAGTTTCGAATGTTGTAGATGCATTAACTAAGCCCGTGATCATAGCAAAATTCAAGTGGTGTTTCGAGTCTATGGGCCTCTCAGCCCCTAGAAGTTGATCCATGATGGTATCTTTCCCTTGGCCCTTGCAAGGTATTCGACAAGTGGGAGATTGTTAGAAATGAGGTGTCTCAACCTTGTTTGGTTTATTCATTTAATATTTTCCTACAGCCGTTTCACATTGTCTAGGCTCTAAAAATAGAAATAGGAGTTGTCAAAAGATTCCCATATGATAGTATATTATGGAAGGACTATTTTTAGAGATATTATGACATATTTTATGACATCTGTAAGGGTCAAAAATAGGGGAGAATATTGTGGACGTGGGAGCCTAATTTTATACCAAAATCTTGCTCTTTAATGCTATCTTGACACATGGTTTTGTAAACCATAGATGGTTTCCTATATAACCGGAGGTCTATAAATTGAAGGCTTGGAGAAGCAATTGGTGTAGTGAGTTTTAATCCTCCTAGAATTGTTTCTAGTGAGACTCCTATAAGAAACATGCTCTGCAAGTGTATGTAATCTTGTTATTAGATTTGAAATACATTGAGTGGGATTTTGGAGTGTGGGTTTTTAATCCAAAAGGATTTTCCCCGCGTATATCTGGTGTTTGTGTTTTGTTATGAATATGTTGCTGATATTTCTGTAATTGTTTTACTATGTTGAAAGTTTTACATAATATATCTCCTCAAATATTAGCATATGAAATGTGTGTTACACATGGTACATTATTTATATTCCAAGGAAATAAGTCTTTTTTCCTAAGCCTTTTGTTTCGAAAGTAGTTTTCCATTCTTCATTTTTACATAGCACTCATATGAAAATGGCAGAGATATTCTTAGAATCTGTAATGACTTCACTCAAGAGATAGCCACAAATGTTAATCCCATCGTTTTTCTTTCTTCAATATGTTGCATTATTCTAGATGAAGCTCACACATTCATCATCTCTTTTTTCATTCTAAGGACTCTCAACTTGATTCATAAACATCTGCAGGTTCTACAAGCATTTCAATACCCACTATGATAATCCTTAACTGGTTCTTTCACCTGTGTGTAGGACTTTGATTTATCAATTTTAAGGTTTTTTGGAGATCTGAATTGAAGGTCTTATGTTTATTCACAATATTATGATCTCCTTAAAAACTTTCACCTTCAGCTGCTAGAACCATTATCTTTCAAATTTCTTAGGTCTATTGTTTCATGCTCCTAACCAACTTTCCCAAAATAGAGCTCAACTTACATCACTATTTTTGGCATACTCAGAGTTCTCTTTCACTATACATTCCTTCAATTTTTCTTCAACATTTTTCCATTCACACCCCTACACCCTATATATCCACATTCCTTAAAAAATGACCTATTTCATAGATTACTAACTCTTCCAGTTCAAACATTGTTTTAATATTCCCCATGACTCTACAAATTCCATTTGTAAATCTTCAAAAATTATTGACTCAAAAGACAACACATCACATTCCAATTTGATCTTGGAAGAAGACTACATTTGATTGTAACTGTTTGTTGACTCCTCACCTTCTCTAAAATCCTATTTTCTTCGAATGAGTATCATAAGACCTTTCAGTTCACTGGGATTCCAAACACTAATAACATTACAAATGTTCTAAGATACAACCTACGCAAGGATATATATGAACTATGAGATATGTACAAGGGTATTTTGATGCTCTAGAAGAAACAATTCATAGATTTAAAGTCTTGATGACACTAATTTTACAAGCCAATAGTTGACTGGATTAGAGGACTGATATCATGGTCTTTTAAAACATGACTGCAACAAAGTTTCATCAATTTAAAATGAAATTTTGATCAAGATAACCATGAATTGGATGTTCCTCAACATTTAAACACTTTGTATGAAACCCTTGAGGTTCAATCACGAAGGAAATTACATTAAAAAAATACAAACCTGAGCCTGCACAATTTCACGCTATTTTCAGCAGATTGTCACAATTGTTTTCCTTATTCCTTGATATATTTGAAATATTCCTTTTGCATTATGCTTGTGTCATGTTTACATATTTTTATATCAAATTTTTAGATATTTTCATTAGTGTATTTTCGAGAAAACCTCCTTTTTGTCTATCAAACCCTAGTTCAGGGTTTTCTGTTACTGTACAAGCTCGAAACACTAAAAAATTGATTTTCTAGTTAATTCTTACCTCGATATTTGAAACTTCCACCTCCTAGAGAACTGTATCATCATGGATAACCACTTCTATGCTCGATTTCACTTTGAATTTTCTAAATTTTCTCCCAATAGCTGAGAAGACAACTGTACACACCTTGGAGATCTAATGACAGTGATTTTGATGACAAGAAAATCATTTTATTTGGATCTAATTTTATCTTACACAACTCAGAGGATTCATTGATAATGTCAAGACCCTGTTACAGAGTGACACAACTTTTCCCAGGTTAATGTTTCACATTTTCTTAAGTGCGAGCTCCTACACAATGACCTATGGTTCATATTGTGTCACTACTGATCACTAAAATTTCAATTTAAGCACTTACTCATGCTCCCATATCTTTGAAGGTACATATGCATTGAAATGAATACAACCTTGATACTTACTCCACACTTAAAGTATTAACTGTTGTCAAGAATCATACTATTGCAACTTGGACTTCAGTTACCTTTGACACTTTTCATATAACAGGTTGGAGTTACAGAGACACTTTTCCTTTCTAAGAGACATGAAGGAAAGAAATTAAGCATGATACCTATTCTTTTAAGTGCATATATTACACCACCTTCCTAACAACCACTTTTTCATGTCTATCCAACCTTGAAACCAGTCTAGACACTCAGTCTACAACCATAAAGGAGCTTGAAGAAGAGTACCATTCTTGAAGAACCTTGAATGTCTTAGAAACATGATATCGCCATTGGATTGCCATAAATCATGTTAGAAATTATAAAATCTGGGATTAAATCACAACATACCACTTTTACCTCCATTGATTCAGAGATGGCTTGAGAAGACAATGAGCACCAACAAAAGAATGCTCATAACTTTCTTAACACTTGTCTAATTCACCTGATACTTTTTGCAATACCTAAAGCTTGGAATAATCTACAAAAAATACTTATATGATCTATACCAAGGATGCACTATATTTTTATTTCTTGATAGTTAAGAATCCATACACCTTATTATGCAATTTTCAAAAAGTCTATTTTAGAAAAACAAGCATAACTTTAACATACATTCTCAAAAAATTGATGAAATTTTTCCTAGAGTACCAAAAATCACCCTATATATGATCCATAAGTGCATTTTCAATAATTATTCCTATAATATTGTATCCCATGCAATTTTCCTCAGCATGCACTACCAGTTCTCAAAGCCAATTTATGTGCACTTTATAATTTTGACTCCAAGAGCTAAATTGAGCCTTGTTTTTGGTCACACATGTTGTAAACACTATTTCTAGACTATTCCCATGATCAAATGATATTTATATGATATTAATTTATCTCTTACACTTCATTAGGCACTAGATCTAGGCCTAAATGAGCCAGTCACAACTGTGAATCCAAGCCTTTGACCTGTTACTCACTCTAGAAGATCTTTCTCGTGCTAGACACATCATGTATAACCTGTAGACCACCTATACCAATTTTACCAACCATGTTAATTCCTCCAGTGAACTCCTACCTCACTATTGACTAATTTTCCATCAATGTTACTTGACATCAATGACAACACCAATGACTAGGGTTCAACAATCTCCCCCTTTATCATTGATGGCAACTACTCAGAAAATTTGATGGAAAAATCATAGAACAACAACTTCCAATCACCACTCCTAGTTTCTGATAACTTCTCATTACCTTTGACATCTATGAAAAAGGGTTTTTGGCCACTTACCATGAAATAATGACAACTAAAAAAAAGATGCATGAGTGAATGAACTTACTTGTCCACAAGCCCCCCTAGAACTGTGTTTTCTCTTTTTTGAGCTCATGTACCTACCTTGAGTGGATTTTGTTTGATCTATTCTTGAATATCTCCCCCTGAACATAATCACTCTTCCTTTGAAGCCAATTTATTTGTCTCATAACGTTTCCTTTCATTATTTCTTCATCGTTCATCATTTTTGTTGGGTCTCAATAAAACGGTGTTTCCCCTAAGGCATATGTTTAGTGCAAATTTGATAGAATTTGTCATGCTCTAGAGTTCCATAATCTTCTCTTCACTCCTCTTGGGCTTATGCAATCAAAATTTAACTAAGAGAGAAGATTTTGAATCACTTACCTTGTATACTTACTTTTGAGAGGTGATAAACACTTAACTGCTACCCATATCTAATATTTTAGAGTATATAATCTTCTTATTATGTTGTCCTAAACTGATATTTAGCACTTTTGAGAGACTAGATTAGACCTTCATCACAAAAAGTTACTTGTTCTAACCTTGCACATACTTGGGTCTTCCTTCTCCTAATAACCTTGTGAGTAATTATCTTCATAAATGCGAGAACTTGGTGTTTCATGTATATAGAATCTCTCTTCATAGATATGATAGAGTTTCTAGCTTTTCAAGGCTCTTGTCTTAGACTTAGATGTTCTCTGTTTAGTCATTAGACCCTCTGATTTCATACAATTACTTACAACTCCTCAAAGTTCTACAAAACAATAGTCTTCGAGAATAAAAATACGATTAGATTTGAATAAACCCTCAACAGGGTACCAAAATGTATGTAACTAAGATGACTGCAATTGATGCCCTAAAGTTACTCAAATATCCTTTTCAAGTAGTCAAATTGTGTAGGGACCTATAACACACCTACATTAAAAGAATGGATAAGATTCAGAGCTTGTAGCATGACAAAATATGTTGTTGTCTTAACTTTAAATTCTAGCTTTACAGTTAATCCATAGGGATCCAAAATGGCTATACTTCATTAGATCAACCAGCAACAAAGAAGGAAAATGAAGAAACAGAAGGTTCTATCTATATGTTAGAAGAAACGCTGCTCTATGTAGAGCTCAGGTTACAGAACCACCGCCCAACCACGGAAGTGGTCTTGTAATCAACGCCTAGCTAGGGCGGTGGTCCTGTGACCGCCGGTCTACATTGGGTGGCAGTATTATCACTTTCAGACATAAAATAAAATTTAAAAATGAAAAGTCTAGGAATTGGAAAGGTTTTTTGTGTCTCTTCTCCTTCATGACCTTTCCCATCCTTTAGTGCACATGAGGACATTTGAAAAGCTATAAATACATTTAGGAAGGAGAGTTTTGATTATCAGAAGCAAGATACTTCATGGAAGTAAGTGCAAGAATTCTAAATTATTGGAATTGAGTTTTTAGACTAAATAGTTTGAGAACAAAGCAGTCAAGTAATTAGGAGGAAGTGTAAGACATTTTCAATTTCCTTTCTCACTTATTGTAAAGTGTGTATCTATGATAATTTTAATCGGCCAATAAAGTAAAAAGGGAAGATAGAGTTAGTTGCCCTTTCTGAATGGCTTTCCTCCTCTGGAGGTTTCCAGGATAAAAATCCTTGGCATATGTGTGTGTGTGTTAATTCATTTCTCTTTGAAAATTTCAGTTCTAAGGCATAAACAATTCAATCACTAGCTCAATTGTCATTTTCTATTTGAAAGTATAACATAAGTAGAATTTTGGTTTTGTGAATGAATTCCAAAGTAGATAGTTTACATATCATTTTGGTATCAGAGCTACCAAGTATCCAAGACTGTGGTATTCATTCTTGGATTTGTATGACAGTGACAAGATCCAAAGGTGAAGAGGTTTTACCTTGTGATCCAAATATTTTTACAAGGAAGTGGAAACAAAGAATTCAGGCAAAAATGGAGGAAGATAACTTGGTTCATAGAATCGAGATGCTGGAGACCGTGATGGATAGGATGTTTAGAAGACAAGAAGAACTTGCAGATTTGTAGAAGACAACTTCCGTTAAGCAAGATTCTATGGACTAAGTGGTTCAAGGCTTAGCCAACAAAATTGGCATAGGGAGGATCCACGATAAGGAAGAATATGGGGAAGATCGTGAAGAAGAGACTTCAACGGAAAGAGAGAAGGTAAAATCTAATCATGCTCCTTATAAATTTGAAACAAAATTTGAAATTATAAGCTTTGAAGGACAAGTAGATGTAGAATTTCTCGATAAATGGTTAAAACAATTGGAAGTCTACTTTAGTGTCCATAATGTCAACAAGGCACAAAGGATCACCTTTGCACGTCTCAAAATGGAGGGACATACTCTGGTTTGCTGGGAAACCCATCTAGCCACATGTGAAAAGAAAAAACGTCCTATTGTGAAATCTTGGCAAGAATTTAAAGAATTACTTAGAGCTAACTTCTATCCTATTGGCCACAAGACTGACCAAATGATTAAATGGCAGTATTTTAGACAAGGTAGTGGTCAAAGTGTGCAGGACTATACTACGGAGTTTCAGAGGCAAGCCATGTTGCTGAACATGGACTTGGAGAATGAGGATATTCTAACTAAGTACTTGGAAGGACTTCACACTCACCTTCAAAGAAAAGTTATCTCCATGAAGCCCAAAGATCTCAATGAGGCATGCGTGTAGGCATACTATATAGATGATGAAAAGAAACAAGGACAAGCAGATCCAAGGGCAAAGTAGTCGACAAATCAGCAGAAGAAAAAACATGGTCAAACAAGTAACAAGGGTAAGTGGAAAGGGAAAAGTAAACAAGCTGCCACTACTTTAAATACTTGTAAAGATCCCAATAATTTTGGTAAGAACTATGATATCAATGGTCATATTGATGCTACATGTTGGAAGTTGCATCTGGAGTTACATCCGAAGAACTAAACCAAGGACTCAAAGAAGTCCATGAAAATTGTACAGACAAAAGTGGAAGTGGAAATCGAAGATGACAGTAATGTAGATGAGAGGCATGGATGCACGACCACCAACATGTACATCCGGGAAGAGGATATGAGTAGACTATTCTAGATCAAAATCCAAATCAAGAGAACTAAGGTAAATTCTTTGGTTGATACTGGTTCTCAGTCTAACTTGATTTCTGAAGTAGTTGTAAAGAAGCTTGGTCTTGAGAATTACGAGCATCCACACCCTTATCCTTTGGGTTTGGTGAAGAAGGGTGTTGAAATTTAGGTAATAAGAAGATGTAAGGTCAAGTTTGGGATAAATTTCCAGTATATTGATGTATTGGAAGCTGATGTTATTCCACTTGATGCTTTTGATGTTATTTCAAAAGTCCTTACTTGTATATCAGGGATGTATTTTTATGAGAAGGGAAAACCAATATAGATGGGTTAAGGAGGGGACCAACTACAATATTTGGGCACACCAGCATAAGACACATGTTACTATGATGAGTGTTAACTAAACAAAATTACTTATTCAGGAAAATCATAATCAGTTTTTTTTACTTTTGTTAAAGGATAAACAAGATGGGGTAGAAATTTATGAGATTTCTTACCAGGGAAAACAAGATTTGGATAGTATTATTTACTCTTTTCAGGAATTTTTTCAAGCTCCTAGTGGGTTACCACCAAAATGGGAAGTAGAGCATGAGATTCAACTGTTGTCAAAGTCCCCTCTACAGAACATCGGGTTGTATAGGTAATCCTTGTTGGAGAGTACTAAATTAAAGAAACAACTCCAAGAACTACTAGACTAGGGTATGATACATCCGAGCACCTCACCATGTGGCTCACCTATTGTGATGGTTCTGAAGAAGGATTGTTCTTGGAGAATGTGCATCGACTACCAAAATTTGAACAAGATCACCATAAAGAACAAATATCCACTTCCCTGCATAGATGATATCTTGGACCAGCTTCACCATGCCAAATTCTTCATGCAGTTGGATCTCAAGCTAGGTTATCACCAAGTTAGAATGAATGAGGAGGATATATGGAAGACTGCCTTCAAGAAAAAACAAGATTTGTATGAGTGGTTAGTACTTCCATTTGGTTTATGCAATGCACCCGCTACATTTATGAGATTGATGAATGATGTAGTGTGGGATTTTATAGATTCATGCGTCATTGTTTATCTGGATGATATCTTGATTTTTAGTGCCACATGGGAGGAACATCTAGCTCATTTGTAGCAAGTCTTGCAAGTCCTCAAGGAGAAACAACTGCTTTGTAATATGAAGAAATGTGATTTTTCCAAACAGTCACTTGTCTATATTGGGCACGTGGTTGGAGGAGGAGAGCTACGAGTGGGTCCAACAAAGGTGAAAGCCATCACCAATTGACCAACACCAATAGGAGCCACGAAGACTAGGATTTTTGTGGGAGCAGTATAGTACATGTGAAAGTTCATTTTGGGCTTCTCTGCGATTGCAACACATCTACACACAGTGGTTGTAAAGAGTAAGGGTATTGATTAGGGTAAGGAACAAGACACATCCTTTAAGTTATTAAAATATAAGATTAGTCATACACCAGTGCTTGCTCTTCCTAATTTATAGCAACCCTTTGAAGTAGAGACAAATTTCATTGATTATGTTATGGGCATAGTGTTGCTTTAGGGAGGTAAATCCATATGCTATCATTTTTAAACTTTTACTTCAGCAGTTAAAGGATATTCCGTATGTGATAAGGAAATGCATGCACTATTTTAGGAAATTAAAAAATGGAAGCATTATTTTTTGGGTAAAGAAACTATTGTGCACACTGACCAAAAACATCTCTCGTATTTGCAAGCATAGTCTAAATTACAGTAGACAAGGCACTACAAATGGATGCGGTTCCTTCAGTAATTTCATCTGGTGACCAAATACAAGAAGGGTAGTACAAACTTGGTAGTATACATGTTGTCTAGGCCACCTACACATGAGAAGTTCTCCTTCATGGACATTACCTCTCAGATCGACCCCTTTATGAAGGAATCTTATGGAGAGGCATATGCCCATGACAGAGAATTTTGGGTGACATTTCAACAGTTGCAATCCCAAGGGGATGAGAGGATGGGGATTGGATATTTTTATCTAAAGGACAACTACTCTAATAGTGGGGGAAGCTTTGTGTACCTAAAGAAGAAAGACTTCTATTGATGAGGGAAGCACATACCTCGAAAGTAGTGGGACATTTTGGTATTCGTAAGACCCTAGCTCACTTGAAAAGGTATGTGTATTGGCATGATATGCAAGAAGAAGTATCAAAATTTATACGTGGATGTAAACTTTTTTGTACCAACAAGCCTAAGACAAGGAAGGAGGGTTTGTATATGCCTTTTCCAGTACCTACTCATCCATGGGAGGACATTTATATGGAATTTGTAGGAGGATAACCTATGTCTAAACATGGTCATGACTATCTCTATGTTGTTGTTGATAGATTCAGTAAGATGTGTATTCTTATGACATGTAAAAATATAGTAAAAGCACATGAGGAAGCAAATATTTTCTTTGTTAATGTATGGGTGCATTTTGGCTTGCCAAAGTCTATTGTTTCTGATAGGGATTCCAGGTTCTTGGGGAATTTTTGGACTACTTTGTGGGACATGATGGATACTAGGTTTTAGAGGACCATGAATTTACATCCAAAGATAGATGGACAGATAGAGGTGGTGAACAAGACTTTGGTATAGTTGATCAGAGGGTATAATAGCAAACACTCAAGGACTTGGGATGAGTCCTTAGCCTACATTCAACATTCCCTATAACCGGGTAGTATGCGCATATCCACTATGAGGTCACCATTTAAAGAATGCTTGGGATATCTACCTACAAATCCACTGGACATAGCAGTTGGGTAGCAGGATGAGGAGGAGACACGAGACACATAGGTGACTAGAGTAAACAAATTCATTGAGAGGATCCGGGTAAATCAATCTCAAAGTCAAATAACAGTTACAAAAATCTCAAGACAAGTACAAGGATAGGCACAATCAACATAGGAGAGAGCATAAGCTTCATGTTGGAGATAGATTTTGGCTTTACTTGAGCAAGGAGAGACTACAAGGTCAAACACGGAAGCTCAAGCCACTACGATATGGACCCTTCACCATATTGGAGTAGGTTGGATAGAATACCTTTCGACCTTATTTTCCACCATTTATGAGGACGTACTTAGTAGTAAACTGTGAGAACTTGCACCTATATGAGCCATCCATGCTAGATGAAGATGAAGGACTACAATTGTTACCTTCCATTGAGGACTGCCTCTTGGACTCACGAGGTGAATTGGAGGAGGATGTAGTGCTACAGTAGTAGGTCAGATAGACTAGGAGAGTTCAAGAGGAGTCTTGGAAGATTGGACAAAAAGTAAAGACACCAAGGAAGGACCAGTGGTAATTGAAGGAGCAAGTGAGGGAATTATTTCCTCATCTACTCCCTTGCTAAGATTTTTTGGGACCAAAATATTTCTAAGTAGGGGAGGTGTGATCCATAGGGATCTAAAAGTACTCTACTTCATTTGATCAATCAACATGAAGAAGGAAAACAAAGACATGAATTTTCTATCTTGACAGTAACAGGATCGTCATTCTATGTAGAGTGGTGGTTATAGAACCTCTGCTCAACCAGGGTGGTGGTCCTGCGAGCATAAGTTTGCATTGGGGGGGTCCTGGCTCTTTCTGATATAAAATAAAAATTTAAAATGAATAGCCTCAGAATTTGAAAGGTTGTTTGTGTCTCTTCTCCTCCATGACCTTTCCCATTAACTAGTGCATAATAGGAAATGAGAAAGGCTATAAATACATGTTTGTAGAAGAGAACAAGATCATCGAAGAATGAAAGAAAATGAGCAAGAAGTTTATAAGTGTTGGAATTGTGTTTTGTAGAAGAAAGTAGTGTTGAGAAAGAACAAGAAATTAATTGGGAGAAAGTGTGAAATATTATCTACTTCTTTTTCATAGTTATTGTAATTTATGTACTTATTATTTGAATTGGCCAATAAAAGTGGGAAGAAAGATAAATTTCTCTTCCCAACTAGTTTTACCTCCTCTTGAAAGGTTTCCAGGATAAAACATGTTGGTGTTAGTGAGTTTATATTCTTTCCTTTCCTGCAATTAGTGATTCTAAGCATGAGAAAAATTCATTCACTAGCTATCTCTTTCATTTTCAAATAGAAAGTAGAACAACAATGTTTAATTTTTGATTCTATGGATAATTCCAAAGTTGAAGAGTTTACAGATCACCATGGGCCCAAGTAGAAACAACAAGACAAGTTTACACACAAAAAGAGGAAGGCACCAGAAAGGAAGAAAGATCCAACAAAAAGGAACAACCAAAACAACTTGGCACGCTACCCAAGGGATCCTAAGTACAGGGGACTTTCCATGTATCATATTCGAGGCTCATCTTAAGAGGAAAATTACCAAATTTACCTTTCTCCTTCTTATTCACAAATTTCCAACTATAATGCTTGGAAGAGCGATATAATATAAATTTTTAAAAAAAGGTGCATAGGCAGGTAGAAACGTGGGTGAGTGGGGTTGGTGACCCCCCCACGTGAAGGAACATGGGCATCCATAATAATCAGTCATACCTGTCATTACCTGACATAAAAGAAATTATTTTATTTGAGATCCAGAGGCTTAGACCACATTTTAACTCAAGGAAACTTTTTAAATTTAGCATTTTGGATAGTTACAACAATGGCAGAATGCAGGGGGGCATTGGTTTTCCCACAGATGGTTTCATTAGTTCATTGATACAAGAAATAGGTCTCAAACCTAATCAATTTATAGTTTCCAGCTTCCTCCTAGGATGTGCACCAAATTAGAGGTTGTGTCAGATGCAGTATTTAGAAGTGCTCTGGTACATAGGCATGTAAAATGTGGAAGCATACGTTGGCATGTGAATGTTCGACTAAATGCCTAAAACGTGGCCTACTGGGTTGTAATGATGGCAGAATATGTACAAAATGGGTTTTTTTTAAAGTTTGTGGAACCTTTCAAGAAATGGACTTCAAGGGTTCATAGCCTTTGCCGGCACCCTCCATGCATGTGCCAAACCATGAGATCTCAAAAAGAGTATGGAAATCCATCAAAGCATAATGGAAATCTGATTCATTTCCTACTTCCTCCTAACATATGCTAAATTGGGGGTATTGTCATACATGTAGTTGTAAATTCTTGGGTAGCCCTGGGTGAAAAATGTGGGAGCATACACATGGCCTATGAAATGCTTTATGGTAAATCTAGCCATTGTTCACTGAAAATTTTCTCATCCACTGAGAAAAGTAGACCTAGGATAAAGAGAACCAACATTGGTTTATAATTAGAAACTGACTTAGATTTTCAATTTTCCAATTAGTCTTCTCATCTATGTAACTGTAGCTTTTGGTGTCCTTTTGAATATTGCTCAGAAGGTGTGTTTATCCAATCTTCAATGAATAAAGATGAGTTTCAAAAGATTGTTTTATGGGAATTTAATAAAGGGTTCCTATTGACAATTTTTGCACTTGTGCAAAAATGGGCAACTCAAAAAATTTAAAAGTTTCTCAGATTGGTTAGTTACGAGTCTAGTTATGTTTGGGACAACCACCATTGATTTAGATATAGTTTTTAATTTTTTGGTTCTGGACAAACTTGGAAGTCATTTGGAATCAAAACTACAACTTGGGTATAGTTTAAGGACACCATGTCTTATAGATGCAGCCATTCCATTAAAAACCTTCGTCATAACTGTGCAACAGCTGTAAGAAACCATTACAAATCCATGAGGAAGGAAAGAAGGGCAACATGTATCAGACATGATGTTATGAATCTATAGACAAGTGGTAAATTTGAGGGATAATTTGCACTTTTTACAAGTAGTTTGCATTTTCAGTGAGCGACAATAAGGTACAAATGATCGTTTACTTATTTCTATGATTAAGTGAATTATTTAAGTGTTTTGAGTTGTATAAGTTCATTCATTATCCACACAGATGAAAGAAATTATAGAAAGGAAGGACATACATCTCATAACATGAAAATATTTTCATTTATTCATTAGGAATAATAGTACATATTTTTCTCACATAAGCTATGAGAAATAACTGAAAGGAAAGACAATGCATATATTTATGAAGTTGAAAGTGTAAAGAGGTAAAAGAAACCCGTCATTGCCTTGAGTGAGTGTTCTTGTCTTTCTGAAACTTCTGTTCGAGCTGTCCAATGCAACTACATCATGGTACCTGAGAAGGGAGAAGAAAACGATCATAAATACTGAGCTCAGGGTTTAATTTAACTCTTTATACTTCCAAATTCATAAATTCATGTATTTAAAAGTGTAAAAAAGGTGAAGCAGAAGAATCAGAATTTTAGAGGCTGAATTCAACTGAAATGAGATAAAATTACATCTCAAACAAAATGAAAAGAGAATTTTAGGAAAATTTTAACAGAGATTCACCTTGAAAAATGGACATTTAGGAATTTTCTAGCATGCTTGTAAAGCTGTAATGAAGCTTAAATATAGTATTCAATAAGAAAAGTAAGTGAAATTACAACATCTTAGGAAGAACAGTCCTGTAGAGAGGAATTTAATACAACTTTAAGAAAGAAGAATTTTTTTATTATCTCAGCAAGAACGTATTATACAAACTACTACAGTGAAATAACCCATTCACAATAAATCAAACAAGTTGTGTAATCAGGCAATGATCCAGTGTAGAGTATATTTTCAAATTTTGGGTTATCGGGCATGTGCTACAAACTTATTACTCAAAGGTCAATGAAAAACTCACCAACATGAAAGGATAGGTATCAAGCTCGAATACAGATACTCAGAACAACAATAGCCATATTTGCAATCAAATGGTGATTTTGATGCAAAAGAATATCAAACAAAAAAATAGATGCAAGCAAGCTCAATACTTTCATGTTTCCGATTTATCACCATTTAACAAAGAAAACGATATAGAGGTTCAAACTGTGAATCGAAGACAAGCACATGCCCAAGTCTAAAATGACAAGTCCATTAATGGGTATTAGTAGATCTAGGTATTCTGATCACTTACCCGAAATCAAAAGGAAAACGACTCCACAGACATGAGCCAAGATCACAGAACCAGTCAAGAATGTATGGCCACCTTCCAATAGGTGTTGAAGGTTTTTCCTCTCGAAGGAATGAAATCTTCATGAGTTTCTCAAAAAATCACTGACCAAGTAAAATGATCAAATTTCATTGATACAGAGTACATGAAGTTTCAAGATTTAGAAAATAACATGAAATACCAATTCACGGTCATAAAACCAATAGAAGATTCACAGGAAAATACACTACCTGGGAGTTTAAGCCCAAACCCTTGTCACCAGTTGTGTCAAAGCTTCAGTGCAAAGCCCATTAATGGGATCTCAGATCTGAGGAAACATAGAGTACAGGTTTGAAATATCGCATCCATGGCATAAAATACAAGATGAACCATCAAAAGAGAACATCCAGAGTCCCCTTATGACGGCAGACCCAAGTTTCATGAAGTGCTATCACAGGCACCAAGTAATGAAGCTTCGAGTTTTTGAAAATGGCAGCCACAAAATTTCCATTGAGTTTCCTTAGCTCGAATGGAGCACAAGTGAGAATGCAAAAATGACTATGGTTTGGAGCTTTTACCGTCTAACTTAGTTGGTTAGTTTAACTCAACCCAAGTTATGAAAGTATGCACGTATCACATGTCAAAAACCCTAGAACCATGCTTCATAGATCAATGATCGAAAATCAACAAGTACAGAGATCAAAGGTCACAAATGGATCATCAGAATCAATGTAAAGTAGTCCAAGTGAAATGGTGGTTGTTGACCAACTTATTCAATTTTTAAATTTGTAAAGTGTAAAAATTGCCTCTGCAGGCTCAAAAGTCTGCAGAATACATTGTGGCATAACAATGCAATGGTGGAAGAATGGAGAGCGGTAGTATCTTTAGTTTTAAAATTTTAAAAGTGCAAAAGTTAAAAGTTCCAAATTTTCCCAAAAGCCTAAGCCTCCGCGATGAGAAATTCAAAGCCGCGGGGAGAAGTCAAAAAATTATTTCTATAGAAAATTGGCGGAGTGGCGAGGCTTCGTTAAAATTTGAGACTTATTCACAAAAATGTTAAAGCTTCAAATTATCCCGAAGGCCCAAAAGTCCATAAAGGGCTCAAAAGTCACATAAGGTCCGCAGGTCCATCAAGGACAGAGATCGATGGTGTCGATAAAAGACCAAACCCGACCAGAGTTTAAAAATGCATATACGTGGCGGAGTGGACAGTAAACCCTAGTTTGGGTTGAGTTAAATTCCATTGAAAAAATAGCCAAGGGTTGACTCACCGTGCAAAAGGGGCCAGCCTACATGTCCATCAAGTAATCATTACAATATTGACTAATGTCCGAACTATAGTATATGCTCCAAATAATACGAGTGTCGACCAAATCATTCCAACAATGATCACCGAAAAGGTGAGTCTTTCAAACCATACATTATCCAATAAACAAAGGCCGACAAGTGTATACATGCATATATTTATCACAAAGGTGGCAGACTATAGTCTAAGGTTGGATAATTAAGATTGGCCAAACAAATGAAGTCTAATGGTCAAGTTCAAAGGTGGTCCCCACTAGTGGGAATGTTAGAGATAATTTACACTGTGATATCCATGTGATCACTAGAAGACATAACAACTGTCAACATCAGAAAAAAAGGTGGTCCTAATCACGATAGATATTTGGATGAATTATTTTACAAAGTATTGCAATTAATGTAATTTATTTTTGCTCAATAGACAGGAGTATTTTTGCATGCCTTCACAAAAGGATAGAATAAAGAAGAAGACAGAGTTGCATGGAGAGAGACTTGTTTAGCAAGTAATCTTATTTTTAGCAAATTATTCACCCTTCTTTCCTAAAAATAGAACAGTCAACTTCAGTTTAACTGTATTGTAATTAAGGCTAATAATGTCTTTTTGTAATTGCATGCTCTATTTTTATTCCTTTATCTATTATTAAATAAAGGATAAAAATAGAATGCATGGGCGAGTACAAGCCTATGACTATTTTTAGGAAGAGGGGGAATTTTTATTTTTGCTATATATTGTGTTCCTTTGCAAAGCCCAAAAAAAAACTTTCGGAGGACTTTTGGATATACGAGTACTGAAGCAATTTTTACCAGTTTTGCCTTCTGTGTGTGAAGACTTTTTGTCTTTCCAAGTTATTTACATTCTTGTGTTTCATCATAATAGTCTTGTGAATTAAAAAATCCCTGACCAATTATCTTACCCTACTGCAAATTCAATTCTTCTGCATAATTTTAGTGTGCATATTAACTTATTAGTATTGTTGTGATTTTCCTCCCTCAGTATAACCAAGTTTTTTGCCCTTAGATATTCTGTACAAAACTAATGGCTCGTGCATCAAAAAATTCTTCCCATATCAGTTGTGCATATACTCAGTCATAGCCCTCATACAAATTTGGTGTATCACCTTAGTTATAATTATTTTATAGTCAGATTTTACCCCTAAACCCCAAAATCAATTTAGGATACATCAACAAGGAACCGGTCTTGATACCGGAGACTCGCCTCAAAATACGTATACCCACATACCTGAGGTGTTTCCAATGCATCTACGAAAGAGAGAGATCAAATTTTTGCAAGCTTAGAAAACCTGCAGCCATCTCTCTATAGGGTGCACTTTCGACAGATAATATTTCCTCTGGAGTTGCATAGATTGTTTGTTATCTTGTTGCAGAAGATTTGAAGAGGCTAGGAAAAGGATGCAGTCAAAGATTAGTAAAAATACTGCAAAAAATATTTGAATGTATTAATATGAATAAAATTACATAAACGATTATGATGAAAATGGTTTTTGTTGTACAATGCATCCCAATGATTAACTAGTGAAATCAGATGTACGAGATCAAGGAACATGGTCGCTATTGTCATGTTTAAATTTGTATGGAACAAGTGACACATCTTCCATTTCCCCAATGAGACCAGTTTATGTTATATGATGCCCTTCAATTCAAAGGGGTTCTATGTTCTCTTGCATTTCCATATGCAATGTGGGTTGAGCCTAAGTATTTGAAAGCTCAATTTTTTTTGTTGAAGCGGCTATAGAAACTTTCAAACAATGCTCAAATTGGGGAGTTTCTGAATGCTCGCGCGCTTCTTGATGAAATGTCCATTAGAAATGTAGAACCAAATCCCACACTATTGACCAAATTCATTCATCTAGGCATGGTTCATCTCTCCCTATATTTCATAACTTTTGTTCTTTAGTTTTTCATTTGAAGCGAAATAAAATTTTAAAATGTAGCATTATCATACAATTGATAGTTTTAAATGAACTTGTGTTCAAAATAAAAAGATGTCATATTGTAGCTTGCGCAATTAAAATATTCCTTAGTAGAGAAGTGTAAACTCAAGCCCTCTTTTTCAGATGATCTAACAAACTTGTTAATAAAAATAGATTGCCTCAATACCTATTTTTATTGACAAGTTGAAGTTAAGTCCCTGTAAATAGGTTGACTACTCCCTTGTTAAATCAAATAAATCTTAATTTTTAGATTCTTGCAAAATACCCCTTGTAACTCCAGAAAGGAGATGTTAAGTTTCCTACGTGTACCTTGTCATGTGAGGAGTAACTTTAATCCTTGAATCGACCTCAAATGATCATTTGTGATCCTTTTCACACCCTTCTAGGAGCCTTATTACATTGTTTAACAATGGTAGGAAGCTAGTAAATTTGAAAAGATGGATTTTGTATCGGCTCTACCTTTAAATCTTAGAAAACGAAATAAATATCCGCCTTCTCAAACCTCTATCATTTTTAGTAGACAAATTTTGTGGAACCTTCAGTTTGGGGAAAAAAACACTTCTTGATAGTTTGGCAAAGGAAATTTATAGGTCTCCGGTCACAGTTTGACTAGGTCAGAACAAAACCGATTAGGATCGATGGCTCCAACAAACCTATCGTCATTTGAAAACCGTTCGCTAGTTCTAAACTGCCTCAACTCTGGTGAATTCCACATATAGAGGGGAAATTGTAGAAATTTTCTCATTGTATGTTTTTCCATCAAACATCATTTTTGGACATGGTTTTCTTACACCTCAAGGTAACTTTTATTTGTTTGAAACTAGGCCAATTACAACCAATGGCCTCGGAAAAATAACCACCAATATTAAATTGTTCGCCAATTCCAAATTCCGTCAGTTCCTATGAACTCTTGGTATTTAGGTGGACATGTAGAAATTTAACCATGGGTTTCTTTCTCATCGGAAGACAACATTTATAAGTGGTTTCTTAGCCTCTGAGCCTTATTTGAATGTTTTTGTAGCTAGCAGGAAAATGTAAAAAGAAAGTTGTAGAACCCTCATTAGGTTACCAAACCATTGTGGAAACTTGTTGAAACTTGTGAATAACTATTTGGAACTCTATCTTGTGGCTTTTTTTGTGAAATGTGACTTTTGGGAAAATAGTGTATCTCTCTCTTTCCACTAAAAATTACTAAAATGAAGTGAAATGAAATGAAAAGAATACATGTATTTAACCATTTTCCTTTCCACTGAAAATTACTAATGTTATTACGTAAATGGGAAATTAAATATGTTAATTATGTTAGATTAGGGTGGATGCCATGGCAGCGATTTATCGCTGATTTCATGCTCACATGGTTTTGTAGGATGCAAGAAAGATGGTAAAAAGGTGTTGTGCAACTCATTGTTTATTATTGTAATTTATATTGGTCATTGTAAAATGTATATATGTATAATGTAGTCCCATGTTATAGAAAATTAGTATTTCAAATTTTCTAATATGTATGAGATGCTAGTTTCAGGAATACCTTAGGAAATTTTCATTTAATAATACGTGTAATTTTGATTCATAGTTACTCATGGTAAAAAGAATTGATTTATAAATATGTTAAATGAAATTGAATTTAATATCTTGTAGAGTGTTTCTAGTGTGAAATAAATGATTAAATAACTTGCGTTGTGTTTCTTACCGTGAAAATGTAATAAAGGAATCTAACCACAATAGTCAACCCTAGTATAAGATTCATGCATAACTTGTCTTCATGTGTGATCCTTCTTAGCTTATAATAAATTGAAACCGTAAAAAAAAAATTAAACCTTGTACTCGATGGAACCTCCTAGTTTAGGTAAATAAGACCCCTATTTTAATATTAGCATCATAGTCGGTATGTTTACTGAAATTTTCGTGAATTCATCTTTTAGGAACGACATGGTCCAACATTATCTGAAGTATGTGGTTTCCTTCTAGTTTTTGATACCGTGCGTGGGGTAAATATAATTTCTTCTCTTCAGGTCTGAAACCATGTTGAGGTGTGAAGACCTCCTTTGAATTCACCTTAAGAGTCCTTTTTCGAAGCAAGGACTATGCGGTATAACCTTACCGTTTATGGAGTAAGTAGATATTTTACTCCCTTAGTATCCTAGTTGACTAACAAGTGTTACAAACTTAGATCTAGAATTTTTTCTTGTCATCAAATGAATTCCTTCAAGGATCCCCAAATGACACAAATGGAGAGAGTGAAAAAGTTTTTCTATGACTTAAACTCTTGTTAATAAACTTTGTAGTTCCTCTCAGCTAGATGCGTTAACTTGGTTACTAACAACATAACACCTTAGTCTTTCATGAAGGTTGTTTAGCATAAATATTTCCTCTCACCTTAAATTCATATATATTTGATGCCTATATCCTTAGGTGTACTTGCAATTAAATTAAACCTCAGTTGATTAGGAGGTTGAATTGGTGTTGATGTGTAGTTATAATTCTTCCAATCATATAATTCTTCAAGATGTTAGACAAATACTTTCGTAAATATTTATTTTTTAAAGTGACACAAAAAAATAGACCTAAGAAACAATATAAATGAAATGAGAAACAAGAGTATATGAGATAATGGTTTAGGAAAATAAATTCACTTGAATTCCTTATGGTTGATTTAAGCATTGACGTTTTTTTAAGAAATGCTAAAATTTGTTCTTGGTGGGACTAGGCATTTAATCCAATATATGGTCGATTAAAAGTAAAATAAAATAAAATTATAGCATGTAAATTCTTAATTGAATCAAACGAAATTTGGAACTAAAACAACCATAGTATGAAAAGAAATGTGCTTCTAATGGAAGGAACTTTATAGGAAAGGGAAACTTGAACCTTTACCTCAATTGAATCGTATTATTTCAGCGTCGACAACTTATGGCTCATCCCCTTGCATAATGAGGGTAAAATTAAACGTCAAATAAATATATTTCGAGAAAAAAACCTTTAGCATTAAAGCGAGAGAATTTCAAACTTTGTATACTGTTTGAAATATGGAAAATAATTTTGTATGTTATGGAGATTGTCATAAGGGATAAAGAGAAAACTTAAATGGTTGAACTGTAAGTTGAATGTGGAATGAACTTATGAATTTGTAGGTGGAAAAAAGAGAAAATTATTCTTACATAATAATGTTATTGGAATGCTAAT
Organism: Taxus chinensis; assembly: GCA_019776745.2. Classification (NCBI taxonomy): domain Eukaryota; kingdom Viridiplantae; phylum Streptophyta; class Pinopsida; order Cupressales; family Taxaceae; genus Taxus; species Taxus chinensis. The sequence continues at coordinate 562,132,366 of CM034156.1, forward strand.
CGTAATGAATATGTAATCATTGTAATTATGTGTTGTGGGTTTTCCAATCCTTGAGTCCCTTTTCTTTGGGTTGTTTAATTACTAGTATTTTATCATTGGAGAAAGTGTGGCATCGAGATGTATATGGTGTTTTCATGTGTCTATGTGAGTCAATGAATTATGTAAGTGTCGTATTCATTGTTAATTTCTTCTACTTGAAACGTTGTAGTGTTGCGTAGTGAGCAATGTAAGTAAAAAAAAAATTCCTGGTAATATTATTGTTGTATTTCTGTGTGTAAAACTTGGGCATTACAATTTGGTTTCAGAGTTAAGGTTCATACTCTCAAACCTCTGGGATATATTTGAGTAGTGATGATTTTGGATATTGGTGGTGGTGGATATTATAAGAGTAATGTGAAAAATGTTGTAATTGTGATATTATGAATGCACATGTTATGCATGTCACTTAGTGCGTATTTGTTATCATGTTGATTTTCTTGTGATGAGAGTATTCTTTCTTTTTATTTTTTGATTCAATGAAGAATTTGTGTGTGATGTACTGCCTTGTTGTGTGTGAAAGGAATTTTATTATGGATTATGGAGTTTCTGAGCATTTTGGCATTATGTGATATGAAGGTGTATTGACGTATTGAATGAAAAAATTAGTGTAAATTAAATTTTATTATATTTTGATGTTGTCACCGTGTTGTGATGAATTGTGTGTCACCATGTTGTAGTTGCAATTGACTATATGTTGTAATGTTAGACATTGTGTTCCTCATACGTATAATTTGTGTAATATGTGATGGTTCATGTTGTGATTTAGGGGCATATGGTGAGCATATGATCCCTATTAAATAGTGATTTTACTTTGAGTGCAGTATGTGGTAATGTGATGTAACATAACCTGTGAAAGTAATGATTGTGTTATATCCTATATATATATACCACGTGTAAGATGTTATGGTTAATTTGTGTGAATAACCTTTGTGTTAGTGATGTAGTTGTGTGTTATTTTGTGAACCCTGTACTAACCAACCCTAAGGGAAATCAGCAAAATATGTATGGTTGGAGTGAGGAAATGGGTACTGTTGATTAGTCACTCGAGTCGAGTATGAGGTAGGAAGTGGAGTCTTACATAGGCTGAAAACCCACTTTGTTCGTTTCGTATGTATGGAATTTGCTCAATGGGTGACATGCATATTATATTTTGCAGACACCTTAGGCTTAGTAGATGGAAAATTGTACTCCTTTCCCTCTCCCTATATGGTTATCATATGGATTCAACTTAAGTGTAGTTATGCCTATGTTGAGCCTTTTGGAAGTGGTGGAGGGTTAATTCAGACAAGATGATGAAAATTTTATTATTTGATATGTTATTTTATGAGCGGAGTCTAGCAGTGGCTTGATGTCTGAGTTCCAGCAACTCATTGAGTACCGCTTTGGTGGTCGTATAAGGCCACATAGTTATTGTGATGTGTTATTTCGCTACACGTATTTTATTTGTAAATTGAATCATTTTTGTTTTCTTGTTATAACCAAAAGTTTTCTTGATTGATATGTTCTTATATTTTGGGAATTTTATTTACTTGTTGCACTAACATGAAAATTTTGCACTAATTATGGCTATTTGGCCATTTTCTTTGCTTATATTTAAATATTATTTTTAAGTTTAAATTTTTTATAGCCTAGCCCAAGGCTTGGGATTTTTGTGACTTGGAATTTGAAATGGACTGTTATGTTGGTTTTAATGTCGTAATGTGTTGGAATAGGGTCATGGGATTCATCATGGAGTGGTGGAACATATGGGCCCATTTCATTGTATGGGGTTACGCCCCAAGGTGTTACAAATAACTATTAGGTTGTTGAACTATGAGTTATTATGTCACTTGGGTTAGAGGTGTTTAGACCTTATGTGGACATGGCCATAAGGTGACTAACCTCTTTTAGGGAGCGAAAAAGAAAATTTATCTTTGTTTTATTGCTTGAGGGAGGCATAGAAGACTTGAGGGAGGCATAAGAGACTTGAGGGAGACATAAGATACTTCTGTGTGTGTGATTAGTGCACTTGGAGTTTTATTTTTGTATTTTTGATCCTTTAGGAGGCATATGTAGTTGTTGGTGATGCTTTGGGAGGTATATGGAGTTGTTTTGCGATGTTTTTGGAGGTGTATGGTGTTGGTGTTATGATTTATGTGTACTATTACTAGTTGTGTTTTGTGATGTTGAGGATTTATGCTCCTCATTTTTGGTATGATGTTGTTTCCATCTTGATGCTATATAGCTACAATTATGGTTTTGAGTTGCGTGAAACCCTTATATTTGTACATGTTGGGAATTCTATGTTGTTATAGTGTACTTATGTTATGAGTACCTTTGTGTCAAAAGCATGTGTGATAAGTATTGTCTTGTGAGGGCTATTTTTGTTCCTCCCATGGGTTAGTTGAGTTCTTATAATGTGATATAGTCGTGGAAGTATGTAGAAATATATTTTGTGAACCATTAGTATTGTGTTGTCCCTAATGTAGTATTGTGATGTCAATTTTATTGGGCACCTACGAACATAAGACAATAAAAATCCTAAGAATTGAAATACTAAAAGTTTAAGATTAAAAAAATACTTTAAAGGAAAAAATTAACAAATTAATAAAGTAACAGTGAAATTCCAATATTCACAATACATTAAAATTAATGATATCACCAAATTTAGTTTGTTTTCTTACATGATCGTGTTATATCGAACATAATTTTTGTTAAATGACATGTGTCGTTATTGAAAAGTGCTTTCCTACCTATCCTTAGAGATTCAAAAATGTGTTTCATCGAGGATGATGCTCTTATAAGGGGAGGAAATGTAATGCTTGACAAAGACATATAATATAAAAAAAATTTAAAAAAGGGTGCATAGGTAGCTGGGAAAGTGGGTGAGTGGGGTTGGTGGCCCCCCACGTGAAGGGACATGGGCACCCATAATAACCAGTTAGACATGTCATTCCTTGACATAACAATAGTTGAATTTTATTTGAGATCCGGAGGTTTAGACCACACTCGAACCAAAGGAAACATTGTAAATTTAGTAGTTTGGATAGTTGCATCAATGGAAGAATGCAGGGGGGCATGAGTTTCCCCATAGATGGTTTCTTTTTTTCACCAATGCAGCAAACAGGTCTCAACCCTAATTAGTTATAGTCAAAATATTCCACCCATCCTGTGCCCCAAATTAGAGGTTTTGTCAGATGTTGTAGTTGGAAGTGCTCTAGTAGATAGGAATGTAAAATGTGGAAGCATACGCTTGGCATGTGAATTTTTCCACTAAATGCCTTAAACATGGCCTCATTGACTGTAATGATGGTATAATATGTACAAAATGGGTTTGTTAAAAAGGTTGTGGAACCTTTCAAGAAATGGAAATCCATGCTTCATAGCCTTTGCAAACACCCTACATGCCTGTGCCTAAACATGAGCTCTCAAATAAAGTATGGACATCCATCAAAGCATAATGGAAATATGATTTATTTACAGCTTCCTCCCAGCATACGCCAAATTGGGAGTCTTGTCAGATGTGTAGTTGGAAATGCTTGGGTAGCATTGGGTGAAAAACATGGGAGCATACACATGGCCTATGAAATGCTTGACAAGAAATCTCGCCATTGTTCACTTGCAATCAGCTCATCCGTTGAGCAAAGTAGACCTAGGATAGAGAGAGCCAACATTGGTTTATAATTAGAAACCGACTGGATTTGTAATTTCCCATCTAGTCTTCTCATAAATGCAACTGTAGCTTTTGGTGTGCCTTTAAATATTTCTCAGAAGGTGTGTTTATCTAATCCTCAATGAATAAATATGATATTAAAAATATTGGTTTATGGGAATTCAATAAAAGGTTTCCTCCTGATTTTCATAGATTGTTTTTTATCTTGTTGCAGAATATTTGAAGAGGCTAGGGAGAGGATGTAGTTAAATATTGGTAAAATGACACTCCAATAAATTTTTGAATGTATTAATATAAATAAAATTACATAGACGATTATGATCAAAATGGTTATTATTGTACAATGCGTCCCAATGATTAACTAGTGAAATTAGATGTACGTGATCAAGGAACATGGCCATTATTGTCATGTTTAAATTTTTATGGCAGAAGTGACATATCTTCCATTTCTCCAATGAGACCAGTTTCTATTATATGATGCCCTTCAATTTGGGGTTCTCTGTTCTCCTACATTTCCATATGCAATGTAGGTTGAGCCCAAGTATTTGAATGCTCAAATTATTTTGTTGAAGTGGCTTTAGAAAATTTTAAACAATATATAGATGGGGGGGGTTTCTGAAGGCTCACGCGATGCTTGACTAAAATGTCATTAGAAATGCATAACCAAATCTCGTAATATCGACTGGATTCGTTCCTCCAGGGATGGTTCATCTCTCCCTATCTTTCATAAGTTTTGTTCTTTAGTGGTTCATTTGCAGCGAAATAAAATTTTAAAATGTGGTGTTATCATATAATTGATAGTTTTAAATAAACTTGTTTTCAAAAAAAAAATACTTCATACCATAGCTTGCATAATTAAAATATTCCTTGGTAGACAAGAATAAAATCAAACCCTAATTTTGAGATGATATAACAAACTTCTTGATGAAACTAGATTGCTTCAGTACCCATTTTTATTGAAAAGTTTAACTTGAGCCCCTATAAATATGTTGACCGCTCTCTTGTTAAAACATACAAATTGGGGGTATTGTTAGACGTGTAGTTGTAAATTATTGGGTAGCCTTGGGTGAAAATTTTGGGAGTATAAACATGGCCTGTTAAATGCTTGACAGTAAATCTAGCCATTGTTTGCTTAATATTGGCTCATCCATTGATAAAAGTAGACCTAGGATAGAGAGAACCAACATTGGTTTATAATTAGAAACTAACTTAGATTTGTAATTTTTCAATTAGTCTTCTCAGCTATGTAACTGTAGCTTTTGGTGTCCCTTTGAATATTTCTCAGAAGGTGTGTTTATCCAATCTTCAATGAATAAAGATGAGATTCAAAAGATGGTTTTATGGGAATTCAATAAAGGGTTCATCTGGAGTTGCATAGATTGTTTGTTATCCTGTTGCTGAAGATTTGAAGGGGCTAGGAAAAGGATGTAGTCAAAGATTAGTAAAAAGACACTGCAACAAATATTTGACTGTATTAATATGAATAAAATTGCATAAACAATTATGATGAAAATGGTTTCTGTCGTACAATGCATCCCAATGATTAACTAGTGAAATTAGATGTACGAGATCAAGGAACATGGCTGCTATTGTCATGTTTAAATTTGTATGGAACAAGTGACATATCTTCCATTTCTCCAATGAGATCAATTTCTGCTATATGATGCCCTTCAATTTGGGGTTCTATGTTCTCTTGCATTTCCATATGCAATATGGGTTGAGCCCAATTATTTGAAATCTCAATTTTTTTTGTTGAAGCGGCTATAGAAACTTTCAAAAAATGCTCAAATAGGGGAGTTTCCAAATGCTCGTGTGCTTCTTGATGAAATTTCCATTAGAAATGCATAACCAAATCCCGCACTATCGACCAAATTCATTCATCTAGGCATGGTTCATCTCTCCCTATATTTCATAACTTTTGTTCTTTAGTTGTTCATTTGAAGCGAAATAAAATTTTAAAATGTAGAATTATCATAGAATTGATAGTTTTAAATGAACTTGTGCTCAAAACAAAAAGACATCATACCGTAGCTCGCACAATTAAAATATTCCTTGGTAGACAAGCATAAACTCAAGCCCTCTTTTTATGATGATCTAACAAACTTCTTGATAAAAATAGATTGCTTCAGTACCCATTTTTATTGAAAAGTTGAAGTTGAGCCCCTATAAATATGTTGACTGCTCCCTTGTTAAATCAAATAAATCACAATTTTTGGAGACTTGCAAAGTAACCCTTATAACTCTAGAAAAGAGATGTTAAGTTTCCTACATGTACCTTGTCAAGTGAGGAGTCACTTTAATCCTTGAATCGACATCGAATGATTGTCTATGATATTTTTGACACCCTTCTAGGAGCCCTGTTACATTGTTTTACAAGGGTAGGAAGCAACTAAATTTGAAAAGTTGGATTTTTTGTATCAGCTTGCCCTTTAAATCCTGGACAACAAAATGTATATTTGCCTTCTCAAACCCCTATTATTTTTACTATTAAATTTCCTTGAACCTTCAATTCGGGGAAAAAAATGGTTCTTGATAGTTTGGAAAATAATGTTTATAGGCCTCCGGGTGTAATTTTTCTAGGTCATAACTAGACTAATTATGACTAGTGGTTCCAGCAAACCTGTCACCATTTGAAAACCATTTGCTATATCTCTTCCCCATCGAATCTGATGAATTATCCATATAGAGGAGAACTTGTAGGAAGTTTCTCGTTGCACATTCATCCATTGAACGTAAGTTTTGGATGTGGTTTGCTGAACCCTCGAGCTAACTTTTATTTGTTTCCAACTAGGCCAATTACGACCAATGGCCTAAAAAAACTAACCACCAATTGTAAAATGTTCACCACTTTTGAATTACATCAGTTCCTATAAAATCTTGTTATATATGTGGACACGTAGAAATTTAATGATGGTGTGTTTTCTCATCAGAAGACAACGTTTGAAAGTGGTTTCTAAGCCTCGAAGCTTGATTTAAACATTTTTGTAGCTAGCAGGAAAATGCAAAAAGAAAGTTGTAGGACCCTCGTCGTGTTACCAAACCACTGTGGAAACTTTTTGACACTTATAAATAAGTATTTTGAACTCTATCTTGTGGCTTGTTGTGTGAAATTTGACTTTAGGGAAAATAGTGGATCTCTCTCTTTCCTATCTCTACCTCTCTCCTTGGTTACGAAATGAAGTGAAATGAAATGAAAAGAATAAATGTATTTAGCCCTTTTCCTTTCCAATGAAAATTATTAATGTTATTATGTAAATGGAAAACTAAATATTTTAATTATGTTACCTTAGGGTGGATTCCAAGCTAGCGATATATCACTAATTTCATGCTCACATTGTTTTGTAGGATACAAGAAAGATGGCGAAATGGTGTTGTGTAATTCATTGTTTATTATTGCTATTTATATAGGTCTATATTGGAAAATGTATATATGTATAATGTAGTCCCATGTTATAGAAAATTTGTATTTTAAATTTTTTAATATGTATGAGATGCTAGTTTTAGGAATACCTTGGCAAATGTGCATTTAATCATAGGTGTAATTTTGATTCATATATATATATATATATATATATATATATATATATATATATATATATCTGTGTGTGTGTGTGTTAAATGAATTTGAATTTAATTTTTTAGCATTTCTAGTGTGCAATAGATGATTAAATAATTAATGTTGTGTTTCTTACATTGAAAACGTAATAAAGGAATCTAACCACAACAACCAACCCTAGTATAAGATTCGTGCATAACTAGTCTTCATATGTGATCATTTTTAGCGCAGAAGAAATTTAAACCGTATAATGAACTTAAACCTTGTACTTGATGGCATCTCCTAGTTTAGGTAAATAAGACCCCTAGTTTGAGTTTAGCGTCGTAGTCGGTATGTTTAGCAACATTGTAGTGAACCCCTATTTTAGGAACGACATGATCCAACTTTATCAGTAGTATGTGGTTTGCTTCTAGGTTTGGTAACCATGCTTGGGGTAAGGAAAATGTCTTCTGTTCAAATCTAACACTGTGTTGAGTGGTGAAGACTGCTTTAGAAGTCACCTTAAGAGTCCTTGTTCGAAGAAAGGACTATGCAGTGTAACCTTACCATTTATGGAGTAAGTAGAGCTTTTACTCCCTTAGTATCCTAGTGGACTAACAAGTCTTACAAACTTACATTTATATTTTTTCTTGTCATCGAATGAACTCCTTGTGGGACCCCTAGATGACACAAATGGAGAGAGTGAAATAGTTGTTCTATGACTTCAACTCTTGTTAATAAACTCTTTAGTTCCTCTCAGCTAGATGTGTTACCTTGGTTGCTAATAGCATAACACCTTAGTCTTTCATTAAGTTTTCTTAGCAAAAATATGTCCTCTCACCTTAAACTCATATAGAGTTGAGGCGTAGATCTTTAGGTGCAATTGGAAATAAAATAAACCTCAGTTGATTAGGAGGTTAACTTGAGGTTCATGTGTTGTTATAATTTTTCCAATAATATACTTCTTCAAGATGTTAGACAAGTACTTTCGTAACTCTTTATGTTTTAAAGTGATGCCAAAAAAGATACCTAAGAAACAATATAAATGAAATGAGAAACAAGAGTATATGTGATAATGATTTAGGACCAAATTTTCACTTGAAGTCCTCATGGTTGATTTAAGCATTGACATTTTGTTTAGAATGGTTACAATTTGTTCTTGGTGGGATTGGGCATTTGAGCCAATATAGAGTTGACTAAAAATTAAATAAAATAAAAATATTTCATGTAAATGCTTAATTGAATCAAATTAAATTTGGAACTAAAACAACCATAGCACGAGAAAAAGTGTGCTTCTAATGGAAGGAAGTTTATAGGAAAGGGAAACTTGAACCTTCACCTCCTTTGAATCATATTATTTCTCTCTTGACAACTTATGGTTGTTCCCCTTGCATAATGAGGTTAAAATTAAACGTCAACTAAACATATTTTGAGAAACAAACCTTTAGCATAAGAGCGAGAGCATTAGGAACTTTGTATGCAATTTGAAATATGGAAAATAATTATGTAAGTTATGGAGATTGTCATAAGGGATAAAGAGCAAACTTAAATGGTCAAACTATAAGTTGAACGTGGAATGAACTTATGAATCTCTAGGTGGAAAAAGGAGAAATTTATTCTAACATAATAATGTTATTGGAATGTTAATTGTAACGAAGACCTAATCATGGTAATGGTGTGTTGTTGGTTTGCCAATCCTTAAGTCCCTTTTCTTGTGGTCGGGTTATTGCTAGCATTCGTTCATTGGGGAAAGTGTTTTATCGACATGCATATGGTGGTGTCATGTGTCTATGTGAGTCGATGACTTATGTAAGTGATGTATGCATTGTTGAGTTCCTCTACTTGGAAGCTTGTGGTGTTGCATTTCGAGCAATGTTTGGGTGGACAAAAAGACAACTTTGAAGTGGCTCCATGTTATTTGAACTTTGAATTTGTAGAGAACAAGGGGATTTAGAAATCCCCCTTTTCCGACATCTTGTTGTGATTCAGTAACCGGTTAAGTGGGCGGAAGGGAAGTCCCTCCCTTCAACACTTCCTTCTGCACATCCATTTTCTCACACTTCTGGTCCTCACCCTAGATCTCAAAGTGACTCTCTAATACATCCCCCTATGATTGTCCTCCTGAGCATAAACCACTAGGTTATCAGGATTAAAATCCTTCCACCATTCTTGTAATATGTAAATACTAATAGATTAGAACAATTCATCCACTATTCATATTGTAGCATCAAGCACTCATGTTTTGAGAATTTTTAGGAAGAAACTTATATTTACGCCGGAGGCATGGCTATAGTGCACTCAGTCTCCAACGACAACAGTGTGCAGCTTCCTGCTGCTAGTCATCCAATCCTCCTTCTTGACCAGCTCGTCATCCATTGCTCTCCGCCGACCTCCTTCTTCTTGCAAGTTTTTAGTCGTCCATAGACTGCCACGCAGGTTACATACATATAGTTATTTTGTGTATATCGGCGCATGTCTGACTACAAGGGTTTTTTGTTTGTTAGCATTTGTCTTTTTTCTGAAAATATCTTCTTGCTGCCTCTGAATCCCTGTTAGGCGGATACAGGTTGGTTCAGTTTCCCATCTTCCTTCCAATACTACATACACCCGCTTGCAAATTTGTGGGTTAGGCCTCTTCAACAATTCCCACCGAACCTCGTGGCTCCGTCTCTGTATTTTGCAGGTTTTCATACTCTCTGAAAACCCTGGTTGTATATCTCGCCACCATATCTTTCGAATATCTGAACATGCCATTTTCTGGGTTATGTTTTCCTCGCCATTTATGAACATGCCATTTCTGTTGTTTCAGGTCACACCATCATCTCGAGGACACTCCCTGCCTTTGCCAAAAGAGGAGCTTGGAAACAGGGTATGGACATCCGCCAAAGCATAATAGAGAATGGAATTTTGTCAGATGATGTAGTTGCAAGTGCCCTGTAGACATGTATGCAGAATTTGGAAGCATTAACAATGTACTCAAAGAGATGTTGTCTTATGGAATGTCATGATTGCAGCATATGTTCAATTTAGACTTGCAAAGAGATTCCAATGGCTCCCAAGAAGAGAGGGTGCTTCCGCCATTTCAAAACCCGTGTCTTAAAAAGAGAAAGAAACCAAAGAAGAAGTGGTTGTGGAGAACAATGTTCCCGTGAATGCTAGCCAGTCCTAAGACATTGTCATTGACCATTGGTATGTAAATTTTTCTTTGAGTTTTCGATTTTGGCCGACTGGCATGTAGCTCAAAGACTAATGGTTCATGGATGCGATCCATTACCAAGAAGAAGATGTCTAGCTAGGGCTCCTCAATATTATCAGAAGCCATTTCCTATCAATGAATCCCTCTGGAAGCTTCCTGATGATCGAAATGTTCGATGGAGGGCATTACCAGTGCAAGAATTTTACATGTTTAGAAAACAGTAAAACTCGAAGAGGATTCTACAAGTGTGCTCAATGTTTTAATATCACACAATATGAATTACGTAATTGGGATTTTGGGTTTATAACTATGGGTAGTGCTTGTTTTGGTAAATGTTGCAGAAAATGCAATCATGTGCATAAATGCTGGAGAATAACTAACGGGAATTGATTTTCAGAAAGATTTGTATTTTGTTGGTGGAGATGTAATCAGAACAGAGGAGGTAATTTTTGAAAAGGAAGTCCCATCTATCTATCAGACTGCTCGGTTTGGGGACTTCTCATATGTAATTGGTGATCTTCCTGCCGGGAAATATTTTGTTGATCTTCACTTTGCAGAGATAATCTTCACAAATGGCCCCCCAAGGATGCGTGTTTTTTATGTCTTTATACAGGAAGAAAAGGCGAGATAACTATATTTATGTTACATGTATGTTTTCACTGTTTCCTAGTTGTAGTGCATGTTTTAAAAAGTTGAAATCATGGCACAGATTCTATCTGAGCTTGACATTTATGCTCGCGTTGGTGCCAATACGCCCCTTGTCCTGATGGATGCCCCAGCAAATGTCATTGATGGAGGAAATTTAACTATCAGATTTGAGGTAATCATTGGCAGCCCCATTGTCAGCGCAATATGCATAAGAAAAACACCTCACTTTGGTATAAAATCAATCTTTTAATTATTACAATCAGAATGTATTTTATACATGGCTCTGATGAAATTTGCAGATTAAGGATTGAGACTGCAAAAGTTTGATATGTTACTGACACAGGTAAGCTTCAGGTGCAAAGATGAATATACAATCACATACATTTAGAGAAAATATTCTACGTAAACGGATCAAGTCCCTGAACTAATTGTAGGCGAAGAAGACTGTAATCAGAAGGTAAGGATGAGATAGATAACTCTTATTTTCTGTCATCTTAGAGCACAAAAAAATTTACAGAAATGTTTTTCACACTCACAGCCATCAGAATGCTATTTTTAGAAATCATTCATGCTATTCCTTCTGAAATTAGTATTTTTAGGATAAAGTTCAGGGAATAATCAAAATGCGTTTCAATGAATTTTCAGTGTAGAGGCAGAAACTCTAAATCTGTTCTGGAGTACAAAAGGAAGTTCAAAGAGCTTAGTAAAGATTTTGAATTAAAGAAGAAAGAATGTCACGAGGCATGGATGTCCCTGGAAGACACCAATCGCCAACTTGAAAAATTAAGAAATGAACTGATGCGCAAGTGTATGCATGTGGGCTCCTTAATTAGGTACGAAGGACAATGACCTAGCACTTCTACCTTTACCTCTCTTATGTCAAAATGTGATATGAGATTCATTTTGGTAGAATTTATTTATATATTTACAGCTTAAGCAGTGGAGGGCCAAGTGAATGGGCTAAGGGACCTCCAAGACAAGCACGTGAGGGAGAAGAAATTGTGGGTTTCTCAAGTGTATCTTTTGAGTGAAAAATTCAAGGTAAGAACTGCGAAGCGTATACTTTCTATTTATCAAGAAGAAGGATTGCTCTAACTACCAACTGTTTAATCTTGAGCTTCATTTGGATTTTTTTTTTTGGTGATAATGGCAAATATTGAAGAGTGAATGTGCTGAAGTATCAGAAGAGGCGAATTCCTATGCCTCTTCCTTCGCTGATATCAGTCGAATGACTTCTGCTGTGCAAGCACTTGGTGAGTTTTTAATCGCTTGCATTCTTTGATTCTCTTCTTAAAGCTATAGCCTAAGATAACGACGATGCTGATTTTTAACTTCTGTTAGATCAAATTGGTCTGTAGGATCCAGTTAAAGTGTAGAAATTGCAAATTTGCTTTGAATCCTCTCTGCAAAGTATGATTTGCAGTTGTATTTGTTGACACCAACCTTCACCATCTTTGGACTCTTCCTAGCAGAAGTGCCATGGCAATCTATGGACACTTCCCACTTGACATGCCTAGGAAGAGAAGTAACGAATAAGAAACATGTCAATATAAAAAATAATTAAATCCAAAATGAGATAAAATTGAAAGAGAGATTATTTTTACCACCCCAATATTCGAAAGAAAACTCGAAGAGAGATCAACCATGTTTACTTGTGTAGTCAGTTGATGTTAGATATGTTAGAAATGTGACAACAAAGTTAAATGTTGGATATGTTTGTGGTGCAGTTTGTAGCTCACTTCCCAACAGGGGGGGTGTGGGGGGCAACACCCCCCCACTACTGTTGTGGGGGGGTCTAGGTGGGGGCGGAGTCCCTGAAGCAAAAATTAAGGAGTCAAACCCCTGTTTTCTAAAAAGAAAAATTTATGTAAAACTGTTAAATTCTATTTTTAGGAAGAAAAATCCTAATGGCATTTTTCCACTCTATTTTTAGGAGGAATCCTAATGGTACTTTGTCAATTAGCTGTATTTATCTTTGTGGAGAGCCCAATAGCTTACAACGATTTTACATGTAATATGTTCATCTTGAGTTAATAGAAACTTGATATCTTGCACCATGGATGTTTCCTTAGCTTTGCTAGGGATTTACCATATAAATCTGGTGTTTTATCTCTTGTGTCTTTGGTATTTGTCTCTATCTCTGTAAACTGTTATTCTGATAATCAACTTTCTGATTATTGATTTTTGTATGTGTCTAGCTTCCTAACAGTTGATTCAATATGAATTTATGATTTATACAATGAATTACCATTAATCTAATTTTCTCTTTTTGCAGTTGATCAACATGAAGAACTGAAAGTCCAGTGTATGGAACTAAAAGAAAATTTTATGGAAGAGTGTAAGGAACGCAAATAGCTGTACAACAAATTGCTAGAGCTCAAAGGTATTTTAATGGTTCCGACTTTCTAATTATCCCCATGAAAGCTATTGCATCTAGAGGACAGATTCTGAAATTATATATTCATTTCTCTGTATAGGAAATATTAGAGTCCTCTGTAGGTGTTGCCCATTGAGTTCTGAAGAGGTTGCAAAAGTAGCTGTTTCTATAGTAGATTTTGAAGCTGCCAAAGACGGTGAGCTCAGCATATGAGCCAATGGGGCTCACAAAAGGGTCTTCAAATTTGATTCAGTTTTTACACCACAAGACAATCAAGGTGAATGTCATGTCATGTCACTTGGTCTCATTTTTTTTTTCCTTTGAAGCAATTTACTGTTTGGGTTAAGATTAAACTATATATCTAATGGACCTTTATGCAAAGAATTGGAGGAGAGATGTGCATGAGCTTATAAATGTTTAATGGAGTAATTGATTTGTCATTATTGATTTTCTGGTAGTGGATGTTTTTGCAGACACTACACCTGTCGTTGTTTTAGTTTTGGATGGCTACAATGTTTACATTTTTGCATACGGAAAAACTAGAATTGGGAATACATTTACAATGGAAGGAACAAAAGAAAATCGCAGTGTTAACTGTAAAACATTGGAGGAACTCTTCAGATTATCTAATGAAACAAAAGGGCAATTCAAATATGACATCTCTGTCAGTGTGCTAGAAGTATACAATGAGCATATTCGAGATTTGCTTGCAGCTCCTCCTCAACCAGGACAAACCGTAAAGAAGTAATTGCTAAACGCATTGCATGAAATTATATCTTTTACTATTTTTCTTAACTAGATTGTCATGATATAGCTCTCAAATATGTATAAAATGTTGCATGTGATGTTGATAGGTTGGAGATAAAGCAGGTAGCTGAAGGGGTCCATCATGTTTTGGGGCTTGTTGAAGCACAAGTTCATAGCATGAGTGAGGTCTAGGAGGTGTTGCAAACTGGAAGTTGTGCTCGAGCTGTTGGCTCAACTAATGCTAATGAACACAGCAGTCGATCACACTGGTGTTTGATTGGATTCAAATTTGCAATGCTTTATTCTGTAACTTGGACGTGCATCATGCTTTTGCTATGCTCAAAGATTTCTTCTTAAACATTTTAATATTTTATTTAGACATTGGTGATTAATAGTGGTTTTGTTACCCTTTAAGATAATGCAGATAATTGATGCTTTATTCTTTACCTCGGACGTGAGTTGTGTTTGATCTCCAATAATTCTATGCATTGGCATTTGTAGTATACTTTGTGTGATGGTTAAGGGTGATCTTGGAAAGTATTTATTTTTCCGGTGGGTTTAAATTTATGTGTGTGGTGAAGTAATTCATGGTTTGAAATTTATTTGTGTGGGGTGAAGTAATTCCCCTTTTTGAAATTGATTGGGTTTGTAAATTCGATTAATACTACTTTTGGGATGAAATGAAATTTTTGTGTTTGGTGAAGTCATTCCTCTTTTAGTTTTAATCTTGGTCACTACCCCTTTCGGGTTTTTGGATTTTTAATTTTAGCTATTTCTACTTTTGGGGTGGATTGAAATTTCTCTTATTGAGGTAAAAAAATTCCTCTTTCCAAATTTACTAAGATTTATTGTTTTGGGCTGGAAAGCTTCATGGTCGGGTGTGCAGCTTTTAGTTTTACGTTTCCTCTGGAGAGTAGATTGGAGTTAATCGATAAGGTTTAATCATGCACATACAATGAATATTTACCATGGCTCATTCAGCAAACGAATGATGACCTTATTGAACAGATCTCACAGCAGTCTCCAGATGCCTTCCAAAAAATAAGTTAGGCTTTTATCAGCCATGTTTCTTTGTTGGTTCAATTCAAGAATCGATCATTTGTCATTGATGGTTCTACCATAAATGTTAGGGAGTCTACCATAGCTGGCACAGATTCGAGTCACCGATTCACTGCTGAAGATGCCACACAATCCTGAGTGTCCAACCTTGAATCTTAGGGATTTTACAATAGCTTGCATGGATTTGATTCACAGACTGACTCTTAAAGTCTGCTCATAATCCCAAGTATCCATTAAAAATTTATTCTTTTAAATTTTGGGGTGGTGAGGTCAGGGCTCTAATACACTCAGTAGTAATGTCATAGATTTGAATCATGGACTGACTCCCAAAGACTGCACATAATCATAAGTATTCATTAAAAAATATTATGTTAAATTTTGACCTGGTGAGTCTCAGCGCTCAAATATAGTCATTAATATTATCCCGTACCAATTTCAAAGCATGTATTCTAGAGACATACATTAGGTCTCTGCATTCCCTGATGACCTCTTGTAGGTGGATATACACTGGTTCTTTGCAATTGATCTGAGCAACCTGGGGATTGCACTTAAGGAATCATGCCAGTCCAACAAACATTAAAGGCCTGATAGTGTGAACTTCACATATCTTGCAACAGGGTTCACACTTTTCATGTCAAAGTATAAAGTTGTTATTGGTAAAGATAGTGACAGAGTAATTTGATTAACATTGAGAAACCACAGGTTATGAAAATTTCCCATTTTTTACCATCCCATTCAAATGATAGTGATAAACCTGAGTGTAACTTTTGTTGTAGTGCTTTGGAGCCATTTGGCATCGACAAACACACTGTGACAAAGTTAAGGAAGGTGTCTACATTAATTCCTATCACGCCATCAGAACAGACCATTCACAACAGAACATTCATTGATGTTAATTTTACTGTTCTTAGCTATGTTCTTTCAACACAGTATTATTTATCTACTTTATAAGCCTATGGTGTTGTTGATTCTGCTTACTCAACATTAGTTTTAAAATTTTTAACTGTTTGTTATGGATATAACCTTTTTAGATTGCTCTTAAAGAGTGTGATATTCACTCAGTGTGCTGATCTGTAATACAGTCCCATTGACCTATTTTGTTCAGTACAAATTTCCGTCTACAAAATTATTTTGCATGAGAACAAATCTGTCTCTCAGGGACTTATAAGATAGACACCCCGAGTATGATTGAACTTTCATTGATTCTATCACACGAAATTCAACCAAACAATAACCAAAGATGGATCTATAGAAGGTAAAAGGAGGGTTTTTTAGGTCCCAGCCTAACCTTCATTTCCTGGGTGGATGGAAGTCTCTTGTGGGAATAAGGGAGCTTTATTAACTTTATATTATTTCATTGATCAAATAGTCATACCCCATGCGTACCTCTCATCTGAGGTGACTACTTGATTGTGGTGTCTTAGACAAAGGACTATCATTCTCGAGTGTGGTGTCAAAGATCTCTTGTCCATCTTGAATGTGTAGAATTTTTGTGAGTGGTATTTGAACACATTCCTTTTTGCACCAGAGCCTTAATATTGCACATCAGATCAATTGGTCATCTCAACACCCTGACATTGAAGTACATGTAATGAAGCTATTTAAAACTTTTAAGATGCTTATTTTTTTCATCACAAGCACACAAAATATTGACTGCAATGTCAATAGGACTTAGTGTAAGAATTTTGAAATGATGGCTAAATAAGATTATGTAGCCATGTCCAATGAGAACCCAACCCCACTGTATAGAATCTTGACTGTTTAAGAAATGATACTGATATGAGGGCTTCAATTTTTATCTTTTTAATTCACAAAACATTCGCCCCAATATTAATTGGACCAGTAAATGTACATGATCATTTCCGAGCTTAATTGAATTTCCTCGATGGTTTGGTTGGAGTCTTAAATATTTGTTTATTCTTGTTGGTTCAAGGGTAAACCATGAACTTGGTGTCAGTGAAGGATAATTTTATGTTATGTTTGCTATTTGTCTTCTAATTTTTGTTGTAATGTGTATGCATGACAGACACCGTGGCTGAAAATATGTTCCATTGGCAAGCAACAATAATGGGTCCTGGTGATAGTCCATATGCAGGAGGTGTATTTTTGGTTACTATTAACTTTCCACCTAACTACCCATTCAAGCCTCTAAAGGTATTCTTCCTTTAGTCCTAAAACCTATGCGAGTGTGGCAATTGTACTTATCTTGGTCAGCATTTTCATCTCTCTCTCTCTCTCTCATATCCACATTCATGTCGGTAAGAATCTCTCATGTGGGTAAGAGAAGTACTTTCCTTGCTCTTGTTCCTTTGTCCCCAAGGATGAAACACAAGGGAGTTCCATTCACATTTCCTCTATCAGTCCTAAGTAGCTCCAAACAAACAAAATGTTTTATAACTAACTATATAGAGACAAGAGAAGGGGAAAACCTTTGTTCATATAAATGAAGGGGTGTTAAGGCCAACCTTAATCCTAAGCTACCCTCTCTGCCCCCTTCACACACGCCCACATGTGGAGATTGGAGAAGCATAAGCACATATACATGACTGCAAGTTATATGCACAGTCACGTTGAAGTGTGTGATTTTTTTCCGTCTGCATATAGATGTGAAAAGGTAAAAATGCCTCTATTTATGACTCTTATTTCTGCACCAGGTATTCTTGTTTTATGCCCTTTTGATGAGATTGGGTTATTTGGTGATAAAAGCATGATTGTGTCCCAGTTTTTTGTGGAATCTTTCATTTGACTTGGCTGTTGAAAGGAAATGTAAAAAAATATCTTGATTTCTTAGAGTTTTTAATTTTACTGTAATTGTTCCTTTTTAATCTTTTTCTGGTAGTAATCACCACTTCAGAAATTCGTCGTTGTTGCAAAACTATCAGTTGAATATTTCCAATAGGTTTTTGCTAGGATAATAGTGATTTTTTTTTTATGTATGGGTGAAGCTTGTTGATTGTCTGAACTTTGAGGTATGTGGAGCATATTCCCAAAAAGTTCACTTAAAGAATTTTCTGACCTAATATCTTGCTTTGCTCAGTGGAACATCAACATGGTATCCTGATCTGCATAAGAGAAGGGACTGCTTCTGCCTTGGTAACAGATTTATCATTTTATGAATATTCTTATTGACATGTGAAATGAGCCTTACCATGCTTGACTGGAGGAGCCAATTGACAAAATATAAAAGTTGAAGTGGTTCTAATAAAAAACATCTTCAGTCAAACATAAAAGAACAAATTATTAAAGGATTGCAAATAATGTAATTGTAAAAATCACTAACGTTCTTGAGGCAAAAAGATATACTTTAAAATTCCAACTACAATTCATGATGATTTCTATATAACTCAATTGGGGTTTCTTGCTGCACCTACAGTTATTTTAGGTCCAATGTCTGAAAAGGGGTAGATATGATGCAAAAAGTAATTGAAATAAAAAAAAAAAATAGAGTGGCAAAGATTATTTAGGAACCCATATTTTCTTGCTTGATATTCAGTTTCAACAAAAATGAATGAACCATGAGGGGTATATATGATGCAAAAAGTAATTAGAGGATAGGTGACAAATATTTAGTCACCCATATTTTCTTGCTTAATATCCACTTTCAAGAAGATGAATGAAGCATGAGGGTTATCGTACACTGACTCTGACATATGGTTTAGCTACATCAATATATCACAAGCTAAATTTATCGAGAGGTATTGAAGGAACTAGGAACAAAAGCCATTTTTATTTCAAAGTGAAGCTCTTACTGTGAATACTCTTAGTTTGGTTGCTGAGCTTATTCAGATTTAGGAAATCAGTGCTATCATGGAATGTCTCAAGTATAACCTTAAAGAATAATTTGAAACTATTTCTTATTAGCATAGTAGATGGTTAGGGTGTGGTATGGGTAAAGGTTTTTATAATGATTCAAACTACTACTTTATTTTTTATGGGAGAATTTATCAGTGATTCTATTGTCATCAGAAACATGAAGAGTTTAAGTCGGTTTTGACCCTGTATGTTTGTGGATTTGGTTATCATTCGCATCAATTAAGGCCTTTTGAGGATCTCTTTCTGAGGAAGAAGATAAATGATGGAAGGCTGTCAATTGAATAACATTTCCTCTGTGAAATATGTACACTGACAATCTTTCTCATGAATTTTGATTGCAGTGCCCAAATGGTCATACATTATGTCATGCATGTAAATCCAGGGTCAACAATTGGTGTCCAACCTGTAGGTATGACCTTGGTAATATCAGATGCTTGGCTCTTGAAAAGGTGACAGCATCTTTAGAGCTTCCTCTATAGTAAATTGAAGCATGAATGTAAGGTAGTCGGTGGTATTCCATCTTTGGTGGCTCATTTGAGAGAAGACCATAAAGTTGATTTTCATGATGGTCCCACCTTCAACCACCGATATATAAAGTCAAATCTACATGAGGTTGAGAATGCTACTTGGATGCTAACAGTGAGTCCTTATATTATCTTACACACAATCTCCTTGCTCTATTCTTTGGTCTATGTACTGGGCATATGGTTCATCATTGTTCATTATATTTCTTTTATTTGCAGGTATTCAATTGTTTTGTGCAACACTTTTGTCTTCATTTTGAAGCATTACAATTGGGCACAACCCCTGTTTATATAGCCTTTCTGCATTTCATGGGAGATGATAATGATGCTAAAAACTTCAGCTATAGCCTTGAGGTTGGAGGCAGTGGTCCAAAATTGACTTGCCAAGGAATTCCTCGAAGCACTAGAGACAGTCAAAGGAAAGTTCGGTACAATCATGATGGATTAATTATACAAAGAAATATGGCACTTTTTTTCTCAGGCAGTGACAGAAGAATTGAAGCTTAGATTGACAGGACGCATATGGAAAGAGCAATGATCTTTTTCAACTTCTCCTGACCAGGACAAGAAAGTCACATGCCCCATTTGATGAACTTATCCTGTCCAGGTCAAGAGAGTCACATGCCCCATTTGATTCGTCTTCTCCCTCTTGCTACTAAACCTTAATGTAAAGTATTAGACCCCTTTAAAAAGCACACTCTTATTGTAAATCATCCATAGATAGAAAAAAACTTTTGATGAAGATCCTTGAAGTTGACTGCAACACAGCACATGTATTTTTGCCGTGTACTAACTTTTATAATTATCCAACATTACAAACATAAAACTGGTACATTGCATTACACTCCAACTCCTAATGACACATCAACGGCGTAATCTTGCTCCTCTCGGAGCGACCACTAGTTAATATGCAGTATTATATTGTAAACAAAGAGCGCTAAGAGTAGATCTACAAAATAGGAATCCAATCCACCACGCATCTAAAATTCTATCCCATTAATAAACATCTTATCATAAATAATGAATTGTAAATGAAATGCGAAAACATTTATTAATTTTTTTTTTAAAATTGTTATTGAACAAACAAATTTTTACCTCACTGGTCTCTTGGGCGGTGGTGTCAAAAATGCTTCTGCTTTTCACAATTCAGTTACTGTTATCATTCATAAAGTTGGATTTGTCTTTGAAAAAAAAGCTGCAAATATTTCCTCCAAAATATAAAACTCTTATTACTTTATTATCTGTTTTAAAGCCATCTGGTAGTGAAGTGCTTAAGTAATCTGTGGAAATTACATGGACGAAAGGCGTAGCCAGTTCTCACTTTGTTCATTTACTATCGACGGACAATGTGACTCACGAACCATACACGGGGAGGTTATAAATCCGTCATTTGTTTAACTACAATGAAGAAGATACTATTTATATGATTAGTATGGAGCTGGTGCATATGTTTTAGGATCTCCCAACCGGTAAGCCTTCACACCTCCCGATGTGGGAGCTGGCGCAGTCTGGTACATCATTCGCCTTGAACGTGTTTTGTGAGCCTCACACAGCTGTGGTAAATGCATTCCTATACATCAATGCAATTTAATTTGTTATAAAGTTTCTCCAAGAAAATCAAATATTTCATGTTAATAGAAAGTTTCTCCAAGACAATCAAATATTTCATGTTACAGAATTATGGCGGCGAGGGTAGGATAAGGTACCTTCTGCTGCTGCGAGATTGAGGTACAGATCGACAACATTCGGGCAGCTGTTTTGACATTTGTCTGAGCACAATTTGGATGTGAAATGAGAATATGAGGAAAGATCGTCTGTGGACATGCCGACACACATCCTCTGCAAACCACATGCCTGCACACACTCCTCGCTCTCTATCCATTCCACCAGTTTCTCCGCCATTATTCCCGACGACTGCGATGCCATATTGGAAATCCGAGATATTATTCAATAAAATTACATAGCAACACGAGCAGCAGCAATTCCAATAAGTATAAGTATTGTTAGAGAAAGTATTACTTGACACTGGTATTCGACGGATGCTTCATGTGTTGCGGCTGCGAAGGAGTATGTTTTCCTGAGCACGCAGCGAGATCCTGTCGATGACACTGCAAAAGTGCACATTTCCACCGGCAGCTTCTCACATTCCACACCTCCTTCACCTGCTCAAATCACCATATAAGAAAAATATAAATTAAATCAGATGCATACATCTATAGATTTTAGATCTAGCAAATAACGGATCAACAAAGAATCTTGAAATTCATCTCTCTCATCACTGCTTCTTTTTACGAATTGAATATTACTAAAAAAAAAGGTTGAAAATCGTGATTCTGTCGAAACGAATCATACAGTAATTTCATTCGCGTCTTCCATCAAGAAAGGAACAGAGTCATACCGATTACGAGAACACTATGCATGCACAAAAGCGCAAGAGAATAGTAAATGCAACTGTCATCTCCGAAGCCATTTGTTTATGCAATCTCCTGCCAAAGAAAAATCAGTAACAAAAAAGGGTAGGAATTGCAAGGGTGATTGTGAACAATAAGGGAAGCGTTATGAGTCGTATTTATAGACACGCTTGGCACGAGACCTGAGCAAGAAAACTTACTATGGAAAACTGTAAAGTCAATCCGCAAAAGTTGGCTAATTACATAGAAATGTTGAGTGTGTGTGTCTACAAACGCTTTTGTTTTTTCCACAAAGACTTCTGTTGGAGAAGCAGTATAAGCTGTCCAGTAAAAGTAATGGGTTTCGTAGAAATGACGAAATGCTTTGTATTTGTAATGATAAAAGGTTTCATGTGTTTTTTTGCCGATCTATAATTGCGGAGCTCGGTCCAACGAGAAATTTGTGAGGCTAAAAAAGATGATCGTTACATTGGAAGTCTAAAATAATGACTGAAAAATGTCGTGTTTCAATAATTGTTCTAATACGAACTTGTTATTTACGCTGCTTAGTCAAGAGCGTTAGTTTTGGCGTGTAACACGGTTCTCGTAAGTCGTATACTCCAAAAGATACGATTGCAAATGTGAAATAGCGAATCATTTTTCAGCGTGTTCTTTGGGGTTGAATACCACTCAAATGATGGTGACTTGTGCGTTTGAACGGCTTGTTGCAGTTGAGACGTGATGTTTTTAATTAGTCGAGACTAATTATTCTCATTTTCAATTACACTTTGTTTTAAACTGGCAATCTCATGTGTAGAAGTGATGTGATCCCTAAACGGTATATGTTATTTGATTTAGAGAGATAGTAGTTTTCTAGTTGAAGTTGATAAGGGATGTGATTGATTTTGTAAGTGTAGGAATATAGATTTAGCATTAGATTTAAAGGTTCTATGTCTACACTTCAATTTTTTACAAATTCATATATATACATTTGTAAATCTTATATCATGAGTGGTAGCATTTGCAGACTATTTTATTTGAACTAAACATGAATACATGAAGATTTCCGTACATTTGCAGATTTTATATAATGAGTGGTAGCTTTTTGTGGCTACTGTTTTTGGCACTAAACTTGAATACATTTGATACCTCTTTAGATAGTTAATTACTTTTGTAGTTGATGTGGTTTATAATTATTTGGGGGAAATTGTGTTAGTGTTGCAACGTGTTTTAGACAGTGGTTGCATCGGTTGTTTAGTTCGTTTTTTGTTGAAAAATCCTTTTTTGTACTGTCGATAACAATTTGTAAGAATTTGCAGGGCCCATTTTCAATTTAAAATTCAAGTACTTGCAAGAAAACATGGAACATATGAACAATCGACGACAATTATGGCCCTTTTGTAGTAGTTTGAAGGTCTTGTTTTGTTAGTGTATAAAGTATTTCTCTTCTATACTCTTCACAAACCATCAATTAGGATAAGAACCAGTTCTCAAAAGTTGCACTTCAATCAAATGATTAGTTCTATATAAATTTCATATCAAGCACTAATTCCTACATAGGTAGCTTTGAACCCAACACAGAAATTGTGTTCATATGAATAAGCTAGGGTTCCATCCATCCTTTGCGTGGGTACTACCACAGGAAGATTATCAAGAATCTTGTTTTGGAAACATGTAAATCCTATTAAGAAAAAAAAAGTATTAAAAGGTTTTAAAATGGCAACTGTTAAAAATAGATTATCCCAGTTGTATGGTAGTTCTTATTTAAAGCGATATATTAGCCATGAAATATGTCGACTTACATTTGAACACGATATTCATCATCTATTTTCTCCTTCAAACTCTTTGAATCTTGCAATAATTTAAATAATAGAAATCAAAATGAATTTGTGTCTTAGTTGAAGTTAACTTATTCACCTTCGACTACAACTCATTGCTCTAAACACCAAATACGATTATATTTCCCTCATTTTTATAGCCTCATTTATCCGGTGTCTTCTTTATTCATAGACATGATTTGACAAGGATTTGATATATTTTGGACATTATGCTATGATATTTGACCTTCTTGGACATGTATGGTGATATAGGCGCATAGCGCTAACTTGACTTGAATAGTATGTTGACACCTTTCATTAGATGTTGTGGATACTAACTTATTGCAATGTTGTTTGGACCTAAGTGATATATCTTAGATACTTATTTTAGTCACATGTTTGGATTATATGTCCATGTATGTCATTTATATTTATCTCTATGGATAACTCATGGTAAATTGTCTGTAATTATGCATGTTTTGGCATTTACGATTCCATGAAGATGATATGATAGCATAGATTTCATTGATCATTTATTGAGTCGTTGATTCACATTGTATCAGACAGATGCATTTAATGTGTGCATTGAGTGTGCAGGTGATAGGTCACAGGAGAATGTGGGTTTCAGGGTGGCTACACAAATTGTACGTAAGCGGCCCATGGGGCCAAGCCTTAACCATGTTAGTTGTTTGAGGCCTTAATATTAGATTTCATTATTTTTGGCACCATGAGTGACCATCATTTGTAATGAAGTATGTCATGTAAAATTAATCTTGTTTAGGATATTTTATTTTGTTATGTAAACTTGGTTAGGGGACTTTATGGTTTCCACTTGCTTTAAGTTTTGTGTTTGGGTAATTGTGTATTTACTAGAGAGGATTTCGGTCACATATGAACCTTTGAGTGGGTTCGCACATCCTCTACACTTGTGCCCAAATGTGTCAAACCATAAATTGGGTTATTTGTGGTATTTTAAGTGACCCCTTTTTAGTTTGGGAGTTCACTTAGCATGAAAATAAGCCCTTGGACCCTACCCAAATAGGTAGAGGGCTTAATTTCAAGGCATAAAGGGAGTTTCTCTCCCATTTTCCCTCTCTTTTGTCACCATCCATGAAAGATGGATTTGTCTGTGTGTTTTGTAGAAAGTTACACAATCTTGTTTTATTTTCATTTTGGGCCTTTTGGGAAGGGAGTGTTAAAAGTGAATTTATCTTTTTATCTTTTTATTTTTGAATCTTTGACTTGGAGGGAATAGAGGGGTGACACATGTCACCCCCTCATTGATGATGAAATTTCTTGTCCTCACTTCAAATTCTCACTCATGGGGGAGATAGAGAACTTTTTTGGGGAGCTAGAGTGTTGAAGAGATTTTGGAGGTAGGCTCTTTGAGCTCATTTTATGTTTTATGTTATGTTAGATATTATCTTTGCTTATATTATAAACTTGTGTTTGTTTCATGTGTATTTGTTTCTTGAGTGTGGTTATCTTTTTATTTTCTCCATCCATCATATGGTTTGATGGATTTTGGAGTTTATGGGGGAAGAGAGAGGGGTTTTCCCTCTCATGGCTTGATGGGCAAGTCATGTAGGTTATTTTTAATCCCCTCATATGGTTTGAACTCCCTTCCCCATTCTTGGAGAGGAAACCCAATGATTTTGAAAATCCCCCCAAAAAGGATTTTGGTGAATGGGTGGAGTAATATGGAGGGTTTGATGATTTGGAGGAATTAAGAGGTTGTGAAGTTTCTTGTTTGTATTCATCCTATGGTTGGATCACACTTTTGGCACCTTGGATATCTCATCATATCTTCCCCATTTCAGAGGATGAATTTTTTTTTTTCCTCTCCTTTCCTTGTTTGAAAAATTTGGTATTTTTCTTAGTTTTTGGATTGTCTTACATGTGAAAATTTAATGTTGATATATCTCCCTATACCTTATGCACAATTGTGGAAGCTAGATTTCTCTCCCATGGGCTTGGGGGAGGCTAGCATGTCTTCTAACCTTCGAAATGCATGTAATGATACCTAAAGGTTGGGTGGTAAAACAATATTTTTCTCCTTTTGTTGGTTCTTTGAAAGACAATTAAAGTTGGTTCTCAAGTTGGAAGTTGGTTAGAGTTCTTGATATCTAGGCTTCTTCTTTTTGTCTCCAAATTGTGTGAACATCACTGTGGTGCCCCGTATAAAAGAAAAAACTATTTAATTAAATTAAATTAAAAAATGTGAGGGGGGGGGGAATGAATGCATTCAATGGCGTGATGAAGTGAGTGTCTGGGACTTATGGCGAGTGGCAGGGGTCTGTAAGACATGGTGGTGGAATGTGACAAGTGTGGAAGCATGAAAAAGGAAAGGGTGTCCATCAAAGCATAATGGAAATATGATTGTTGTCAGACGTTACAGTTGGAAATGTTCCAGTAGATAGTGTGTATGTAAATTGAAAAGTAAGCATTTGACATGTGAAATGTTCGACTAAGTCCCTGAAAATATGTTTCAATGGACTGTAACTATGGCAGGATTTGTATACAAAATGGGATTTGCTAAAAAGGCTCAGAAACTTCAAAAGAAAATGATTTTTGGCAGGCACATGGAAATGATATTCAACCACGTCCAGCAACCCCCCCTTCCTATGCAAAATTTGATATTTGGAATAGGTGGATGTTGAGCCTAGTAAAAGGTAAAGAAATTTTGTCCTTTTCACCATTCTCCCTGCACCAAATTAATGAGAGCTTTACTTATCCTTTAAAGCATAATAAATATTTTTCATTAGACATCATAGTTGCAAGTTCCCTGTGGGACACGTATGTAAATGTGGAACCTGTAGTGAAATTACTTGTATAATTTAGATTAAGAGAAACAATAGAACACCAAATAACACAATATTTCATAATAATGATCTCAATGTGCAATTAGAATATCTTCACCACTTCGAGGGGAAACCTCTAAACCATATAATAAGACTCAAATGCTCAAATGATAATGAACTACTACCTACAGTCCCCTATATATACTATTCATCTGCTATGGCAATCACCAAGGCCGACCTATTAAGCATAAGAAAGTATAAATGATATAATAAAATGATATGGTAAGCCACAAGTTGGCTACCCATATCCTAATACAAGCAATAGGTTAAGGGCATAGCATGACCTTCCCCTTAAAACCAACATTGTCCTCAACGTTGAATAATCTTGGATGTTTCTGTAGATAACGTTCATCCTCCCAGGTTCCATCTTCTATGCTTAGATTCTTCCACTTGATCAGATATTTCTTAATTTCTCTAGTTCTCAGCCTCTTAGTACGTGTTTGTATGATATTCTCTGGCTCCAAAATGATTCTTCCTCCTTGTAAAGTTCTGGTAACTCTGTCTGGGATTCTAATTTCTATCCAATAACCTTCTTTGGGCATGAAACATGGAATACTAGGTGTATGTGTGAAGATGGAGGCAACTCTAGTTTATAAGCAACAATGCCAATTTTCTGTAGAACCTGATAAGGGCCATAATATTTAGCAGCAAGTTGGTTGTCCTTTTTCTGTTGCTTTAGGGACATCTGTTCTTAAGGCTGGAGATGTAAAAAAACCTAGTCACCAATTTGAAAATATCTTTTGTTAGGAAATAAGAGATAAAATATGTAGAATAATCCCTTACAGAATCGCAACAGTAGAAACTAATATGCAGAAAATATTACAGATCTCAAATAAAAGTGTAGAATAAAATAACACAACACAGAGAGACAAGATTTAACGTGGTTCACCCAATTTGGGCTATGTCCACCAAGAATCACTTACTCAGATTTTATTACAAGCCTCCACTCTCTCAATACAATACCCAGATCCGTTTGGAGCTATGCTCAACAAACTCTATAAAATTCACACCCGAATTCAAAGCACATTTGCAATACATTTTCTTGTATATCTATCATATGCATAAGACCATATAAATAGACAATTGCTTAAGAAGTTTGATACAAAAACCGTGGGTATCAAAATAATGGGCAAAAACCGTGGGTATCAAAACAATGGTTACCAAAAAACCATGGGCCCAAAAACATCCCATAACGGTTACCCATTACCCATGGGTTAATAAACCACCCACGAAAATACCCGAGTGTAACACATAGAAGGTGTACCACACTCTAACATGAAAACAGGCTCCACAAACTGTTATCCAAAATTCACCCCCAAGGTAATTTTGATAACATGCATCAAATTCTTTAGTCCCAAGCAATTATATTGATTCAGGACGAAAAGTCATGTTTCTAGGGTCCCCTCATATTTCTTAAGCAAGTTCTGAGAAAAGGTGAAAAAGTTGCAAAAAACAAGCTTGGGCTAAGAAAAATCATGAAAAATGGCTAAGTCCTAGTCCTCACAGCAAGAGGGACAGTTGGGATGTCAGGGCGCGAATCGGCCGAAAGGCCGCCAGGTGGGCCGCAGAGCACTGGGAGATGGTTGGGACATTGGGATGCATAGGATGCGGAAAGCCGGTTTGGCCGAAGGAGAAAAGAAAATTGACTAACTGTTGCACAGATAAGGTTGGGGACCATCTGGGCTGAAAAGACGCGATAGGACACGAAAAGGTGAAGCGGACGCAAAGAGGGACAAGGAAGTCCATTTCAAGCGGTTTGGAAGAATCTGTCCCAGACAGCACTGGGACAGTTGGAACAAAAGTACACGGCAGACGCGGAGAGCCAAAGGAGCCGAGAGCCAATCAAATTATGCCACATGTCATCGGCCGAAAGAGGGACAGGGAAACCCAAATCAGGCGGATCGGAAGTTTTTGTCCCAGACAGTTTGGGACATCTGGGCCAAAAAGACGCGAAGGGCGTGAAAATCCGGGCAGGCCCGCAGATGAATCAGGAGATGGCCACGTGTCCACAAGGGAAGACATCCAAAATTTCAAAGGGCAAGGTTTGAAGCGTTGGCCCGAGCCAATAGGAAGAGAACACGTGTCCAAAATAGAAGGGGAATGCAGAGCTCGGGGAGAAATTGGAGAATTTGCCAAAGTTTTGGCTAAAAACTAAAAGGTGAAGGATGACCCCGCACACCCTGTCCTCCAACCAGATCATGCCACGTGTCCTAAGTGGCGGGGGACATGGGGAAAAAAATGAAAAAATGTTCCAAAATCATCAAAAAGTCAAAAAATTTAAGAAAACCCACGAGTATGGGAAGGAGAGAAAATTACGCATCCAATCAGTGCTTAACACGTGTCATCCAGGTGGCAGAGCGTCGAAAAAAATTTTGAAACTCATTTTTGCCTAATTTTGTGCCCTAAATCTTCATATCACCATATCTTTTGATCCAGAGCTTAGATTTGCATGTTCTTTATATCATTGGAAAAGCTTATAAAATTCTCTACATGATTCTGGTGTTAATCTTGAATTTTGGTGTATTCTGGAGAGAGAAAGTTAAGAAACGGCTATGATGCATGTTCATGGCTAGATGTGACATTTCAACGACCAAATTTAACGCAGAATGGGTCGCATTCTTCTACAATTCGGTCAAAAATGATAGGGTATGGGTTTGTAAGGTCCCCCATGCCATTTTAATGCATCTGCAATCAATGAGGAATGGGCCTCCCATTGTTTTGTACGTTTTCTCTCTCATGGGCTCGACCCATGCAATGTAAATGCCAGATTTGGCTCATTTCTAAAGAGGGAATATACTTTTTGGCATAGCAATCTTCTTCTTTCACCTCCAGTGAGTGATTGTTGCAAGAATCAAACCTTTTCAAAGATTTGTAACAATTTTTTTACCTCTTTGAGGCTGTAACGCAGTGGTTTTGACATTGGAAATGATAATGCAAGATTTGTGAATGGTTTTAGTCCTTTGTTTGTATTATCTGCTTCATTTCAGATCCTAAATTATATCTTATCAGTCTGTGTATGTTTTATGTTGCAATCCTTGGTTTGTGTCTATTTACATGACACAAATATTCACCACTCCTTTTGGTGCATCACCATCTTTAGTTAGTTTCAATTTTTACACTTTTATCCATGTCTCCTTGCATTTTAGAGTAGGATTAGGATTTGAACCTCTGTAGTTGTGTAAATATAGATCTAAATCAGAGGAGTGAGGAACCAGCCTCTAATCTGGAGATTCCTTATCTCAATTTCACAAAGTCGCCACACTTGGAGAGAGGTTTCCATGTTGTGCAATCACACTGGATGCTAGAGTGATCAACCTAGAATCCTGATCTACATCCAGGGGCGCTGTGAGCCTGCAAAAATAGTATGAAAAGATGTATTATACCACCATTCTACAAGTGGTATCCATTTAATCCACCTGTCCTGTTTATCTGATACAAAACAACGTAGATACCCCTCTAAGAATTTTTTTAACACTTATGTTTTCCCATCAATTTGAGGATGATAAGATGAATTGTGAGCTAGCTGAGTACCTAAACATGAAAATAATTCCATGTCCAAAAATTACTTGTGAAAATAGGATCACGATCACTTACAATTATCTTTGGGGTTCAATGTAGCCTTTAAACTCTCTCCAAAAAAATAGTTACGACTATACTAGCTGCAAATGGATGTGATAGGGCACAAAAATGGGCATATTTTGTGAGTGTAGCCAAAATCATGAAACTAACATTCTTACCCTTTGAACAAGGAAATCCAATGATGAAATCCATGAGAGACATCCCCCCATCTCTGGCTAGGAACTGGTAAGGGTTACAAAAGACCCGGTGTCTTACTTATTTCCCCTTTGTTCTATTGGCACACTAAACACTCTGATACAAAACTTTTGTACATCCCCCTTGATTCCTTCCCAAAATAATTCTCTTTTTATTCTATGGTATGTCTTCAAAAACCCAGAGTTTCATCCAATAGGTGAGGCATTTAGCTTTGTAAGAATCTTATGCTTTAACTCAGAATCTTTACTCGAGTATAACCTGTCCTTGTACCATAGGGCATTACCTTTCCACTCAAATTTGTTAGATTTCATAGATCCTTGCTTGATATTATGCATTAGAGATTGTGTATCCTTGTCTTGATCCCATTCCAATCTTGCTTCATCAACTCAATTAGTCGTCAACATGGACATTCCACATAGTAAGGCATCTGTGGATGTATACCTTCTAGGACAACGCATAAGCTAATACATTTTCTTTACCCGTTTTGTATATGATTTCAAAATCATAACCAAAAAATTTTGTTACCCACTTTTTTTTTCTCCTCATATGATAGCCTTTGCTCCAAAAATTCTTTGAGACTATCATGATCAGTTTTTACCTTAAAGTGTCTACCCATGAGATAGGCCTCCATTGCTTGATCGTATGAAGAATAGCCATAATTTCTTTCTCATAGACATGTTTGAGTATATCTTTTCCTTTGAATTGGTCTTCCTTCCTGCATTAGAACTGCTCCCAATCTTGATCCTGAAGTGTCACATTCAACAATGAAGGTTTTTGAGAAGTTAGGAGTAGCCAAAACTGGGGTG
The DNA here is from genome assembly GCA_019776745.2 of Taxus chinensis. NCBI lineage: Eukaryota > Viridiplantae > Streptophyta > Pinopsida > Cupressales > Taxaceae > Taxus > Taxus chinensis. The sequence goes on from CM034156.1 coordinate 562,163,604, forward strand.
CTACACATGGCTTCCTTTAGCTGCTGAAAGAATTTAGTGGCTACGTCTATCTAATGGAAGGAATCCTTCTTTAGCAATGCAGTGAGTGGGGTTGTTCTTCTACCATATCCCCACATAAATTGTCTGTAGTACCATGTTAGTCCTAGGAACCCATGAATATTTTTGAGATTTTTGGGCCTTGGCCATTCCACCATAGCTTTGATCTTATGAGGATCAACTTTGACAGCTTTATGGGATACAATTTGACCCAAGTACTCTACCTCTTATACACCAAAAGAACATTTGGATGGATTTACATAGAGAGTATGTTTCTCCAAAACTTCCAACACTTTATTTACATGTTGTACGGGTTCTTCCCATGTCTTACTATAAATCAATATGTCATCAAATAAAACTAATCCAAATTTGCTTTAAAATGGCCTAAAAAACGGTGATCATCAACTTTGAAAGGTTGAGGGCATATTTGTAAGACCAAAAGGCATTACCAAAAAATCTTAATGGCCCTCATGAGTCCTAAAAGCCATTTTATGAACATCTTCATCTTTTATTCGAATTTGATGGTACCCCGAACAAAGATCTAATTTTGTGAAATAAATAGCACCATGTAATTCATCAAGTAAATCATAAATTACTATAATAGGAAACTTATCTTTGATGGTGTGCTTGTTGATTTCTCAGTAATCTAGACACATCCTCCATATTTCATCCTTCTTACATACCATGACTACTAGTGAAGAATATGTGTTTTGGCTATGCCTAATGATACATGCCTTCAACATTTCCTCAACCATTTTCTCGATCTGACTTTTTTGGGAACATGGGTATATGTATGGTTTGATGTTAGGTGTTTGGCTCCATGGAATATAATTGAATGGCATGATCGTGATCCCTAACTTTTGGTAGTCCCTTTGGAATTGCATAAAAAACATATGAGTGAGCATCAACAATCTTTTGAAGATTGGGTGGCATTGAAGACTCTATATTTTGTACTTATATGGAAAATAACTTTGCTATAAATCCATCTACTCCTTTTCTTAAAACCTTCTGCATATGATGAAAGCTAATAATATGTGGAGACTTAGCTACCATCCCATTCAATTGTATTATCCTTCCATCTGAATGAAATCACATGAAAAATTCTTGGAAATTCATCTCTATAGTACCTAAGGTTGTGAGCCATTGGACCCCTAAAACAATATCTACCCCTCCCATAGAAATAGAAAACATAGGTGAGTCTAACATGTAGTCTCTCATTGAAATCTTGATACTATGGCACTTTCTTGTACACTTGACTGTCCCACCATTCACAATCATTACATGCATTTCTGGAGCTAGGTAAATAAAACAATTGAGGTGGGCAACTAACCTACTATTTATGAAGTTATGAGTACTCCCCGAGTCAATCAACACCATCACCTTATGCTTTTTGAGATAGCCAATAACCTTCAGTGTTTGAGGAGTACTAATACCTAACAATGCATGGCAAGAAATTGTAGGTTGGTGATCCTCTACTTCATCATCTACCTATTCCTCAACCTCTCCCATAATTTCAGCTTCCTCGTCATCCTCATTACCTCCGTCAATATAGAACAACTTATTCTCAACACATTTGTGTCCCGGTCCATATTTGCTATCACATTTAAAACATAATCCTTTTGCTCTCTTTTCTTCCATTTGTTGAGAAGTTAGTCTAATTGGCCTAGCAAATGAAGGGGAAGAGATACTACGGTCTCTGGTGTTAATGAAAGGAGGCCTCCTACTACAAATAAATTTGTCCTCTTCTCGATGTGCCATGATGATAGAATCAGAAAGCTTGAGTGGATTAAACATGTGTACCTCATGCTCAATGTGGTACTTAAGACCCCCAAGAAACAGGTCATTCAGATTCTCTTCTAGAATATTCTCCACCCTTGAGGATAGGTTCTGGAATTGATGCACATAATCTTTAACTGATCTTGTTTTCCGTAACTTTTCTAATTGACTAAATTAGTAATCTGAAATATTGGAACTATAGTGCAATTGCAACTCCTTGGTAAAAACTATCCAAGTGACATCGAGACCATTCTTCTCCCTCTGAGCACATAACCATCAATACCAAACAAATTGGTCTGGTTCAAGATAAAGGGATGCCAATGTCACCTATTGTCATGATGGTGTTTGATGTAACTCACACAAGTTCTCCATTTGATTTATCCAATTCAGGGGATCCTTACCATCAAATTTATGCATATCCACTTTCAGCATCATGTTCTATGGTTGTGAATAAGTTAGATTCTGATTGGGCTGGAAAAGTGATCCAACATGGTTATTTTGTCCATGATTTTGAACTGAAGATTCTCCTTGGTTGATATGGGGAAGATTTGAGCCATATCATTTACCCTTTACATGTTGCATGATATCATCCAACCACTAATTGATTCATTCTATATCTTCTTTAGAGGCCATTCAGATTGTATATTTCACAGCTCATACTCAAGTTGGCTCACCTTATGATCTGTTGGTACCCAGATTTAATCTCCTTCACAACTTGGGATGCATAATGGATTTTAAAATACACTCGAAGGAAGATAAATGGTTTATATGTCATTTTTTAGCTAGGGAAGCTATTTATCTAACTTGTTAGCACTTAGGATTTGAAGAAGTGAGTAACACCTTAGAAGGATTTGATCTAATCCTCACTATTTTAGGTTGTGCCTATCAAACAAGGTAAGAGAACCTATATTGTACCCTTTGTTTTGTGAAGGAGGTGAAAATATCCTTGTACTGTGTAGATTGTATGGAGATGGCCTTGAGAAAACATGATCAATTTCCCATTATTCAAATTCAACAAAGATGTCACTACTAAATGATGGAAATGCTTTCAAGACAAAAGCTAAGGCTACTAAAGACATAGTATGATCCTGATTGTTTTGTCCATTTTTGTAAATGGATTGTATTCTTTTATTGACACACACAATACAATACAGGGGTATTATAGGTAGGATGAGTTAATTTGAAATGAATTTTGGTGGGAGATTGGAATTTGCTAGATCCTTGAAAAACTTCATAACAAATGGATAACTCAATAACAGAAAGCTTCAAAATAGTTAAAACATTCCTTCAATTAGGTGTGCATCAATGGAGGCCTAGACATGAATTTTTTCACACAATATTTGAGATTATAGCATGAAGGCTCGAGTTAGAAGACCCAACAAAACATCAAAATCTAAGATCAGTCACGCCTGAGGTACACCCAGAGGCTTATAAGAAATCTATGTCAACAGATGAAAGAAAAATGATTTTAAATCATCTATTTCATTCCCAGATGAAAGATCTTCTAAAAAATGAAATTGTAGATGCCACTAAACTATCACAAGGATTGAGATCTATGTGATTTAAAGATATTTTGATACAATATTACAATAGGAACAAGGAAAACTACTTGTAGACATTCTGAAAGTGAAATAAACACCAAATTTTCCAAAGATTTGATACAAATTAACTCAAAATTCATCAGATTCATTAGCAGGGGAGAGTAAATTAAACAATCTCATAGTTCGTTGATGGCTATACATTTGTAACCAACTCAACATGAATGAAAATCTAACACAGAGGAAGTTAACCTAGTTTCTCATAAAGTTTTATGAGAGGATGAGCTATTCTCAAAATTTTCTCATGAAAACGAAACCCGACCATTTGTATGACAAATTCATGCAATATATAACTTTTACTCACTCACTCACTTTGCCCCTCAAATCTTCCCTCCAAAAGTGGAATATTTGAAGCACCTTTGCTTTGAAATATTTCTGAAAATGACATCTAACAAACTCGCAAAAAAATTTCAGTTGTTCTTTCAAAAGGTGAATCATCACAAAAATTTCATCATTCTTCAAAGTGGGAAGCACATTTTTCATTTCCCACGCATGTATACCCCTTTCATTTCATCATTTCAACTTTCCCCTTTCCAATTTTCACTCTGTAACTTTGGATTTGGTAATTAACATTTTTTTCAAACTAGAGTAAAAATTTATTTGAAAAATGCCTTGGATTCACAAATTGAACCCTGGAATTGATTAATATGAACACTATAGGCCAAGATGACACGACTTGGTAAAAAATTTGATGAAGATTGATGCAAAAAAATGCATCTCCAAACCCCCTGGAGCTCAAATGGGCGGCCAAATTGGTGAAATGCACAACTACCGTCGATTTGTTCCTCAACTTCAAATTTGAGCCTTCCACATGGCAGATCTGGGTAAAAACGGGCCTCGGGGCATATTTTTAGCTTTTTACTACTTTTGGAAAAAAATTCAAAATTTCTTGATTTCCTCCGTCACTCCGCCTTTGCAATTTGGTCCTAACATGTGGCATAATATGAGTGAATATGAAGTCGTGGCTCAATTTTACACATTTTGCATCTTTCTAGACAAAGGAAAATTCTTTAATTTTCCTCTATGGCTACACCCCTCCCGCAAGACACATGTCCTCATATGATTGGATGAGGGGAAGTGCTCTCATTTCATATTTTAATCATATTGCGTGAAGGAAAACTTTTAACATTTCCTCCACCAGCTCGCACCTCTGCCATTGGCCGAGGTAAAACATTGACTATTTCCATCGGGACCTCGAGATTTTTTTATACTTTCATTCATTTAAATACAAGAGGTAAAATTTGCAAGTTTCCCCCGATGGTCTGCCTCCCCTCCTCTTTGACTTTTCAAACTTCCACATGTCACCAAAACGCTCCTTGAGATGGTCCCAAAATTTTGATACTTTGAACGAGTGCGGGCTCACCATGTGTCCTTATCTGGCGAGGTTTGTCTAAATGCTTGAAGTTTAGTGGAAGGCACCACGTGTCATGCTTTGAGGTAATCACCTTTTGGCTATTGAAAATTCTAAGTAAAATGCAAAGTGATATGAGGCCTCCACGTGTCAGCCTGGTGCTTCTTTATAATGAAATGCAAGGGCTGGTCCACGAACATGCGCGGTTCCTCCACGTGTCTCCATGGTGCAACTTTAAGATGGCACCCAAAGTAGAGACCCTGAATGAGCACGATCTTGCCACGTGTCCTATTTCACCAAATTGTATCCATTTACATAAAATTTGTCTAAGTCTGGGCCAAGAAACAGAAGCCTCCATGTGTCCTCTTGGCGTTACTACAAGGAAAAGCTAAAAAGTAGATCTTCAAATGAGCGTCGTTCCTCCACGTGGACATATTTTTAAAAATGAGGCTTTTCATGGAATTTTTGAAGTGTTTAGCTGAGCCACGTCTAACAAAAAGGTGCCACGTCCCCTGTAGATGCAAAGATGTAAGTTTGACCTGGAAAAAATGTAGATCAAACCATAAAATATAGAAACACCAACATTTGAGCCTAAAAATAAATTTTTCTTCAATGACAGAGAGTTTAGATAGTTACAAGGCTCAAATATGTTCCTCAGGGACATATCAACTCATTCTTCTTCAAGTATTTAAGGTAGAAATGACAGGAACAAAAAATTTTGACTGTGGCAATATGGAGGAGATAGGATAATAGGAGTTTTGAAGGAGTAGAGCATGAGAGACTCAAAATACAGAGATTTCCATAGGAACAAAGAAAATCGGATACCAATATGGACCCATATATGATCTTTGACCCAGGGGCAGACTAAAAAACGACAATAAATACTAGCCAAACACCACACGAGGAAGGATAAAATGATAGAGGCCATAAATCAATAAATTTCCAAGGGCACAAATGGGGTGAGACAATTTTGAGCAGCCAACACAGGCTCCGACTTGGGGATGGGCACTCCCTGTGAGTGCCACAAGAACAAAAGTATACAAAGTACCAAAATATTCATTGGGAAAACGGAGTCACAAACCAAAACACCCAAAAAAATAGCTGATAAACCAACAAAAAGGGATACCAAACACAAAGGCAAACCAAAAACTGACCAAAAAAAACAAAAAACAGAGCAGAAACAAAAACTGTACACTATACAAGTGATATGCAAACTTTAGTTTTGGGGATAAATCTAAGAAATGCTTCAAATGTCTTCCATTAACAGGCAACTCAAGCAATTCTCCATCTAAGTCCTTGAGGAAAAAATAATTCTCACCAATTCTTATGTCAATGGAATATGGGCCCATCCACAAAAGCATCAAATTTACCATGCTTTCCCTTATCTTCATGCCTACTATCCCACAACAACACAAGATCTCCAATACTGAAAGCTCTTAGGGTTACCTTCTTACCAAACAAATTCTTCATTCTCTCTCTGAATTTGACATGCCTCTGATGGGATGCTCTTCTTGCTTCATCAAGCTCAACAATCTGATTAATCCTTGCTTCATATGAACTGATTTCTTGATCTTCAACTTGTTAAACAAACTGAAATGAAGACAACTACAAATGTAAGGGCAACAGAGGTTGTGTTCCATATACCAATTCAAACGGGCTTTTACCAGTAGCTCTTTTGGCAATGATCCTATTAGCCCAAACAACAAACTTTACTTGTTCACCCCACTTCTTCTTCTTTATTTCCAAAGTACTTTTAATAATCTTCAACAAGTTTTTATTGTTGGACTCAGCCTGTCCATTTCCTTCTGGATTGTAGTTAGAAGCATATGTCAACTTTATTCCATATTCTTTGCACATTGCCACTAAAGGTCCAACTCTAAAACTCGTGGCATTATCAGCAACAATCTTGACTGGCACTGCAAATCTACAGATGATATGATTCAATATGAAGTCCATTACAACTTGGTGCGTTGCCTTCCTAGTGGGGATTGCTTCCACCCATTTTGTGAAGAAATCAGTAGCTACCACAATCCATTTGTTTCCAGTACTTGATGAATAAGAGATTTCACCAATGAAGTCCAGCCCCTATTGTTTGAAAGGAGCTTCAATTTATACAGGCTGCAAAGGAAGGGAGCCTAAAGCTTTCATTCTTCCAGAAAAATGCTAACAACTCTCACATCTTCTAACCAAATGAGTTGCATATTAAAAAAGAGTTGGCCACCAATAACCAGCCCTCAAAATCTTGTGTACAATAACCCTCCAAGAAAAATTTCCTTCACAAACTCCCCCATGGAAAACAACAATTATTTTGGCAGCTTCATCTTCAGTCACACATCTCAAGAGGATTCCCTCAAGGTTCTTCCAAGCCAACCCAAAGTTTGTAATGATATATTTTTGTGAAGCCAGATTGAGATCTCTTTTCTAATTTTTATTCAAATGTCCAGGGCAGCATATGTGTCTAAGATAATAGATTACATCATTGTACCACTCAAATTTCAACAATATTTCAAGAACATTTACCCTCTCTTCTTCTACTTCATTTACTTCAACATCCTACAAATTTCTTTCAGCCATGAGCTTCGCAAGACCTAAACCTCTTACTATCTTTGTGGTTTGAATGTCCATATCATACTCCTGCAATTTTTTAACCCACCCACATCTTTTTCTTGAAATATCCATCTCTGATAAGACATCTTTTACCATTTTGTGAGGAACATAAGCAACAACTTTGGAACTCAAAATATAAGGCCTGAAAATCTTAGTTGCTTTCACCAATGCAAAGGTTTGCTTCTCCATGATTGTGTATCTCAACTCAGTTGCTTGCAATGCCTTACTAAATAAGGCAATAGGTTTTTCAGCTCCATCATCATCCTTTTGCAAAAAAATAGATACAATGGTGTGCTCATAATCAAAACAGAAGATTTGGAAAGGTTTCTTGTAATTTTGGGCTACTAGAACAGGAACATGCTTCAATGCTTCATTGATTCCATCAAAATATTTAAGGGAAGCCTCTTCCCACTTGATATTCCAGTCCTTCTTCAACATGCAAGTAATGGGGAGAGTCCACTCAGCAAAATTAGACACAAACCTTCTAATGAAATTGATTTGACCAAAGAATGATTGGATTCCTTTCTTAGTTTTTGGAACCGGGATCTTGCTGATAGCTTCTATCCTTTGTGGATCAATCATAACTCCTTTAGACACAATGTAACCAAGTATTTTTTCTCTTTTCACTCCAAAATGGCACTTCTTTGGATAGAGTGAAATGCCATATTCTCTACATTTGATCAACATTCTTTCCAAATGCTACAAGCGGTGAATTATTTTGCTAGAAAAATTAGTAATATCATCTTAATAAACAAGAATAAAATCATTGATATAACCAACAAAAGCAACATCCATGGCCCTTTTAAAAGTATCTCTAGCATTCATTAAACCAAAGGGCATCCTGATAAAAACATACGTTCCCCAATGTAATGCTCAAAATTACTAGAACAGGAAAATGGGGATATTTTTTTTAAAAACATACATAATAATAGATTATGCAGCTACATTCATACATATTTATTTAATCAAATTTTTTATTTTGAGCTATTTGATAACATTTGTGTAAGCCATGTGCGGATGATAAGGGTGTATCCAAATCTCCATGATCTCCCTTCGCCACTACTTCGAGTGACAATGCTTACTAGCATTTCGGCTCAACATTTTTTTTAAGGTCATGGGAACTATGTGAAAGTCCTTGGGTCTACCATGAAGCTAGTTTTCCAACTTCGTATTTTGGTATCCAACCATTGCCTACCTCATGTTTAGTGTTCAATTTCCCATCATCAAGTTACTAGAAATTTTAGTTTATCTTGAGGACTAGGTGATCAGACAATGCACATCCATCATTGCATTACTTTGGCCAAAGTTTTCTGCCATGTAGGTTATATCAAAACTCAAGATAGAACACTAGTCTTAATGAGTTTAAGTCTTCTGCCACCTCACAACTATCCCTTTCATAGTTATCTAGATATTATAGTTTGTATTTATTTTATTTCCAATTTAACCTATATTGCAAGAGTTTATATCGAGATATATGCCAAAGACCAACTAGGATCATCATGAGATAAGTACACTCGTTACGCTGATATGAATCTATTTCAGAATTTCACATATACTTATCCCTTAATATGCCTAATGGATCTTTTCATCCATTTATCTTCCCATTTAGTTTCTCTTTTCATGATGCTTGGTTTCTTTAACCTTAAATTACATTTTACAACAATACTCTTTCATTCTTTATACAACATGATTTACCCTCTTATTATATTAATACCAAGTTTATCGAAAGGCTGAATTAAATATATATTAAACATCTATATTTAATTATTCCTTCGATTAGCTACGCTACGAAATATCTTATTTAATTTAGAAATTAAAGACAATTGATTGTTACAATAATTGCCCAATTATTGGCTTCGTATATTGATAAATATAAAATTAATAAATATATCAATTTATGATAAGTAAAATTTCTCACTTTTAATATTGATCATTTTCTCATATGGAGATATTCTTTCATACAAGGTAAACATCTCTTTATTAAAATCATAAATTACATATGCCGTTAAGGAAAACTATATAACTATTATGGTAACTCTCACATAGTGAGATTCGAATATTAACAATGGGTCCAAGATCCCAATAAGTTTAGTCAAAATTCTAGGATATCATCCCTCTACAAATTGAATTCTAAGTATCTCATTTACATCCATGCTATGATAAAACTTCACAAGACATGATTTTCCACATATCCGAACGTGACACCGAATTGTCTTGCAAGACTGGAGTAGTGATATGTTGTCAGTTTAAAATGAACTGACATGAATATTAACTCCAATTTCTGATGAAATTATTTAGTAAAATATGAAATGATAGACAAGTTATTTTATCAACAAACACATGGTAATAAAGTGGAGAATGTATTATTACCTTTTCTACATCAAGATACAATTATGAATGTACACCAATAGAACAACCAACTTCTATTTCAACAATCATGTTTAACTCTAATCACAAGAATTAAGACATATTCAAACCATAATCATTCAACATCTGAATTCTGATTCAACCACAAGCGATTCATGCCTCACATGGTACAAATTCAACTATTATTTTTCTTACCTTCTAATCAACAGACAACTTAACGAAAAAGTTTGAAATCATCATTTCCAAATACCAATTAGACATATTCCCTCTAGGTAATGAGGAGCTCTATTAAATGCACAATAACTTTATTCCAAACAATCAAAATACACACACACGCACGCACGCACGCACGCACGCACGCACGCGCGCGCACACGCGCGCGCGCGCACACACACACACACACACACACACACACACACACACACACACACACACACACACACACACACACATATGAACAATCTAACTAAGGAGTGTAAAAAAAACACCTGTATTGAATCATTTAAACATGTTCTTTCAGGTAACCGACACATCAACAAAACAAATTGACCTACATACCACATGAAGATAATTTTGAAGTCCATTCACATAGAATAACAACCATAAGTTTCTTACACTTCCAGTAAAGAAATCCTTTGAGAAAACTAAGTCATCTGACATAGACTGTTAATACTAATTTATTTATTTTTTCAATCAGGTAATAAAATTATACCTACAGGAAAATCAACTTATACATATCCAAATCAGTTCATTCCAACATTAATTTGTTTTTTGTTTAGAAATTATTAGAATATGGAACTAAATATATTAGGAAAAGGATGAAATACCTAGTAAAAAAAAAAATCACACTACCCAAATATCACTTTGTTCATACAAATAACTTATTGTTGACTGTGATAAAACCCAGAGGTAGAAATCCATTTGCGTTTCAATAAATCAAATTTTAATAGAAAATTAAATAAAATAGAAATTGATTAGGAACACCCATCTGTGTTTTTTAGATTTAGATAAAACCGCACAAAGGAAACTTAGGAGAATACAGAATCCATGAATTTCCTTTTCATACTTCATTTCCAAACAATTAAATCAAAAGTTGTCCACAATTTCTTTGATTGCCATTAAAATAGAATGTATATTTCATCATTATTTACAAATAATGTTGCAGAGAAAGGAGAAGATATTCATGCCTGAAGTAAACCCATAATCAACAACCTCTTACTCTTTCTGCTCCACCAAGTTGAATCCTTCTTTCCTCCAAAACTCACGCAGGTATTCCAGAAGAGAAAAATGAAAGCAGATAAAGGAGAAAAAAAAGAAATCATAATGAATAAACTATACTAGAATGGAGAATTTTCTAGCTTCCAAGTGTTACTTCATGCTTGAATGCATGCCATGATGCCACATACTTAGTGTCAGATGAAGGCGTGTCCCTTTTTAAAACTCTCAGATGTTAAATATTAAATTATTATTATTATTATACTTTAAAACTTTTGATTTACATGCCAAATACTTCTAGGATTTAAATATATAATTTCACAAATTAGAAATGCATTTTTTTTTATTTTAATTTTAATTGATACCTAACTTTAATGGTAAAATTAATCATCATAATATAAGTCCACATATTGCTAATAATATGTTATCGTAATAATTATTCGAATTCCCATGTTCCATATAAAATATTCAAACAAATGAAAAAAAATCACCAAGTCCGTAAATAATAATAATTAGAATATTCTCGTAAAGCTATGATTAAGGCCTAATCATGTTTTAGGAAGGATCATCAAGGTGGGTGCGGCCCTATGGGGTTATTTGTTCCGTAATGCCATACCCCGCAGCAGAAGATGACAAGTCAAATGAATTTTATACCTAATGATGATCTCGTCTAATCTTGTTTAGACTTAACCGTAGTTAATTTAACTTACAAGAACTTTGGGATGTTACATACTCAACCCCTTAGAATAATCATCATCTCAATTATTTCATGATAAATAGAAAAACTAAACCCATCATTCATTTGTGGCATTAATATATTTCAAATCAGTTTAAAATTTGTATCAATATCATTTCAGCTAAATCATAAAGGTCACAACATCCCTTATATATCTAGAAAATCAGTCACATAATCTGTAGACATAACATATTACTGCTTAAACGACATATATTCCAGGTTCATTACAAAATCTTTAATAGTAACTATTAATCAAAAAGTACCTTAGTTCCAATATTCAATTGTAAGCTTATCTATAGGATTTACTTATCTACCTCTTTACAGAAAAAATGAATTTAGCACTATAACAAAAATATATTATTTAAAATCAGTCAAACAGATGCGGAAAATTAGTCTGGATATCTTTCATATTTTCCCAAGTGGTGCTTTCTTCAGGGTATTGGTCCCACTGGACCTTACATTGTGAAACCTCATGGTTTTTCAAGTGCAGCTTGCGAGTTTCTAGTATCCTTATAAGCTCAACTGCGATTACGCCTGGATACAAAACCTACAATGAATCCTAATTAAGTACATGTGTTAAATTAGGTACATATTTCTTAAGCAAGGATACATGAAAAACATTGTGCATCCTGGATAGAGTGGGAGGCAGTGCTAGCTTGTAGGCTACTAGTCAAATGACCTCTAGGACTTAAAATGGTCCTACAAACCTAGGAGATAGTTTGGTTGATCTGCCAAACAAAATGGAACTCTTTTTAGGTTTGACCCTAAGAAAAAAAATATCTCCCACGTTAAATTTTCTGTCAATTCTTTTTAAATATGCATAACTTTTCTGTCTATTTGTGGCCTCTTTCAATCTTTCCTGGATTAATTTAACATGTTTTTTCCATTTCTAATAGCATTTTAGGTCCAATTAGTACTCTATCTTCAGGATTATTCCAACTTATTGGTGTTCTACACCTACGACCATATAAGGCCTCAAAAGGAGCCATCTGAATGGAAGAATGGTAAGTATTATTATAGGAAAATTCAACCAAGGGAAGATACTCTTCCCATTTGTATTGGTGATCCATGTAATACATTCTTAGTAAATCTTCTAGTACTTGATTTACTATTTCAGTTTGACCATCAGTTTCAGGATGGTAGGCAAAATTTATGTTCAATTTTTTCCCTAAGGTAGCATATAATGTCTACAAAAATATGGAAGTTATCCTTGAGTCCCTGTCTGAAATTATTATTTCTGGAACTCCATGTAATTGGAAAACTTCCTGCACAAACCTTTTTGCCAGTATGGGTGAATTATCCTTTAAATTACTTTCTATAAAAGGTGCCACTTTATTTAACTTGTCTACAACTACAAGTATAGCATCATGTTTATTTTGGGACATAGGTAGAACTTGGACAAAATCCATACTTATAGCTTACCATTTATATTCTAGGACATTGTGAGGATATAATAATCCTGCTGGATGTGAATGTTCAGCCTTTACTTGCTGACATTCCAGGCATTGTGAGACATAAATAATCACATCAATTTTCATCTTTTTCTAGAACTATTGCTTTTTGATGTCCGCCATCATTTTTGTTACTCCTAGATGTCCTGAATAGGGAACATCATGAAATTCTCTCATGACTTTAATTTTGATTTCTTTACCCTCTGGTACATATATTCTATTGTTATAACACAGAATCCCATCTTTTTCTAGCTTGAAACCATCATACCTTTTGTCCCTCAGATATTTTTCTAAAGTTGTTTTAACATGATTGTAGTAGGGTTCATTTGTTAACTCATTTTTGACTTCATCTTTGAACTGGGTTCTTAATGTAATTATAGCAACAATATAATGTCTACGACTTAAGGCATCAGCCACCTTATTCTCTTTTCCTTTAATGTAATTTATATCAAAGTCATAATTTGCTAGGAACTCCAGCCATATTCACTACCTTGCATTTAGATTTGGTTGTGTAAAGATATATTTCATCCCAAGATGATCTGTTTTGAGCTAAAAAGGTTTTCCAAGATAATAGTGCCTCCATACCTGTAGCGTATGAACAATCGCAGCAAGCTCAAGATCATCTGGTGCATAATTTACTTCATGCACCCTCAACTTCCTACTTTCAGAAGCTACCACATGTCCATCTTGTAGTATTACTCCGCCCAAACCTTCCCCTGAAGCATCGGTTACCACTAAGAAATTCCCGTTTGGATCTGGAATCTTCAACACCAAAGCACTTGTGAGTCTACCTTTTAACTCCTTAAAGGCTTATTCACACTTGATGTCCTAAATGAATTTATTATCCTTCTTTTGTAAAGAAGTGATAGGCTCCGCTAACTTAGAAAAGTCCTTTATGAACTTCCGATAGTAGCCTGCTAGAGCCATAAAACTTCTCACTTCATGCACATAATTTGGTGTTAGCCATTCCATGATGGCACTAATCTTTGAAGGGTCCACCGAGATTCCATCTTTATTTATTATGTGGCCTAACTATTATACTTCATATTGATAGAAACTACACTTAGATAATTTTTCATATAATTTATGTTTTCATAGAATTCCCAACACAATCCTTAAATGTTCATCACGTTCTTCCTCATTCTTGGAGTATATTAATATATCATTGAGAAATATAAGTACAAATTGGTCTAAGTATTCCCTAAACATGTTTTTCATCAAGTTCATGAAAGCAGCAGGTGCATTTGTTAGTCCAAAGGGAAAAATTGTACACTCGTAATGCCCATACCTTGTTCTAAAAGTGGTTTTATGGATATCTTCATCCTTGATTCATAATTGATGATAACTAGATCTGAGATCTATCTTGGAAAACACTTTTTTGCCCCCCATTTGATCAAATAGATCATCAATCCGGGGCAGTGGGTACAGATTCTTTACTGTTACCTTGTTAAGAATTCGGTAGTCAATACAAAGTCTGAGGGTCCCATCCTTACTTTTCACAAAGATAACTACTGCACCCCCATGGTGATATACTTGGTCTAATCAGACCCAAGGACAACAACTCATGTAACTGATATTTCGATTCAATTAATTTGGTTGTTGTCATTCTATATGGTGCCTTGGAAATTGGTTTCGTTGCTGATTTGACCTCTATTATGAAGTCAAATTCACGCTTAGGTGGAAGTACGGGTAACTCATTTGGAAACACATCTCTAAATTTCCTTAGAATGGGAAATGCTTCAATTTCAAGTTTAATTTCCTATCCCGAATTTGTTATTTTTACAGCATATAGATGGCAGCCCTTTAGTTTTTCATTTTTCATTTACATGGCAGAAATCTGCCTAGTGACAAACTCTCTTTTAACACCCTAAACACTCGTTGTTTTCTATTGACCATCACAGTAGGTTACACATTTTCCTAAGCAATCCAAGGTTGCATTATGTTGACTTAACCAATTTATACCTATGACAACATCATAGGATCCAAGAGGTGCGACATACAAGTTTAATCTTGTTCTGAACTCAGGTAATTCTAGTGGTGCCTCAAACAAACACTATTTTACTCTATGTATAACATTATTTCCATACTATACAGTCCAAGTGTGTTCCATGTACTCTGCTCTTATTTTGAGTTTATCAACTCTTTTAGATGAAACAAAACATTCTATTGAGTTGGAATCAAATCAAACAGAAACAGGTTCTCCAAAAAGATTACCTGAGGTTTCAATGGGAGTCACTTGCTTATTATGGACTGCAACATAAATCTTATGTTGTTTCCCTTCTTTATTTATTACAGTAGATCCCTTCTGTTGGTTATTCCACTGTCCTCTTTGGAGACAGTTGTTAGTGAAATGATTGCCACCACACTTGAAACATCCACCTAGAGGTCTTTTTCTCTCAATCTTATCCTAGCTGAAACTTGTTCCTTGTTTCCCATTATTTTTATTATTCACAACAATTCTACCCACTATTCCTCTTTTATTGAAAGTCTTGAACTTTTTTTTTTCCCTTTTTCCATGTTGGTTTACTTGCGGTTGGTGTTTGAAAACTGCTATATTTCCTTCTATTTTTCTCTTTAGAGGCATAAATACTTCACAACTTTTGTTCTTGCTTGATAGCTTTTTCAAATATTGTTTCCATCGAATTAGGTACATGAACATCTACTTCACCACCAATGCTAGGATTCAATCCCATTATAAATTTTCTCACTCTAAACTTCTCATGCTTTTGATACATAGGAACATATTTCAGCAATCAAGTGAAACGTTCCCAATATTCTTTAATTGAGTACCTTTGTTGATTCAAATTTTGGAATTCAGTCATCCTTTGGTCAAAGTATAGCTGAAGTATCCATATTTTATGGAAATAGGCCTTGAACTTCTCCCATATGATCATACAAGAATCAATTCCTAGTTCAATTTTCTAGTTATCCCACCAGGAAGATGCTTCACGAGACAATTGATAGGCTCCCCATACTTCTTTTATCTCCTCTAAAAATTCCCTAATCTCAAAAATACTTTTCCATTTCAGATAGCCAATTTTCAACGCCATATCCAAGAGTTGTACCATCAAATTTAGGTGGAGTTATTCTTTTGATATCCCTCGCTAACTCTACAACAAGCCTTGCTTTCTTATTTTCCCTTTCATTCAGGTGCTCAGGTTGATCATCATATTGCTTATCACCCTTATCATCCTCATTCTCTTCATCACCCTGACATTGTTGTTCTAAGGAAACAACTCAGTTTTGGGTGTCATTCAAAAGGTTGAGGATTTCTTCTAACTTAGCAGCCATATTATCTGGCATGTCACCAATATTTACCCCACTGTCACTCACCATATTAGCTCTTGTTGCCGTCTTAACTACCTACCACAAGCTATTCCAGTGCAGGCAAGCTAATCTAATCCTAATCTAACCATGCCAAGGAGACAGAGAGAGAGAGAGAGAGAGAGAAAAAAGGGAAAAACAGTAAAAGCCTACACTAAAATGGTGATACACCAGAGAAGGAGAACGTTGAAAATCTATCAAAAATGTCATGGAACAAGGAGAGGTGAGCAATGGGAAGGATGGACAGATGCATCACAGGCCCAAGGATAGATTTCACACAGAAAATGTCCCAAAACTCCATGAACACAGCTCCAAACCTACAATGAACATTCAAACATGCACAGATACCTGTAATGAAGAGAGGTAAGAAGAGAACAAGCAAAAATGAGCAAGGATGGACAGATGCATCACAAAACACGTTTTGTTGCTCCAGAAGTTTGCACAGAACATCATTTCATTAGTAAAATGCAAAAAACGCCATTACAAAGCAGGGAGGAGGTTCGAACTCCATTTTCAACCCTGGGGAAGAAAAAGAAGGGAGGGCAGAGCAGAAAAGATGAACAACTTGTTATCTCATGAGCCAAATCTAGTTTTTTACATTGCATGGGTCGAGCCCAGGGGACGGAAACGTGGGAAAACGTGCAAGCCCATTCCTCATTGACTGCAGATGCATTAAAACGGCATGGGATACCTTACCAACCCATACCCTACCATCTTTGACCGATTTGGAGGAGAATGTGACCCATTCTGCATTAATTTGGCCGCTGAAATGTCACTTCTGGCCGTGCTGAAGAAGAATGCGACCCATGTGCATTAAACCGGTTGTTGAGACATCGCCTCTGGCCATGAACACGCGTCAAAGCCGTTTCTAAACTTTCTCTCTCCAGACTACACCAAAATGGAAGATTGATCCCAGAATCATGTAGAGAATTTCAACAACTTTTCGTTGATATCAAGAACGTGCAAATCCGAGCTCTGGATCAAAAGATATGACGATTTGAAGATTTAGGGCACGGAACAGACCAAAATGGATTTTGAAATATTTTCCCGCGCTTCGCCACCTGGACGACACGTGGCATGCTTTGATTCGCTGAATAATTCTCTCTCCTCCACCTTTCGGCGGGCTTTCTTTTGAAATTTCCTTGTGGGCCCCAGCTGGGACACGTGGCGCTATTTCATTGGTTCGGATCAGTGCTTGAAAACTCGCCCTTTGACTTTTTGGCCTTTTCCCTTGTGACACGTCTCATGATTTCATTGGTCCTCGGCCCTGCCGGCTCTTTCGCGCCCTTCACGTCTTTTTGTCCCGGATGTCCCAGTTTTCCTTGTGCTGATGTTTCTTGTTTCGGCCGAACCGGCCGGTTCGCGTCCATTTGTCCCAAATGTCCCTGTGCTTCACGGGACAAATTCTTCCGGTTCGCCCGATTCGGCCGGTTCGCGTCCTCGCGGCCCAGATGTCCCAAACTGTTTGGTGCGAAAGTTCTCCTTTTCGGCCGATCCGGGCGGTTCGCGTACTCATGGCTCGAATGTCCCAATTGCTTCCGGACTGTTTGTTCTCATTTCGGCCAAACCGGCCGGTTCGGGTCCTTCGCGTACTCTTGTCCCGAACTGTCCCGCTCAGCAGTTAGCCGTTTTTCTTCCTCTTTCGATCGGATCGGCTTCTCGCACCCGCCGCGTACTTCTGGCCCGATTGTCCCAAATGCTTAGCGGGCCACCTGGAGGCTTTTCGGCCGATCCGCGTCTTTCTGTCCCACACGTCCCTACTGTTGTAAGGACTAGGACTTAGTCGATTTTCACAATTTTTCTTGGATCAACCTACTTGCCTTCTGTAATTTTTTCGCATTTTCTCAGAGCTTGCTCTTTCCTTCTTTGGCCAGGGGAGTTAGAAAAAATCTGAGGGAACCCCAGAAACACGATGTTTGCTCTGAATCAATCAATTTTCCTGAGACTTGATTATTCTGATGTATGTTATCAAAATTACCCTGGGGGGTGAATTTTGGATAACAATTTGGCGATTCAGCGGGGTCATCTGCCTGCTAGATGAAAAGACCAGTTGCCTGAAGTAATCCATTGGGCATGGAGTCATAAGTAGTAGCTTGAAAATTGATACTGGCAACTTTAGAAACCTCCCCTCTGAGCCACTTGGAAACCCACCGAGCATGGAGTTGTTCTCACCAAAAACCACTGAAAAGAACTGTGCAAGAGCAAAACCAGCAACACCAAAAACTATGTACAAAACTGAAAATCATACATGCCCCAAATGGAACATGCAGAGTGTGCACAAGCACTTCTTCTGCTGAAAGCAAACCTACCTACTCTACTCTAACTGGAAGCAAAGGCAAGCTAAACAAACCCTGCAACTAGTTGTGCAAAATAGCTCCCTTTCTTCAAAATTGGCAGCCATGCAACTGATGTGGCACTGATCATGGCTGTTTGGATGGATGGAAAATCAACAAGAAGTTGGTCTTCTATCCAAATCATCAAGGTATCAACTGAAAAATCCAATACCTCTTTTAGTTGCTCTGCATTTGGATTGAAGAGGTATGACAGCTGATCCTTGGTACTTTGTAGCTCACCCTCATGCTCAGAAGCAAGCATGACTGGTTGTGGCTTCTCCTTTGGCTCCAATGAAGCCAAATACCTGATTGGGCAAGGTCTGATCCGTTGAGTATGCCCGTTGCTGTGATTTTCAACTCCAAGAATGGAGTTCTCTTGTAGACCCTCCTGAATGGATGGTGTGGAAGAAATGGTGAAGTTCCTTTGTCCTTTCTCTTCCTCCAATGAAGAACATGAAAGATTAAAATCTTCCAATCTTGATTCCGAAGAGCTGTTATAAGTTGCAGGCTGCTGCAAATGAATGTTCTCCTTCATGACAGCAGACTCTAGTGTTTGGAATGTGGATGATGAAAGAGAGAATGGTGGAAACTCAACCGGCTCTTCTCCATCAAAACAGTCCTCCAAATCTGACAGATAAACTGCCTCATGGCTGTCCTGCTGCAAATGTTCAACTTCCTCCATGGTGTCCTCTTGATCTGTAACTTGACCACCATGGTTTCTTTCTCCCTTCAACATTGAGTTTGAGAGGTCAAACTCCTCTTCAGCACTAGAACTTGAGAGAGGTGAAGTAGAAACAAGAACCGAAGGTTCTCCTGTAGCCTGCTTTGTGCTCAAAGCCCTTGGATCTGCAACTTTCTCCTCCACAGCTGGAATGTGCTCCTCTTCTTTTGGATTTGGAGCAACTTCTCCTTCCTCTACTAGTTGAATACAATCTTGCTCTTGATAGAACTCTTCCTCCAGCGTGAAGTTTGTCAAGTCAAACTCTTCAATCTGTTGTTCTAGAGGAGAAGTTGGTGCAGCAAGATCTTCTTCAGAGCTTTCTTCCTTTTGCTCTTCTTCTGCTGCCACAAAATCAGTTCTGACCACCATTCGTTCAACCTTAGCCTCTTCTGTAGGTTTAACCATCAAGGGGATCCTTGTCATCCCAAACTTGGCAGCCCAATTCCTCAATTTGTCTGTCATTTCTTTTCTGTTGGGCTCCTCTTCTTGCTGTCCTTCATGGCCATTCTTTGTAATTTCTTCTTCCCCACATGGAATTGGGAATGCAAGAGGAGGGATGGGTTGTAACTCAACTGATTTTACAATTTTTTGTGGTGGTGGAGGCAGTGAAACCTCTTGTTTCTTTGGAGGAGGGGGTATTTCATTTAGCTCTTGTGGAGAGGATGACTGTTTGGAAGGAAAAAGGAAAGGAGAATTGAGGTGTGGTGGAAGACTGAGAGGTGGAGACATGGATTCAACACTTGGGACAGCAGATGGAGAGTTTAAAGCTTGACACTGCTGAGATGAAACAGATTGGGAAAGAGGAAAAGAAAAGGCGTGAGAAGGTGTGCTTACCCGTTGACAAGGTTGCTGAATACTCCTCTCATACACCTCTATTTCTTCAATCCACTTAGCAAGCAAAGGTAGCGTTGCAATCATGAAGTCAAGCTTCTCCTGAGGGCTGTAATGCCTTGGAAAAGGTCCCACCCATGGACAGGGTGCTCCACAACCGATTCCAAATGCTCTCATCTGTGCCTGAGCCCTGGACTGCACTATGTTTACCTCCATCTTTTGGATTTTCTCCAACAGACCAGCATCTTGGATCTGATGGTCTTTATTGTATGCATACTCTTGCTCTTGGAAAGCTCCATAGCCAAATTGACTTTGGTACTGCTGCTCATATGGGTATGCATACTGATCTTGAATCTGCTCAAAATGCTGATTTGGAGGATTTGTAAAACATGTTGGAGGTGGAATATACTGCTGTTGTTGATGTGGATTCCATGATGGAAACGAAGTCATGATTGCACAACCTCATGGAATGGGAAAGAAGATGGAAGAGATGGGAGGAAGAATGGATGGAGGATGAATGAAAATGAATGGAAGGGAAGGTCTGCAACTTCAGAGATGGGTTGTTGATCAGATGGAGTCGCCAAATGTGTTTGCAAGTGCCTCCAAAGGCTGAAATCTTCATAGGAGCACATCAACCTGCAAAAGATGAAGTGGAAGACCTCTAAGGTCCCACCGGGTGTGCCAAAACTGTTGATGCAAAATCACAGCACCCCTGGATGCAGATCAGGCTTCTAGGTTAATCACTCAGGCATCCAGTGTGGTTGCACTACATGGAAACCTCTCTCCAAGCGTGGGACTTGTGAAACTGAGAGAGGAATCTCCAGAGAAGGCTGGTTCCTGCTCCTAAACTACCTGCCACAAGCTATTCCAGTGCAGGCAAGCTAATCTAATCCTAATCTAACAATGCCAAGGAGATAGAGAGAGAGAGAGAAAGGAAAAGAACAAAAGCCTACACTAAAACGGTGATACACCAGAGAAGGAGAATGTTGGACATCTATCAAAACTGCCATGGGACAAAGAGAGGTGAGCAATGGGAAGGATGGATAGATGCATCACAGGCCCAAGGATAGATTTCACACAGAAAATGTCCCAAAACTCCATGAACACTGCTCCAAACCTGCAATGAACATTCAAACATGCACAAATACCTGCAATGAAGAGAGGCAAGAAGAGAAACAAGCAAAAACGAGCAAGGATGGACATATGCATCACAAAACACGTTTTGTTGCTCCAGAAGTTACACAGAACATCATTCCATTAGTAAAAGGCAAAAACACCATTACAGAGCAAGGGAGGAGGTTCGAAATCCATTTTCAACCCTAGAGAAGAAAAGAAGGGAGGGTAGAGCAGAAAAGATGAACAACTTGTTATCTCATGAGCCAAATCTGGCTTTTTACATTGCATGGGTCGAGCCCAGGGGACAGAAACGTGGGAAAACGTGCAAGCCCGTTCCTCATTGACTGCAGATGCATTAAAACGGCATGGGATACCTTACCAACCCATACCCTGCCATCTTTGACTGATTTAGAGGAGAATGTGACCCATTCTGCATTAATTTGGCTGCTGAAATGTCACTTCTGGCCGTGCTGAAGAAGAATGCGACCCATGTAGCATTAAACCGGTTGTTAAGACGTCGCCTCTGGCCATGAACACGTGTCAGAGCCGTTTCTGAACTTTCTCTCTCCAGACTACACCAAAATGGAAGATTGATCCCAGAATCATGTAGAGAATTTCAACAGCTTTTCGTTGATATCAAGAACGTGCAAATCCGAGCTCTGGATCAAAAGATATGACGATCTGAAGATTTAGGGCACGGAACAAACCAAAATGGATTTTGAAATATTTTCCCGCGCTTCGCCACCTGGACGACACGTGGCAGGCTTTGATTCGCTGAATAATTCTCTCTCCTCCACCTTTCGGCGGGCTTTCTTTTGAAATTTCCTTGTGGGCCCCAGCTGGGACACGTGGCGCTATTTCATTGGTTCAGATCAGTGCTCGAAAACTTGCCCTTTGACTTTTTGGCCTTTTCCCTTGTGACACGTGTCATGATTTCATTGGTCCTCGGCCCTGCCGGCTCTTTCGCGCACTTCGCGTCTTTTTGTCCCGGATGTCCCAGTTTTCCTTGTGCTGAAGTTTCTTGTTTCGGCCGAACCGGCCGGTTCGCGTCCATTTGTCCCAAATGTCCCTGTGCTTCGCGGGACAAATTCTTCCGGTTCGCCCGATTCGGCCGGTTCGCGTCCTCGCGGCCCAGATGTCCCAAACTGTTTGGTGCGAAAGTTCTCCTTTTCGGCCGATCCGGGCGGTTCGCGTACTCATGGCCCGAATGTCCCAATTGCTTCCAGACTGTTTGTTCTCATTTCGGCCAAACCGGCCGGTTCGGGTCCTTCGCGTACTCTTGTCCCGAACTGTCCCGCTCAGCAATTAGCCGTTTTTCTTCCTCTTTCGGCCGGATTGGCTTCTCGCGCCCGCCGCATACTTCTGGCCCGATTGTCGCAAATGCTTAGCGGGCCTCCTGGAGGCTTTTCGGCCGATCCGCGTCTTTCTGTCCCACACGTCCCTACTGTTGCAAGGACTAGGACTTAGTCGATTTTCACAATTTTTCTTGGATCAACCTACTTGCCTTCTGCAATTTTTTCGCATTTTCTCATAGCTTGCTCTTTCCTTCTTTAGCCAGGGGAGTTAGAAAAAATCTGAGGGAACCCCAAAAACATGATGTTTGCTCTGAATCAATAATACAACGGAGAATGTATTATTACCTATTCTACATCAAGATACAATTATGAATGTACACCAATAGAACAACCAACTTCTATTTCAGCAATCATGTTTTGAGTGACAATGCTTACTAGCATTTCGGCTCAACCTTTTTTTGTAAGGTCCTAGGAACTATGTGAAAGTCCTTGGGTCTACCATGAAGCTAGTTTTTCAACTTCGTATTTCGGTATCCAACCATCGCCTACCTCATGTTTAGTGTTCAATTTCCCATCATCAAGTTACTAGAAATTTTAGTTTATCTTGAGGACTAGGTGATCAGACAATGCACATCCATCATTGCATTACTTTGGCCAAAGTTTTCCGCCATGTAGGTTATATCAAAACTCAAGACAGAACACTAGTCTTAATGATTTTAAGTCTTCTACCACCTCACAACTATCCCTTTCATAGTTATCTAGATCTTATAGTTTGTATTTACTTTATTCCAATTTAACCTATCTTGCAAGATTTTATATCGAGATATATGCCAAAGACCAACTAGGATCATCATGAGATAAGTACACTCGTTACGCTGATATGAATCTATTTCAGCATTTCACTTATCCTTATCCCTTAATATGCCTAATGGATCTTTACATCCATTTATCTCTCCATTTAGTTTCTCTTTTTCTGATACTTGGTTTCTTTAACCTTAAAGTATCTTGTATAATGATACTCTTCCATTCTTTATACAACATGATTTAGCATCTTATTATATTCATATCAAGATTACCAAAAGGCTGAATTAAATATATATTAAACATGTATATTTAATTATTCCTTCGATTAGATGCACCAAGAAATAGCTTATTTAATTTAGAAATTAAAGACAATTTATTGTTACAATAATTGTCCAATTATCGGCTTCATATATTGACAAATATAAAATAAATAAATATATCAATTTATGATAAGTAAGATTTCTCACTTCTAATATTTATCATTTGCTCATATGGAGATATTCTTTCATACAAGGTAATCATCTATTTATTAAAATCATAAATTACATATGCCATTAAGGCAAAATATATAACTATTATGGTAACTCTCACATAGTGAGATTTGAATATTAACAATGGGTCCAAGATCCCAATAAGTTTAGTCAAAATTCTGGGATATCATCCCTCTACAAATTGAATTCTAAGTATCTCATTTAGATCCATGCTACGATAAAACTTCACAAGACATGAGTTTCCGCATATCCGAACGTGAAGGCTAATTGTCTTGCAAGACTGGAGTAGTGATATGTTGTCAGTTCCAAATGAACTGGCATGAATATTAACTCTGATTTTTGATGCAATTATTTAGTAAAATATGAAATGATATACAAGTTAATTTATCAACAAATGCATGGTAATATAACGGAGAATGTATTATTACATATTCTACATCAAGATACAATTATGAATGTACACCAATAGAACAACCAACTTCTATTTCAAAAATCATGTTTCACTCTAATCACAAGAATTAAGACATATTCAAACCATAATCATTCAACATCTGAATTCTGATTCAACCACAAGCAATTCATGCTTCACATGGTACAAATTCAACTATTATTTTTCTTACCTTCCAATCAACAAACAACTTAACAAAAAAGTTTGAAATCATCATTTCTAAATACCAATTAGACATATTCCCTCTAGGTAATGAGCAGCTCTATTAAATGCAAAATAACTTTATTCCAAACAATCAGAATACACACACACACACACACACACACACACACACACACACACACACACACACACACACACACACACACACATGTATGAATAGTCTAACTAAGCAGTGTAAAAAAACACCTCTATTGAATCATTTAAACATGTTCTTTCAGGTAACCGACACATCAACAAAACAAATTAACCCACATACCACAGGAAGATAATTTTGAATTCCATTTGCATAGAATAACAACCATAAGTTTCTAACACTTCCAGTAATGAAATACTTTGAGAAAAACTAAGTCATCTTACATAAATTGTTAGTACTAATTAATTTATATTTCAATTAGGTAATAAAATTATACCTACATGAAAATCAATTTATACATATCCAAATCAGTTCATTCCAGCATTAATTTATTTTCTGTTTAGAAATTATTAGAATCTGGAAGCAAATATATCAAGCAAATGATGAAATACCTAGTAAAAACATTTTTCACACTACCCAGAAATCACTTTGCTCGTATAAATAACTTATTGTTTACTGTGATAAAACCCAGAGGCAAAAATCGATTTTGGTTTCCATAAATCAAATTTAAATAGAAAATTAAATAAAATAGAAATTGATTAGGAACACCCATCTGCATTTTTTTAGATTTAGCTAAAACCACACAAAGGAAACTTAGGAGAATACAAAATCCATCAATTTCCTTTTGGTACTTCATTTCAAAACAATTAAATCAAAAGTTGTCCACAATTTCCTTGATTGCCATTAAATTAGAATGTATATTTCCTCATTATTTACAAATAATGTTGCAGAGAAAGGAGAAGATATTCATGCTTGAAGTAAACCCAGAATCAGCAACCTCTTACTCTTTCCGCTGCACCAAGTTGAATCCTTCTTTCCTCCAAAACTCATGCAGGTATTCTAGAAGAGAAAAATGAAAGTAGACAAAGGAGAAAATTAACAAACCATAATGAAGCAACTATACTAAAATGGAGAATTTTTTGGCTTCTAAATGTTACTTCATGCTTCAATACATGTCGTGATGCCACATACTTAGTGTCAGATGAAGGCGTGTCCCTTTTTAAAACTCTCAGATGTTAAATATTAAAATATTATTATTGTTATACTTTTTAACTTTTGATTTCCATGCCAAATCCTTTTAGGATTTAAATATATAATTTCACAAATTAAAAATGCATTTATTTATTTTTAATTTTAATTGATACCTAACTTTAATGGTAAAATTAATCATCGTAATATAAGTCCACATATTTCCAACAATATGTTATCATAATAATTATTCGAATTCCCATGTTCCATATAAAATATTCAAACAAATGAAAAAACATCACCAAGTCCGTAAATAATAATAATTAGAATATTCTCGTAAAGCTATGAGTAAGGCCTAATCATGTTTTAGGAAGGATCATCAAGGTGGGTGCGGCCCTGTGGGGTTATTTGTTCTGCAATGCCATGCCCCGTAGTAGAAGCTGACGAGTCAAATGAATTTTATATGTAATGATTATCTCATATAATCTTGTTTAGACTTAACCATAGCTAATTTAACTTAAAATAAATTTGGGATGTTACACCCAGAGAGTAGTAAAGTCAATTTTAATCCTCTCTAATTCTTTGACAACAACTTGGTTATAACCAAAGAAACCATTCAAATTAGAAATCATCTCAGAACCAGTCACTAATTACAACATATTCTCCATGTTTGGTAAAGGATAGTTGTCCTTTATTGATGCTCTATTTAGATTTCTGAAATCCACACAAAGTATGATATCTCCATTCTTCTTTCTAACCGGCACCAAGTTCGCAACCCAAGGAGAATACCTTGTGGGTTGAATGATTCCTCCATCCTTCAAATTTTTCAATTCCTCTTGCATTTTGATAGAAAGGAGTGGGTTAACTGGACTTTGCTTCTATTTGAATGGTTTGGCATCTTTCTCAAGGGGGATCTCATGTTGGAATAAGTCTTCTCTATATGATTTGAGCTCAGAATAAGACCAAGCTAAATAGTCCTGATATTGTTTCAACAATTGGAGGTAGGACTATTTTTCTTCCTTGTTTAAACTAATCCCTAACCAAATCTTCCTTGGTTTTTCCTTTGTTCCCAAGTCATGCTCTTCAACATATCTAGATGAAAACATGTTTCTATTGATTACACAATCAGCATTGCTAAAATTTGACCCAAGAGTAACCAGCCCTCTAGGGATAGTGTTATTCTTCAATTGAATGATATCCTTGCCAAACAAGGTTTCTTTTCCATCAAAATTACATGCCAATGGTTCCAAATCAATATGCTAATCCACAAACTCATCTTAGTTCTAAAAAAACCTTTGAACCTGAGCATCATCACCAAATACTTGACAATGCTTGATGTTATCAGGGACTGCAGGCCTAGGGAGTACCTCAACATCATATTCAAAATATGGAAAAATGGTACAATTTTCAAATCTAGACCCCAACACTTCCATCTTATCAAAAATCATATTTAAACTTCAGTCATGATGAATAATGTTAAAGGAATCAAACATCTCAATAAGATCCCAAACTACATGTTTGTATTGTTTCATTCTGTTAATTTTTTTTTGCATATAGTTTTCTAACTTGTTTGACAACCTACTCAGAATATCCCTTTACAACAACATCTTTTATGTCATACTGCCAAGCAATCCTCAGGCCTAACAGAAATGCCTCATACTCAACTATGTTATTGGTGCATTCAAAGTTAAGTTTGAAGGAGAAAAAAAATTCCTCATTGCTTGGAGAGATTAAAACAACACCGGCAGCATTACCAAATTTGGAGTAAGCTCAATCAAATAGCAAGGTCCATGGTGAGCCTACCTCTTCAAGACACTTAGAATAATCCATCTTGTGCTCCTTACCATCAGTAAACCCAATAAAATTATCAACATCAACATCAACAAATATTACTTCATAAGAAGCATTGTTTTGGATTCTCAATTAAATGTAACATCTTCTTCTCTCCATATAATTTTAGAAGGCCACCTTCAATGGGAATGGTGGCAACAAGACATATCCATTTAGAAACTCCCTCCAACACTTGCAACCCACTTTCTTGATAGCAACATACCCAATTTGGCAGGTCAATCAACAATCAAAACATGAAGTTTCAAATTCTTACCCGAATAGGCTACAAGTTGCACAACAAAACCTTTAACACACCCCAACAATTGGCACTTCCCTGGAATCCATGGTAGTACACTTGCCATACGCTATTGTTACTTTGATATCTAACTCATTCATAACTTCCAAAGGCATGACATCGCATGATACGTCAGAGTCAAACATACAATTATGTAGCAACATGTCCTTGATGATCAAAGTTGTGAAGAAAGGGTCAACACTTAGCTGAGATTCAACCTGAGGATGTTCCCAAATATAACTCCAGTGGTTCATCAAATTCTTTCAATGCTGATGACTTTCCTACCTCTGCAATAGCAAGTGGAGCCTCTACAACATTCACATTCCTTGTCACGGAAGCCTTCTCCTCCTTCAATCCCAAATACTCAAGTTATCTCTTCTTGTGCTCAGGGATCCTAAGCAGCTCAACAATTGGAACACTAACCTTGATTTGGCTCATAACTTGAGAAATATCATAGGGAACGTATTTAGGAAAAACAGCAATGGAAGGAGGGCTAGAAATATCATCAGATGGCACAAGGTTTTTAACATTTTGCACATGGGGTGAAGCATAACTTTTACTTGGGAAAACAGGGTTCTTAGTAGATGTTTCTTTCTTAGGAACTTCTTTTGGGATATTAGAAAGTAATGGGGTTTTATTTTTGGCCTGAGGCCTAGCTCCCTTGATAGCCTTACTTCTTGTGTCATAGTCCTTCTCTTGGGCCACCACAACATTCATAACTAACTACCTATCCTCCTTCGAGGGTATACCTCCATCATTCTTCTTGATCATCAATGCCCTCAAGTACTCAAAATCATTATTAGGTATCTCAAAGGCTTGTACATTATCAATTTATAAAACATGAGAAGGAGGAAGAAGATGTACCCATTGGATGCAATCCCAAAAGATAGCAGCAGTCCATGTACTTATCCCTTTAGTAGATGTTGCTCCTTGACATGAGTTTGTAGGGAAGTCCATCATATAAGCATCATCATCTGTATTATAATCATCATCTTCCCCTTCAATTTTTTGATCCATTCCACATGGAGGACGGAGTACAAAACATCTGTCATACCAGAAAATCTAATTTGTATCATCAACAATAGCCACTCTAGCACTTAATGGATCAGGTGTAACCTTACTTTCCTTAGCCTGAGATTGTCTATTTCCAAATCCCATAGGTCCTTTACCTTTTTCATCAAATCTATGCTCATTCATATGGTGATTTCCAAATCTATCTTGTGCTTTGCTGCCTAGGCTGACCTTGTGAAGTTTGTCCAATTCCCTTCTCATCTCTTTCCAACTTGTAGGAAATATCTTTAATAGCCCCTGCCAAAGTTTCACCACTTCCTCCAATTCTACACTCTTGCTTGCTTGAGGCTTGTCAGGGTTTACTAATTTAACTTCATCTATCTTAGGAGGTTTCGTAATAGCCTTGATATTGTTCTCAATTTGAAGTGCCATGGTGAAGGCCTGCCTTAAATTGCTAGGATTCTTGTCTGTCAAGTAATATGCAGCCTTCTTGTTAAATGCATCAAAATATTTTATCGAACAAGATTCATCACATGGTCTTAAATTCATCGATAATATCCTCAAAGTTTTATTGAACCTTGTGTTGAATTCATAGACCGATTCACTTGGGTTTTTCTTGATATTCTCAAACTTTGATAAGAGGAATCAGGGATCAGTCTTGTCACCATATTACAGCCTGAATGCATTTTGCATTTCAGCCCATGAATCAATTGAATTATTTGGAAAGGCCTTGTACCAATCCCTAGCATCCTCCTCTAAAGTGTGGACAAACAATTTAGTGTACACATCCTCAAATCCAATTTCAAAATCCTCCATCATATTAATAAAGAGTTTCAAATGCTGATCACATGTTATGACATTGTTCCCTTGGAACTTTGACAATCTACTTCTAACATCTTGAGGCACAATATTAGGATAACCAACCATTCCCCTAAAATTTATTTGGTCAAAGGTATTGACCACAAATGGATGCCTAGATGGAGGCTGAGCCATGTTGTCTGGTGGAGGTGATCTTGGGGGTGACACAAGATGATGAGGAGTGAGAGGCCTTTAGGGATCAAGAATTTGGTTCACAAGATTGGTATTCTATAGGTGCTGATTTTCTTGGAAAGTTTTATTAGGATTGAACACACAGGTGCAAATTAAAGAAGGAACTCACTAGGTACAATAGAAGGACCTTCACTAGTTGAAGTAAACAAGTTTATGAGAAGATTGTTTGAATCAGAATCAGTGGAAGAAGAGTGATAATCCTCTATTAAAGGCTGATCTCTCTCACCAATGGATATTCCTTTACATGATGTCTGACCTTCAATAACCTTCAAAAATTTTTCTTTCCTCTAAAACTATTTGTCCAAATTCTTGAAATAACATTCTACTTGGGTCCCTCCTAAAGAGAGATCTTCTTCCTTCTAGGTTTATAGATTTATATGACACACTTCACTTAATGTATGATAAGGTACTGGTATTTATCAAAAATATAACAGCAAGGAGTCACCACTAAGGACTATCACCCTAGTTTGTGTAAATACACTATGAAGATCTATCAAATGACTACAAATATTAGCACTATGCAAAGCTTGAATAGATCTGATTTTCTTTCACTCAATTTATCAACTATTGATCAAAGTTTGAAACAACAAATTGGAGACACTTGAACATATCAAACTCATAATTCTACTCTCATTCTAGTCTTATAAATCTAATTAGAAAATGATGCTTAGCAATGTAGTTGCACATAAATCACATAAAACGTATTACTAGGGCTTTGAAATACTGAAATACTCCCCAGCAATGGCGTCATTCGGGTGTTTGTACCATGATTTAATATCCTTCACAACTTGAGCTGCATCATGGATTTTACAAGACACTCAGAGGCAGATAAATGGTTTATATGTCATTTTGTAGCTGGGGAAGCAATTTATCTGAATTGTTAGCACTCAGGATTTGAAGAAGTGGGTAGCACCTTGGAAGGATTTGATCTAATCCTCACTATTTTAGGTTGTGCCTAGCAACCAAGGTAAGAGAACCTATATTGTCAGCCTCTGTTTTGTGAAGGAGGTGAAAATATCCTTGTACTGTGTAGATTGTATGGAGATGGCCTTGAGAAAACATGTTCAATTTCCCATTATTCAAACTCAACAGAGATGTCACTACTAAATGATGGAAATGCTTTCAAGACAAGGCTAAGGCTACTAAATACATGGTATGATCCTGACTACTTTGTGCATTTTTGTAAATGGATTGTATTCTTTTGTTGACACATAATACAATGTAGGGGTATTATAGGTAGGATGAGTTAATTTGAAATGAATTTTGGTGGGAGATCAAGAAGATAGATTGGAATTTTCCAGATCCTTTTGAAACTTCACAATAAATGAAGAACTCAATAATTGAAAGATTCATAATAGTTAAAACATTCCTTCAACTAGAAGGTGTGCATCAATGGATGCCTAGACATGTACTTTTTCACACAATATTTGAGATTCTAGCACGAAGGATCAAGTTAGAAGATCCAAAACAACATTAAAATCGAAGATCATTCACGTCTGAGTTACACCCAGAGGATTACAAGAAATACCTGTCAACAGATGAAAGAAAAGTGATTTTAAATCATCTATTTCATCCCTAGATGAAAGCTCTTCTAAAAAATGAAATTGCAGATGCCACTAAACTATCACAAGGATTGATATTTGTGTGATTCAAAGAGATTTTGATACAAGATTGCAATAGGAACAAGGAAAACTACTTGCAAGCATTCTGAAAGTGAAATAAACACAAAATTTGCTAGATATTTGATATAAATTAACTCAAAATCCATCAGATTCATCAACAGGGGAGAGTTATTTAAACAATCTCAGAGCTCGTTGATGGCTATACACTTGTAACCAACTCAACATGAATGAAAATCAAACACACAAGATGTTAACCTGGTTTCTCAAAAAGTTTTCTCAAGAGGATGAGCTATTCTCAAAATTTTCTCATGAAAATGAACCCCAACCATTTGCATGAAAAATTCATGCAATATATAACTTTTACTCACTCACTCACTTTGCCCCCAAAATATTCCCTCCAAAAGTGGAATATTCGAAGCACCTTTGCTTTGCAATATTTCTAAAAATGATATTTAACAAACTTGTGAAAAATTTTCAGTTGTTCTTTCAAAAGGTGAATCATCACAAAACTTTCATCATCCTTCAAAGTGGAAGCATGTTTTTCATTCCCCACACATGTAGACCCCTTTCATTTCATCATTTCAACTTTTCCCTTTCCAATTTTACTCTGTAACTTTGGATCTGGTAATTCATGTTTTTTCAAACTAGATTAAAAATTTATTCAAAAAATTCCTTGGATTCACAAATTGAACCCCCAAATTGATTAATCTAGGCCCTGCAGGCCAATATGACATGAATTGGTAAAAAATTTGATGAATATTGATGCACAAAAACACATCTCCAAACCCCTTGAAGCTCAAATGGCAGCCAAATTGGTGAAATGCACAACTACCATCGATCTGTTTCTCAACTTCAAATTTGAGCCCTCCATGTGGCAGATCTGGGTAAAAATGAGCCTCAGGGAATCTTTTTACCTTTTTACTACTTTTGGAAAATTTTGTAAAATTTATTTATTTCCTCCAGTGCTCCACCTTTGCGATTTGGGCCTAACACATGGCGCAATATGACTAGATATGGAGTCGTGGCTCAATTTTACACATTTTTCATCTTTTTAGACAAAGGAAAAAAATTTCAATTTTCCTCTGTGGCTCTGTCCTCCCACAAGACATGTGTCCTCATATGATTGGCTGAGGGGCAGCACTCTCATTTCATAATTTAATCATATTTCGTGAAGGAAAATTTTTAACATTTCCTCCGCTATCCCACACCTCCACGGTTGACCAGGGCAAAACATTGACTATTTTCCTCGGGCCCTCGGGATTTTTTATACTTTAGTCATTTGAATACAAGAGGAAAAATTTCCAAGTTTCCCCCAATGGTCCACCTCCCCGGCTCTTTGACTTTTCAAAATGTCATGTGTCACCATGGCGCTCCTTGAGATGGTCCCAAAATTTTGATACTTAGAATGAGCACGGGCTAGCCATGTGTCCTGCTCCGGTGAGGTCTGTCTGAATTCTTGAAGTTTAGTAGAAGGCACCACATGTCATGCTCTGAGGCAATCTCCTTTTGGCTATTGAAAAGTTTAAGTAAAATGCAAAGTGAGCGGAGGCCTCCATGTGTCAGCTTGGCACTTCTTTAGAATGAAACTCAAGGGCTAGTCCCAGAACATGCGTGGTTCCTCCACGTGTCTCCAATGTGCAACTTCAAGATGGTGCCCAAAGCAGACACCCTGAATGAGATTGAGCTCACCACATGTCTTGTTCTGCCAAACTGTATCCATTTGCATAAACTTTGTCTAAGTCTGGGCCAAGCAGTGGAAGCCTCCATGTGTCCTCCCATGCTACTCCAAGAAAAAGCCCAAAAGTAGGTCTTCAAATGAGCATCGTTCCTCCACGTGGACAAATTTTTTAAAATGAGGCTTTTCATGGAATTTTTGAAGTGTTTAGCTGAACTGAGTCCAACCAAAAGGTGCCACATCCCATGTAGATGCAAAGATGCAACTTTGACAAGGAGAAAATACCCGTCAAACCATAAAATATAGAAACATGAGCATTTGAGCCTAAAAATGAATTTTTCTTCAATGATAGAGAGTTTAGATAGTTGCAAGGCTCAAATACATTCCTCAGGGACATATAACCTCATTCTTCTTCAAGTATTTAAGGTAGAAATGACAAGAACAACAAATTTTGACTGTGGCAATATGGAGGAGATGGGAAAATATGAGTTTTCAAGGAGCAGAGCATGGGAGACTCAAAATACAGAGCTTTCTAGAGGAACAAAGAAACTAGGAGACAAATATGGACCCATATATGATCTTTGACCCAGGGGCAGAATAAAAATGACAATAAAGACAAGCCAAGCACCACATGGGGAAGGATAAAATTATAGAGGTCGTAAATCAATAAATTTCCAAGGGCACAAATGGGGTGAGACAATTTTGACCACCAACATGATTAACTGAGGTAAACCCTAGTGCTGAGGAATCTTTATTTATCCCTTCTAACTTCATCTCTTCAATCACTACCCCATCTTTATCTGGGCTTTTACCCGGAGTAACTGGATTTTTTTTTCTCTTGTGGAAGGCCCTGCCATGATGTCAAACCTTAGGGTTTAGGTTTTCGATACAAATTCGATAGAACAGGAAAAAATACAGAGAAGATACACTATTTTTTGAGAGATTTTTGAAAATGTAAACAACTTGAAAACATTCCACAATTTGCACCCTAGGGAGTGATTTTATGAAAAACCCTAATTTATAATAACGTTTGTAAAATAAATCTAAAAATTCTAAAATTTTCAGGGACCCTTACTTGAAATCTTTCCCAAATCTGGTAAAAATATATCCCACCAATTCGCAATATATGGCAGAAATAAAAAAAAATTAGGTTTTTGCCAAAATTTTGGCCCAAATCGAAACTCTGATACCACTTGTAATGAAATTACTTGTATAATTTAGATTATGAGCAATAATAGAACATGAAATAAAATAATATTTAAGAATAATGATCTCAATATAAAATTATAATAGCTTCACCACTTCGAGGGGGAACCTCCAAACCATATAATAAGACTCAAATGCTCAAATGATAATGAACTACTACCTACAATCCCCTATATATATTATTCATATGCTATGGCCATCACCAAGGACTACCTATTAAGCATGATAAATTATAAATGAAATAATAAAATGATATGGTAAGCCACAAGTCAGCTACTCATATCCTAATACAAGCAATAGGTTAAGGGTGTAGCAGAACCCTACACAAGATGTGGGAACTATTTTATAGAATGCCAAAATGATATGTGATTCAGGGGATGTTTGGTTGTAGGTGGGGCACAAATGTTTTCTCATTGATCGCATGATATGGATCTATTAAAAAGTATGCTTTAGAAACTTGCAAGCAATTTTAATTGACCAATTAAAATTGAAATTTCTATAATTGTTGCATACATGAAATATGTGTGCGCTCCCAACAGGTGAATACAATGTCTTGGATCTCCTTTCTGCATGGAATTTTTGAAGCCCCCCTGACATGAGTTCTAACTCTTAAACGATTTATGGCTTATGTATTGGGGGATTTTAATGGTCCTGACCAAGTTACCTATATTTTGTTTTTTTCTTGTTTTGAGGGAAGGGAGCATGTGCTTCTGTGGATCGGTTGAAAATGCATTTGAAAACTACCAAAAATGGGGTTTGGATGGTCTTAGACTGCTTGGCACATATGGAGTATGGCCACCATGGGACATGGAATTGAAACATGGCTTTAAGGAGTGTGATGGTTACAGGATATGCTCAGATTGACAAGTTTATTTTGAAACCATACAAACCATTTGACCAAATTCCTAGTTGGCATGCACAATCGAATTCACTAGTTTTGACCGTGTCGTTCTTGGACACGCATGGTTCATCTCTCTTGATCTTTCTTAATTTTCATACTTTAGTTTTTCTTTTGCAATGAAATAAAATTTTAAAATCATGAGATTATCGTAGATTTAATTGTTTTATATTAGCATGTTGCAAAACAATAAAATGTCATATCGTTACTCACATAATTAAAATAACCATTTTGTAGTAAACCATAAACTAGAACCCTCATTTTGAGATGATTTAGAAAACTCCCTGACGAAACTAGATCACTATAGTATTGTTTTATCGATAAGTTGAAGTTGACTTCTTGGTAAATATGTTGACCATGTCCAGGTTTAAATAGATAAATTGCGACTTTCAGAGACTCGCAAAGTAACCTTCATAACTCCGGCTAGGGGAGGTTAAGCTTCCTTCATGTACCTTGTTATGTGGGGTATCTTTTATCCAAATTTTTCCCCCTGGAAAAATTGATCAAACATGACCCTACACAGGAGACCATTGAAAGGTCATCTCAGTATTGTGAGCCCACATTTCAAATCCAACAGTCATGTTACAGGAGGGACTCTATAATGGAGGAGCTTGATCGGCAAAGGATCAAACAATGTCAAAGGAGGCTAGAGGCTTACTAGAGGAAAATGGGGAAAGGCTCAAATTTTTTAGACTTATCCACATACAAGTCAACACAGAGCCAAACAACAGACTCGCAAAAGGTGTCATACGTCAGCTATGCATAATTCCAATAGGGCACATCAAAATGGAGACCCCAAATGTGCATGGAGCTTCCACTTGTCCCAAGTTTGAGAAGGGACAGATTCAGCTATTGAAAAGTCCAAATGAGCGCAAAGAACCACATGTCATCTCGGTGCAATTTAAAAAAAGAGCCCAAGGAGAAGTCTCAAACTAGCGTTAGCTCTCCAAGTAGTCATGGTCCAACAAAATTCAAATGGCAGCGGGCCCAAATCAGCTAAGTATAGGA
The DNA here is from genome assembly GCA_019776745.2 of Taxus chinensis. Lineage (NCBI taxonomy): Eukaryota > Viridiplantae > Streptophyta > Pinopsida > Cupressales > Taxaceae > Taxus > Taxus chinensis. The sequence continues at coordinate 562,200,023 of CM034156.1, forward strand.
GGGTCGGCGGAAGCCCCCATGTGCCTCATCGGTGTAACTTTAAAGGAAGGATCAAGAGCGGAGGCCCCAAACTTGCGCCAACACTCCACGTGTCCAAAAGTCAAAAAGGGGACAGAGTCGGCCATTTAAATTGACTAAGTATGAAAGGACTAACAGAAGCCTCCATGTGTCTCAATGGTGCACCTTCAAGGGTCGAAGCCAAAGGTGGTCCCCCAAACAAGCTCAGACCCTCCACATGTCCCAGGTTTGAAAAGGGGGCAGAACAGCTACTGAATCAGCAGAAGCCTCCACATGTCATTGACACAATTTCAAAGGCATGACCCAAGGGACAATCCACAAACGAGCCCAAATCTTCCACATGTCCCAGGTCTAGAAAGGAGACAATGTTAGTAGTTGAAAAGTATCAGGGAACCAGAAGCCTCCACATGTCTCATCGGCGTGACTTCAAAATGTGTAGCCCAAAGAAGGACTCTTAACTAGTGCCAACCCGCCATGTGGTTCGAGCCCGAAAGTTGAGCCAGCCCCAAATCAGTTAAGTATAGAAGATCCGGTGAAATCATCCACATGTTATCTCGATGTAATTTCAAAGGAAGAATCAAGAGCGGGTTCCCAAATCAGCTAAATATCGAAGGATCAGCAGAATCCTCCACGCGTCGGCTTGGCATAACTTCAAAGGCAAAATCAAGAGGTAGTCTCCAATATGCATTGAGCCTCCACATGTCCAGGGTCAAACATATGGCCCCACCAAACAAAATGGACTCAACCAAAACACAAAGAAATAGAGCAAAGTCGTGAAAGAAGCCACGTGTCTCTTCGGCACAGCTTCAAAGGCAAAATCCAAAAGTGGTCCCCAAACATGCGTCACCTCTACACATGGCCATGTTTTGGGTCAAAGCGAGAAGGTGAGCCTTGGAAGGATTTTTTTTCAAAAGAGGGCTAGTGGGCCTAGGAATGACTTTTTTCCAAAGTGGAAAATGTAAAGCTGCAGGGCAACAAGAGTTTTCTTTCTACAATTTTTGCAACTTTCATAAAAGCTCAGTTTGCAAGTACAGGCCTGCAAGCCCGAGAAGGTTTGTTCACGAAATGTAAAAAGTGAATTTCGGGCCTACGGGGCTATGGGATATTTTTTTATAATTTTGTATTTTTTTACAAAAGGCGGTAAATTGAATTTCGGGCCCACGGATCGATTTTGCAAAATTGGTTTTTTCGCCATTTTTGTACGGATTCGATTCAAATATTCAAATGGGCATATCTTTCGATCCAGTGCTCAAAATTCAACAAATGTGTTACCGTTGAAAAGATCTCGACCTCCTCTATGCCATAGAAGCCTGAAAATTTAATGTTGAAAAGGTTAGGTGGGTGAACAATAGGATAACATCTTTCATGCCATTAATGTATGATCCGATTGCTTCAACAACCAAATCAGATTTTATTTGATTCACCTTTCTTCCTTCTTTAACATGTTAAACAAACATGGAGAGGTAGACTTGACAAATTATAGGTAGATTTACAGGGGCATTGATGGCTAATAGCTGAGCTTCCAAATCAGATTTCCCACCTCCTTTTCTTCTCCTCCCTTCGCTTCATATATAAAGGTAAGATCTTGGCTCATTGTAAAGGGTTGGACATTTTTGTTTTGCACCCTCCCTTCTTCTCTAGTCTACAGATGAATTGATGGAGTTTGAACCTTCTATTAAGAATGTACTACAAGTTTTTTCCTCTTGGTCATTGTAATGTTCTATATCAATTTATGAAGTAATAATACATGTCTTTGGATGATTTCAACTCTATGTTGTGTTAATTTCCTTTATTTGATCTTTCATTTCCATATTAGTTATACTGTGTATGGTGGTTATATTACATTTTAATGGTCTGTGTTTGATAGTAAAGTCTGTGTTCAACATTCCTTTGGTGCATCACCTCTATTAGTTTAGGTTAAATTTCTTGCATCTTCTTAACTTTGTCTCCTCACCAAGTTAGAATAGATTTTAGAATAGATCCTCTACAAATTTCATGTGTGCATCTGAATAGAGTAATAGGAACTGGACTTCATCGGGAGATCTCTCTCTATTTCAAATTCCCACACTTTGAAAGATGCTCCATGTTTATGCAATCACACTTAGAGTCTCAACCCATTGAGTTACAAACATTCATGGGTGTTATGATTTTACACTAACAGTTTTAGCATGCCTAGTGGGACATTGAGGTTAGATTTTCTCATCTTTTTGAGGTGTCTCATTATCAAACAATGAATCTTAATCCACCATGTAACCAAAAAACAGTTTTAGCACACCTAGTGGAACAGATTTGAAGTACCTTACCACTTCATTTCATCAATGTTGGTGTGATTTTGGTGAGATTCATCCTTTTGAGGCACATGTAAAGCACATCTGGTGACTCCATTTGTTCATCAACCCATTCTCTAAGTTTCAGACTTTACTTCCATCCATTTCCACCCATTCTTCTTTCCACATCTTTCATTTTCTTTAATTCCGATGAAGTTGTGTAATCATGACTTCATTTCCATCTTAGAATTTACACTTGCAGTAATAGTGCTATTCAGATCCATATCCAGGTTACTTCAACACACCTCCAGAAAGGTTTCACAATGAAGATAAGCACTATAGATATCTCAGGTGAGCTAGACTCAAATCAGTTTGGTCATTTTCCAAACTATACAGTTGTTACAGAGCATGGATATACAAATTTTGGAGGTAATTCCACACCTGAAGAAGCTAATTTGTACATGGAGACTCTGAGAATGGAGGATCACATGGTAAAATCAATGGCCACAACTCAGATGAAAGCGTTCGGAATTGGCTATAGTGAACCTTGTTCATGGGCCCGCCCTATGCCAAGACATTACAACCCTCAAGAGAATATTGACTTCATGGTTGAAATGTTTCCTCACCTTGCATAGTGGATTGAGGATATTGAAGCATATGAGCAAAGTGCGAGACATCCTTGTCAATGGGTAAGTCATTCACCAGCTCCTTATCCTTCATTTTCTCTTTCTCAAACTCTATCATCGTAGCAGTGTCATGAGTCTAGCTTCCCATTTGCTACCCCTTGTGCTGAATTCCCTTCTTCATCCCCTAGCCTTCCATCTCACCTCAATTCTTCTTCCCTTTCCCCTTCCAAGCAGTCATCCCCTAAAACAAAATAAGAAGTTCCACTTCCCTCACCACAAAAAAACAATTGCAAATCTGGTTAAAACCCCATCCACTCCTCCTCTTTCCTTCCCAATTCCATGTGGGGAAGAGATTCCAAATACTAGTCAAGGAGAATAATAAGAAGATGAACCCAACATATAAGAAATGATAGAAAATATGAAGAGTTGGGCTTCCGGATTTGGGTTCACAAAGATCCCCTTGATGGTTAAGCCAATAGAGGACTTCAAGGTTGAAGTGCCAGCGGTGGCTAAGGCTGAGTTTGCAGCAGAAGAAGAAAAAGAACAAGAAAGAGAATATCGACAATCTGTTTTATCTGAATGCAGTGTCCATAATGGCACTTTATCTGAAGAGGGTGCTGATCTAATCCAAGTTGCATAACTAGTTAAGGAGCAAGAACAACCAGCTCCAAGTCCCATTGAAGAGGAGAAACTGGGAGAGATAAAATCAGAGTTGAGGCTAGTTAATGAAGAAATCATTATTGAAGATTTTTTGCTTTCATTTGAAGGGCTTGATTTTATTGATGAACCTATGATAGAGGAGGACCATGTAGTTTGAGAGGTTTCAAGAGAAGCAGAAGGCCACAAAAGAACCTTCAGTTCTTCCTCCCACTTCATCCCCTTCAAACTCTAAAGTTGAAGAAGAGTTTGAGCTTTCAAACTTCATGTTTGAAGATGAGGGTAACCATGGTGAGAAAGTTTTAGATCATGATAACATCATGGAAGAGGTCGAGCACATGTAACAATATAGCAAGTAGGTAGATTATCTGTCTGACATGGAGGATTACTTCGATGGCAAGGAGCCTGAGGATATCATACCATTTTATCCTCCATCGTCCACCTTTTAATAACATGATCCTGCTGCCATGAAGGAGAGCATTCAAGGAAAATAGCTTGCACTTCAATAACAGCCCTCTAAAACCAAGGTTGGAAGATATGAATCCTCCAATATGTTCTTCACAGGAGAAGGAAGGAAAAGAGTACGTGGATCCAATCTCTCTGACACCATCCACCCTAGAAGGTACGCAAGAAGACTTCAATCTTGGAGTTCAAGTTCAGAGAAAAGGGCACATCCATCAGACCAAACCATGCCCTATCAGATACTTGGCTTCATTGGAGCCAAAGGAGAAGCCAAAAACCAGTCATGCCCACTTTAGGGCATGAGGATGAGCTCCAAAGTACCAAGGATCAGCTACAATGCCTCTTCAATCCAAATGCAGAGAAACTAAAAGAGTCATTTGTCTTACTTCAAGCTGACACCTTGATGATTTTGATGGAGGATCGACTTATAGTCAATTTTTCACTCATACAAGCAACCATATTCAGTGTCGAATCATTTGCATAGCTGCCCATTTTTGAGAAAGGGAAGCTACTTCTCCTTTCCAGTTGTAGTATTTTCTTCAGTTCCCTATGCTTCTGGTTAGTTTAGAGTAGTTTAGGTTTGTTTTTAGTAGAATAAGTTCTTTTACGCACTCTGCATGTCTCAATTAAGGCATGTATGATTTTACCTTTGTACATAAGTTTTTTCTGTATCACTTTGGAGATATCAATGTGCCATGCCCTTAAGTATTAGTAGCAGATAGACCCATACTTTCCTATAATGGTTTCTAATTTCAAATAAAACAAATGCAAAGCAACTAAAATTATTTTTGAGGTATTCCATTTCCAAACAGTTTAAATCCCCGAGTCATTACAATTTTCTACTCTCATAAACCTCATCTTTAATATTTTCTTGAAAAAAATTGAGAGTGTGGATAGTGGGACAGTTTCAAGGTCAACAAGTGGAAATAGTCAGGATCAACTCTCAAGGGGAAGATCAATATCAGGCTATAATTCTTGACTCCATGCTCTAATGGATGCAACAAGGAAACTAGTCTCTTCATCTAGCAGGTAGATGTCCCCATGAGTTGCCAAAATGTTATCCAAATTTTTCCCCCAGAAAAATTGATCAAACACGACCCTGATCACAATAGCATATAATCGAAGGGTCGGCTAAGGTATTGTGAGCCCACATTTCAAATCCAACTAGTCAGGTTGTAGGTGTGGACTCTACAATAGAGGAACAGGGTCAGAAAATGGGGATCAAAAACATCAAAGTAGGCTCAGAGGCTCACAGGAGGAAAATGGGGAAAGGATCAAAGTTTTCAGACTTAGCTGCATACGAGTCAACTCAGGGGTCCCGAACAACAGACTCACGGAAGGTGTCACACATCAGCTTGGCATAATTCCAAAAGGGCACATCCAAAAATTGAGACTCCAAATGTGCTCAGGGATAATTCCATGTGTCCCAGGTCTGAAAAGGGACAGAGTGAGCCATTGAAAATTCCAAATGAGCAGAAAGAACCATGTGTCATCTCAGCGCAATTTAAAGAAAAAGAGCCCAAGGTCGGTGACTCAAACTAGTGCCAACTCTCCACGTAGTCAGGGTCCAAGTTCTAAAAGTCAAATGGAAGTAGACCCAAATTGGCTAAGTATAGGAGGGTTTGGAGCAGAACTCCCCCATGTGCTCTCAGACAAGTGTAACTTCAAAGGAAGGATCAAGAGTGGACACCCCAAACTTGTGCACCAATCCTCCACTTATCCAAAATTCAAAAAGGGGACAGAGCTGACCGTTTAAATCGACTATGTATGGAAGGACTGGCGGAAGCCTCCAAGTGTCTCAATGGCCCACCTTCAAGGGTTGACGCCAAAGGTAGTCCCCCAAACAAGTGCAGTACCTCCACGTGTTCCAGGTCTCAGAAAAGGGGGCAGAAATGACTATTGAATCAGCTAAGGAAAGGAGAACCAGTGGAAGCCTCCACATGTCATCGGCACAATTTTAAAGGTCATGACCCAAGGGATAATCCCCAAATGAGCATTTGAAGTTTCCACATGTCCCAGGTTCGAAAAGGAGACAATGTCAAGTCAGTTTAAAATTCTCAGGGTATTGGAAGCCTCCAGTGTGTCTCTTCGGCATGACTTCAAAAGGCACAGCCCAAAGAAGGACCCTGTGTTATGTTTGTGGAGCCTTGTTTTCATGTGAGAGTTTGGTACACCCCTTCCAAAAAATGTGTTACACTAAGATATTTTTATGGTGGTCCCACTCACCTGTGAGCAGATCAAGGGGGTTGGGGGGTGAAGCTCACCTGATGGGGGTCGGGGGTGAAGCCCCCGAAGAAAATTTTCATGGGTGGTTTTTGGGCCCATGGTATTTCAAGGTACCCATTGTTTTGTAAAACCACCTCTACGGCTACCTATTGATGTAATTATAAATAGATGGACATACAATAGGATTGATATGAGTGTGTTTTGTGAAGGTGAATAGTGGGTGCGAATTCAAGTGTGAATTTGGGAGGGTTTGTTGAGCACAGCTCCAAACAACATCTGATTATTGTAATTGTGAAGACATGTTGGCTTGTAATAAAATATAAAAGCAAGTGTTCTTGGTGCCAAGGTAGCCCACATTGGGTGAACCATGTTAAATATTGTCTTCTAGTGTTGTGCATTTTTATATTTCTATAATTCTATTCATACTTCTTATTATTCCCTCAGATTATGAGGAATTATTCCACATTAGATATTATTAATTCCTAACACCTTGAACTATCACCAACCCGCCACGTGGTCAGAGCCCAAAAGTTGAACTGGCCCCAAATTGGTTAAGTATGAAAGAGCCATGGAATTATTCACGTGTCATCTCAGACAAAATTTCAAAGTAAGAATCAAGAGCAGGTTCCCAAATGAGCTCGGGTTCACCACATGGTCAGAGTAAAAAAATGGGAAGAGCAGACTCAAATCAGCTAAGTATCAAAGGATCAATGGCTTAAGCCTCCATGCGTTGGCTAGGTGCAACTTCAAAGGAAAAATATGGGAGGTAGTCTCCCAATACGCATTGAACCTCCATATGTCTAGGGTTAGACATATGGCCTCACCAAACAAAAGGGACTTAGCCAAAACACAAAGAAACAGAGCAAAGTTGTGGAAGGAGCCACGTGTCTCTTCAGGGCAACTTCAAACTAAAAACCAAAAATCGGTCTACAAACATGCATCAGCTCTACACGTGGCCATGTTTCAGGTCAAACCTGCGGAAGGCGGGCCTCGGAAGGATTTTTCTGCCAAAAGTCTGGGCCGGTGGGCCCCGGAGATGACTTTTGGAAAATGTAAAGTTGCAAGGCCGCGGGATTTTTTTTTTGCAACTTTCATAAAAGTACAGTTTGCAACTGCGGGCCCACGAGCCCAAGGAGGTTTGTTCGCCAAATGTAAAAAGTGAATTTTAGGCCTACGGAGCTAAGGGATATTTTTAGAATTTTGCAGTTTTTTCGCGAAAGGCATCCAAAGTGAATTTTTGGCCCACAGATCCGTTTTGCAAAACTTTTTTTTCGCCATTTTTGTATGGATTTGATTCAAATATTCAAATGGTCATATCTTTCGAATCCAGTGCTCAAAATTTAACAAATTTGGTACTGTTGGAAAGATATTCAACCTCCTCTATGCACCGTGGAAGCTTGAAACATTAATTTTGACAAGGTTAGGTGGGTGGAAAAAATGGAAAACATCTTTCATGCCATTAATGTACGATCCGATTGCTTCAACAACCTAGATCAAATTTGATTTGGTCCACCTTTCTTCCTTCTTCAACATGACAAACAAATATAGGATGAGGTCATGGAATCCTTGATAGATTGTAGGCAGATTTTCAAGGCCATTGATGGATGGTTAGCTAAGCTTCCAAATCAGATTTACCACCCTCCTTTTCTTCTCCTCTCTTCGCTTCATCTATAAAGGTAAGAGATTATCTCATTGTAAAGGGTTAGGCATTTTTGTTTTGCACCCTCCTTTCTTCTCTAGTCTGCAGAATAATTCATGGAGTTCAAACCTTCTATTAAGATTGTAATGCAAGATTTTTCCTTGGCCATTGTAATGTTCTGTATCAAATTTGTGAAGCAATAATACATGTATGTGGATGATTTCAACCCTCTCTTGTGTTCATTTCCTTTATCTAATAGCTTTCATTTCAATATTGGTTATCTATGCATGGTGGTTATATTACATGTTAATGGTTTGTGTTTGATAGCAAAGCCAGATGTTTGGCATTCCTTTGGTGCATCACCTCTGTTAGTTTAGGTCTAATTTCTTGCATCTTCTTAACCCTGTCTCCTCAACAAGTTAGAATAGATTTAAGAATAGATCCTCTGATAATTTCATGTGTGCACCTGAAATAGAGGAATAGGAAACCGAAATTCATCCAGAGAGCTCTCTCGATTTCAAAGCCCCACACTTTGAGAGATGTTCCATGTTATGCAATCACACTAAGATTATCAACCCATCGAGTTGTAGACATTCAGGGGTGCTATGATTTTGCACTAACAGTGTCACTTCAATCTTTGGATTGACCCCAAATGAACATTTGTGACCTTTTTGACACCCTTATAGGAGCCTTGGTACACTATTTTGCAGTGGTAGGAAGATGCTAAATCTAAAAATTTGGGTTTTGTTATGAACCGCCATTTAAAACCTGGATAAATAAATTATTATTCGTCTTCACAAACCTCTATTATTTTAACTAGACATTTGCATAGAACCTTTAGTTTAGGGAAAAAACACTTTTCTGTATAGTTTGGAAAATCCATTTTATAGACCTTTGGTCTCAGTTTGATGAGGTCAAACTAGACCAATTATGACTTTTCGCTCCAAAAAACATGTTTCTTTTTTAAAACAATTTTCTATTTTTTCATTTCCGTCGAATTGTATGAATTATCCATAAATGGGGGAGCTTGTAGGAATTTTGTTTTGGCATGTACATCCATCAAATTTTAGTTTTAGATGTGGTTTACTGAGCCCTTGAACTAACTTTTAATCATTTGCAACTAGGCCAATTACGAACGATGGTCCCAGGAAACTAGCTGCCGATCACAAACCATTCGTTACTTCCAAATCTCTGTTAGTTCCTATGAAATCTTGGTATATAAGTGGACACATAGAAAGTTAACCATGGCGTGTTTTTTCATTGGAAGACAAAATTTAAAAGTGGATTCTTATCCTCCGAGCTTGATATGAACATTTTTGTAGCTAGCAAGAAAATGTAAAAAATAAAAAGTTGTGGGACCCTCATCGAGTTGTCAAACCACTGTGGAAAACTTTGACACATGTAAATAAATTTTTGTAAACTCCATATTGTAACTTGTGTGAAATATAACTTTTGACAAAATGGTGTTTCTCTCTCTACTTTCTCTTTCTCTCTCCTTGGTTACAAAATGAAGAGAAATGAAATGAAATGAATTCATGTTTCTAAAACTTTTCTTTCGAATGTAAATTATAATTATTATTATATGTAAATGGGGAACTAAAAAACATTAATTACGTTAGATTAGGGTGGATTCCATGCCAGTGATTTATCGCTGATTTCATGCTCACCTGGTTTTGCAGGATGCAAGAAAGATGGCAAAAAGGTGATGTGTAATTCATTATTTCTTATTGTAATTTATATAAGCCATTGTAAAATGAATATATGTATATTAAAGTATTTTGTTACAGAAAATTTATCTTTTAAATTTGCTAATATGTATGAGATGCTATTTTTTAGGGATATCTTAGGAAATGTGCATTAATCACAAGTTCAATTTGATTTATAGTTGCATATGGTAGAAGGGTTTGATATATATATATATATAGTAAATGAATTTGAAATTAATATATTGTAATGTATTTTCGATGTTCAATAAACGATTAATTAATTATTGGGTTGTATTCTTATCATGTAAATGTAATAAAGAAAGTTATTCGAAACACTCAACCCTAGTATATTTGTTCATAACATGTCTTCATGTGTGATCCTTCTTACCATAGAAGAGATTGAAACCGTAGAATGAACTTAAACTCTGCACTCGATGGAACCTCCTAGGTTAGGTAAATAAAACCCCTAGTTGAACTTTACCATCATAGTTGTTATGTTTAGCAACATTTTCGTGAACCCATATTTTAGGAATGACATGGTCCAACTTTATCTGGAGTATGTGGTTTGCTTCTAGTTTTGGTAACCACGAGAAGAATGTCCTCTCTTCAAGCTCGACACCATGTTGAGTGGTCAAGACTGCCTTGGAAGATGCCTTATGATTTCTTTTTCGAAGAAATGACTATGCAGTGTAACCTTACCATCTGTGGGGTAGGTAGAGGTAATACTCCCTTAGTAAACTTTTGGATTTCCAGGTCTTACATGATTAGATCTAGAAATTTACTTCATCCACAGATGAAGGACCTGTTGGATCTAGACGACGTAAATGGAGATCATGAAATAGTTTCTCTAGGTCTTAAACTCTTGTTAATGAAATCTTAGTTCCTCTCAGTTAAATGTTTTACCCTGGTTTCTATCAACATAACACCTTGGTATTTCATGAAGGTTGTTTATCATAAACTTATCTTCTCTCCTTAAACTCATTCATAACTGGGGTGTAGAGCCTTAGGTGCAATTGGAATTATACCAAACAAATGTAGTTGTCCTATGATATTCCTATGATTGATCTTATGGTGGGATTAAATTACATGAGTGGATGTCTTGGTTACAACATGTGTTAACACTGCTGTGTATAAGAGCAAAGAATTGATCTATCTCATGCTAGGTTACAATCCTTGTAGTATTGAATCCATTAGTGAAAAGTATGTGTTATTTTGTTTGCAAATGTGATAAAAGGATGCTAAAATTGAGACGATAGTACAATGTAAGAGTAAATCATATAAGAGTAACATGATACTTGAGGTTAGGAATAATGTCACTCTTGGAATCCTTATAACTCAATTAGACATTTACTTATGTTAAAAAGAATATAAATTTCCTTGGTTAGAGAAAAATCTAAGAAAACATAAGATATACTTCTTCAATATGTTAGACTAATACTTTTGTAACTCTTCATGTTTTAAAGTGACACCAAAAGATACCTAAGAAACAATGTCAATGAAATTGAAAAAAAGTATATGTAATAATGGTTTAGGAACAAATTGTCACTTGAAGTCCTTATGGCTGATTTAAGAATTGAATTTTGTTAAGAATGGATACAATTTGTTCATGGTGGATCTAGGAATTGAGCCAATATGGAGTCCACTAAAAATAAAATAAAATTATGGCATGTAGAGGCTTAACTGAATCAAACTAAATTTGGATCTAAAACAACCATAGTACGAGAACAAATGTGTTTCTAATGGAAGGAAGTTTTTAGGAAAGGGAAAACTTGAACCTTCACCTCCTTGAATCATATTATTTCTCCCTCGATAACTTATGGTTGGTACCCTTGCTTAATGTAGATAAAAAAAGAAATTTAAATGTCAACTAAACATATTTTAAGAAACAAACCTTTGACATAAGAACGAGAGAATTAGGAACTTTGTAGGAAATTTTAAATATGAATTTTTTTAATGTAAGTTATGAAGATTGGCATAAGGGATAAAAAGAAAACTTAAGGGGTCGAACTGTAAGTTGAATGTGGAGTTAACTTAAGAATATGTAGGTGAAAAAAATAAGAGAGAAAATTATCTTTCCACAAAAATGTTCTTGGAATGTAAATCGTAACTAAGATGAAATTAATGAAATTATGTGTTGTAGGTTTGCCAATCCTTAAGTTTTTTTTTTTGCGGTTGGGTCATTGTTAGTATGGTGTTGTCATGTGTCTATGTGAGTTGATAACTTATGAAAGTGTCTTGTGCGTTGTTGATTTTCTCTTCTTGGAGCCCTTGTGGTTTTATGTAGTGAGAAATGTAAGTAAAAAAATCATCCTAGTATTTTTACTGTTGTTTTTATGTGTGTAAAATGTGGGCGTTAACATCTGTTGGTGCTCATCTTGATCTCACACCATTTTTCCTTGATTTTCCTCTGATCTGCATGTTATGAAATGTTTTGTCTCTTGATGTGGATGTTATAAAGCTTTTACTTCCATTTGAATGCCTCGAATTGTTTGCAAAATCCATTGTCGTGCCCTTTTTTGAAGGAATCTCTGAGTTTTCCCTGTTTTCACCCTAATTTCTTCAAAATCCATGGGCTCTGCCATTTTTCCTATTTTTCCCTGACTGTAGAAGCTCAAGAATGATCAATTTATATTTATATTCCTTTGAAAATCCAAATTCATGGTCAAAAGATGCTTGGAACCATGATTCACTTGGTTTTGTTTCAAAAAAATTCATCCTTAGCGAAAAATTGGTTTCTGAGCATGAATGGTAAATTTCTATGTTTTTAACGATCTGGAGGGCATCTTTTTCCTATCAAAATTATTCCTCAGCATTCCATAGTCACTTGGCTTCTATTTTTTGGTCAGGGGACAACGGGAAAATGTTTTAACTTAACACTTTTTGCTTTTTTGGAAAAAGAGCAAATTTGGTCCTATAGCTCTGCTCAATTCTGATTGGTTCTTTTGGTACTTAAATGGCTTCTTATAATTGGATGGGGCATAATGGGTTTGTTTTTTGAAATTGATCTTTTTGGCTAATTTGGTAAAAAGTTTGAACCCATCCCACGGCCCTGCCATGCTTTGATTAAAGAAAAATTTAAGTGGCAGGGAAAATGTCTTACTTTGACCCCACAGAAGGACACGTGGCAAAGTTAAAATTGGAGATGTTGGCCTTCAAAGGAAAGTTGGATATTTTTTCCTTTTGGAAAAATGGAGTAAAAATTCTAAAATGGAAGTACGACCCTGCCAAATCATATTGAAGCCTTATAAGGTTCTTGAAGTTGCGCCATAAAGACGCGTGGAGGTTTTCACCGGGTCTTCTTTCCTTAGTTTTTCCAAAAACTTCCTAAAAGGTCTAAGAAATGTGGTGAGCCCATGCTCATTTAGGGTCTCTACGTTTGGGGACCATCTAAAGATGTAACATTGAGATGCGTGGTGGTTTGAAAAGTAAAAAGGTAGGGAGGCGGGCCATCGCGGGTAACTTGGATTTTTTGCCCCTTGATATTCAAAAGACTTGTTATCCCCGTTTTGAGTTCACAACGAAAAGATCGGATAACCCCTACAAAATTTTTGAAGCGATTTTGTATTATGACCTCTTTTAGAGAAAATCGGGTTTTCGGGTGTTACTAACAGCTTGGCATAAGTTTTAACATGCTTTATGTCTTATGACCTCCGAAACCCGAAACCCACCTTACAATGAGGAAATCCTTTGTAATCGGGTTTTCGAAAATTCAACTCATCGGAACATACTCGAGTTAAAACATGCTTTGTGTCGCGTGAGTTCCGAAACCTGAGACCTGCCTTGTGTTAAGACAATCCTTTGTAATCGGGTTTTCGGAAGTTCAAAGCATCGGGACATTCATGTTCCAAAACATGTTTTATGCGCCATGTTCTCCGATTCCCGAAGTCCGCCCAATCCTTTGTAGTCGGGTTTTCGGAAGTTCAATGCATCGGAACATTCATGATTCAAAACATGTTTTGTGCTCCATGTTTTCCGAAGCCTGAAACCCGAAATGCACTAAATCTCCTCGTGTCGGGTTTTCGGACTCCTCCAACACGCTGACATGGCATTCATGCCGAATGGTTGGTGAGTTGGCACGTGCCGAGCTGAAGTGTATTTATTACTGATTTTCTTATAAATATGTGGATTTCCACGTCATTCTTACCGTTCATATTTTTAATTCGTGGATTTTTCGCATGTTCTTCCGCTCCCAAAACCCGCAAACTCGCGTTACCAGACTGGATCGTTCGTTTTCGATTTTACCTGTCACAAATTGAAGGTATTTTTCGTTCCTTCTTTACTCTTGATTTGTCTGGATCGACTGCGTGTATTTTCTTTCCAATTTCTTGCCAGTTGTTGAGGGTTTTTCTGCCTTCTTCTTTCTGTGTTGTTTTCGAAAGTGGGTTTTGGGTTTTTAGGGTTTATGTTCTTTTTGAGACTATCAATTGGTGTTGTTCCTTCCAATTTCCAATTAATTGCATGATGTAAGGAGTATGAATAACAAAAGAGAAAGGAAGTTGTGTATGTAGAAATTCAAAGGAAAGACTTTGTTTTTGTTTCCCGAATTTTGAAGGTTGTGTTGCAGATTCAAAAAAGTCTGAAGAACATTGGAAGCTCGAAGTGACGGGGTTTCTCAACATTCCGACCTCGACACTAAGTGCTGGGCATCTCCTAAGTTCCGTCATTGAAAGTCGGTGCCGGGTTTTCTCCTGTTTCCGCCATTGAAAGCAAGTGTCGGGTTTCGCCAAGATTCCGACATATCAGACATGTCGGGTTCTCAAAGTTTTCCGATATCTTCTTCTGCGTGTAGGGTTCTTCTCTTCTTCCGACGCATTCAGTCAATCAGGTTTTTCAGTGTGCACAGCATCTCCCATTTTCTGAACCTTTATCCTCCCAATATTCTTCATGTCGGATCCTGGTTCATCACAGGAGAAGGCCGAAAAATCTAGCAGGATGAAATACAAATTTAAGAAACCAGAATCCCCGTCATATATCGACTGTAATTATGATATCAGGGATACTGAAATGGGCAATATAGATATGGACGACTTTTGGAATAGGGTGAAGAGTTCTTCTCAAACCCCATGGATGGTGGCTTTAGCTAACAGTGGCTTGCCCCTTGCAGCAGGCTTCCCCATGTCTGCCCAATGTCCAGAGTTTGTTTTGGCCTGTGCATCCAGCTACGACTCAGCTTCTCGTTCCATAAGGAATCAGGCTGGTGAAGTAGTTATCAAACTAGATGGAGCTTATTTTGATGATCTCCTGAAACTACCAAATTTTGAAGAGTATGGGGCCCTAGACATCAAGTCGGCTCAGAAGGCCTGGGACAGTAACCAGGAAAATTGCATTAAGGATGTCAATAAGAAGTTCTTGGTCAAGGCAAGACCAGTAATATCTAGATTTCCAAGAACTATCCCTAGATCATATTTCATACAAGAAATCAACGATATAATCACCCTACTGAGCCGGGTTTTTGGCTTGCCGGAATCAAATTTATTTCATGGATGGATGTACCAATTTATGGTCACCATCAAGAAGAACAAGCAAGGGATTGACTGAGGGACCCTTATCAGTGATGCAATTGATTCCCAGATGACGACGGTCCTGTCAACCGAAAAGTTTTATATGTTCTCATATGTGGCCTATGCAGCAGCTGGGATGAGGAGCTATCCTGGGCTGGAGACTAAAGGAAGCAGAACGGCAAATCCAGTCTATAAGTATTATCCTCAAATAATGAAGAAGGGGTCCAAGGATCATTTTAGGAGGGTAAATGACACCTTTTTCTACGAGAACATCTGCCAGCTGAACCCAGGGCTAAGAAAGACAAGGGTATCAGATGAAGCTTGGACTGAGGTATCTAAATGGGGATGTATCTTCTTACAGTTCAAGAAGTTTACCTACCTTCGAACAGTCATGTATTCAGGAGAGCCTTTCCGTCTGCCTCGCTATCCAGGGGATAGGTTGATACTAATAGAATTGGTCAGACAGCTACTGGATTTTCACAAATTCCAACAGAGCAAGCATAAGGCAGCGGTATCCTTCCCAATTTCTATTGGGAGATATACTTGCTCGACAGTGGCAAAGGCTAAAAATGTTGAATGTGAACTCTAGGAGAAATTAAAGAAGCATATGAAGTCTCGGGATGGTTTCGACATCCGAGGAGTACTTAGAACTTATGGAACCCTACATCTACACAGGCCTGACATTGAAGATATCTAGGTGGATCTGGGTAACAAAGTTGCAGTTCGCAGAAAAGATAATAGTAGGTTAACTATTGATGAGATTCAGACGCTAGAGCTTTCTGATTTGCCAGATGGCACAACTGATAATGAAAGTGTGTTGGATATGTCCTATGATGGGCTTAATGAAGATCGATATGTTTTTCCACCTATTGATTGGTCGGCCAGCGAAAAAGCCTCTATCACAGATAGGTCGGCTCTCATTCTTGTTCGCACCAAAAAATGACTCTCTTCTTGGGGCATGAATTTTAAAGATGACAAGTTTCCAAAGTTGGCCGAAACGGAGGTGGGGCCCTCCCAAAAGAAAAAGGACAAAGAATCTACTGGGGGGTCTATAAAAATTAGGATTCCTAAGAAGAGGAAGGAAAGACAAATCTCTTCAATTGTCTCTTCAGTTCAAACGGTGGTTGTGCCAGAATCACCAACACCACCAGAAATAGGGGAGATTAATTTAGAAGGAGGAAGCCAGCTCTTGTCTTCACCATTTGCTGATTGCTCAACTGGAGAGACCTTATCTCTTGCATTTAAGGCTTTGGAAACTGAATCTGCACCTCCTCCCTCACAGCCACTTCTACCTCCTCATTCTCCATCTACTTCTTGAAGCATGGCCAATATTTTCTCTGGGCTTTCACCCCTCTCTGCTGGAACCCAAGTGATCACAAACACTCCCCCACAACCTGTGCCTCTATTCATTGCACCTACTACCACGTTGACTGTTGTTCCCCCTCCAATAGTAGAATCTACTCCCCTTGAGAGTGGAATACCAGTTACTACAACATTGGCAATTTCCTCTGATACTCCACAATGGTTACTCGAGCAAACTCCGAGGAAGAGGAAAGTGATTGTACCTCTACCAGCCTTTGATTTCAGCTCACTCAAGGCTTCTACTGCGAAATCAGCCAAGAAACCCAAAACAGTTTCAAGGGTTTTGGTGGATGCTTCAGGAGATAAGTTCGCAGAGATTGCCACTCCCTCAGCTGACAAAACTAGAGATGATGTAACAGCTGCTGATTACCAGGTAACCAGGGTGTCTCTAGGGAAAGTGACAGCAGAAGGAGCGCAACAAGATGCACGGGCTTCCATAGACGTACTGTGCCAAAAGTTGAAAGAAACAAAGGACAGCAGAAATGAGCTAAAGAAAAAAGTGGAGCAGTTGACAGAGGTTTTGATCAAACTCTCAAAACCCCTTGAATCCATACCACCTTCTTCTGCTTCTGCTTCTGCCGGATTTGATTTCTCATCGGTGCCTACGATTGAGAAGATTACCAAAAAAGGAAGAGTGGTTGATGAATGGATCCAAAAGTTTCTCCAACAAGGGAAGGAAGTAATTCAAGACGTGGTGAAAGTTCATCATTCCTTGGCAGAGATTCAGAAGGAAGGAGAGAAGATGGATGAGGAATTCACTGAAGAACTTGGACAGCTTGATTTGACTTGTGAAGCTCTTCAAGTGCTAAAGCAAATACCAGCACATCTCTTGGTAGAAGAAGGCGTTCTTCCACATACAGATAAACACTTTCAGCTGATCAAGGCCATCAAGTTTAGAGTAAAGATCCTCAACGAAGCCTGCAGCAAGTTGAGAGAATCAAGGGATAAATTGATCGATGGGAAAAGTGATCTGGAAGAAGAATTGCTTAAGATTTGTCCAAAGGTGTCAGTTGGGAACTCAAGTGCCTTATCAGCAGATGATCTCTTCAAACAAGTTCAAGAAACTGTTCAGCATGAACTTGTAGATGGATTCGACCTTGAAGTCATTGGTCAGTTTGTGAGGATTGAACATACGTTGGAGGCCTTAAGAAAGCTCAGCAAAAGGTTGAAAAAGCTTCCCGGCAGTGCCAGTGATATCCATGAGACCTGCAAAATGTGGAATGATCATTCCACTGCACCTGAGGAAAATGAAATGCAAGGCATTATTCGGAAGTTCCAGGAGTTCCGGAACAAACAGTCTCAGTTGGAGGAAGAGAAAGAAGAAGAATCAAAAGATGATGACTCGGATTAAGTTCCAACGTCTCATGACATTTCTATTTTTAGAATGGCATATCTTTTATTTCCGTTTTGTCATTATTTTTAATTCATACTTTGACTTGATCTCCTGCGTGAGAGTCATGCAAAGCTGAACTCTAGTTAGCATGCTACTTTTCAGGATCTGTCCTGTTTTATCTCTAGCTTCTTTTGTTATAAATAAAGGATGCCTGTGCATTCTAAAGGGTCGAGAATTTTTGAAGCATTAAGAGGCTATTGGAAAGGAGAAAAACTTTGTGTTTTCTTTCAATCATTTTGAAGAATAGAAGTGGATATTGTTTTACAGACTTTGTGTTGTGAAATATATCTTATTTAAGACAGTGTTCTTATGTTCATGATCTTAAAGCTATTCTTTGCATAGAATCTCAGTGTTTCTAACTATCTCGGATACTATATCTGTGATCTAAAACTCGTATGATTATTTCGTGCTCTATGTTTACTCGATAGAAAATACGTTTCTCCCATTTCTTTTCTACCGTGCTTCTTTCACTGTAACAGTTTCTAACCTATTTCACTCACGAAAGCAATATCCTTGAATCGTGTGAATGTGGATTTCGGGATTTCATCCCAACCCCCAATGGTTAGATTAGTGTGAATATTGTATATATTATTTACTGTGTTTTAGATTAGCAATAAACAGGCAGCCTCACCTGTCTTTGAGGAGGGATTTAATCCCATGTACTGTGGTTGAACCTCATATTTTGGTTTGACAAAATATCCAACCAACAGTTTTTGGCGACTCCGCTGGGGATTGATATGGATCAATAGTATAAAGCTTATCCTCTCGGTGTCTAGCGACTCCATATTTGCCTTATTTTTAATAAGATCTCCTTTCAGTTCAAGCTGGCCAGGAGGATCTTCACTCGGTCTCGCCGAGCTCAAGGTGAAATTGATCCACTCTTTGAGTTACTGCAACAGCATAATTTCAGCCTTTCTCCCAACAGCGTTGTCTCTAACCGAGCCAGAAGTTCTTCACCTGTTTGGAGAAATCGGATCCCCGAAGAACGGGAAGCATCTGTAACTTGTCGTGCACTACTCTTGTCTGATACCCGAATCCCTGTATGCACTCTTTTCAGAAGGATGGCGGTTCAACCTGTGCCTTGGGGTGCAGTCATTGGTCCTCTTACTTTGACTCCTCCATTGCATGAATTACCACGTGGATCACGTAAAAACATTCCCAAGTTCAATGGGGATGGGAAGCAGCATCCTGATGAGCATATTGCGTCTTTCTTTGTTGCATGCGGTGTCCTCGGAGTGGCCCACGAAGATGTCTCTGTTCGACTCTTCGTTGAAACATTGCAGGGAGTAGCAGCTGAATGGTTTTATCATCTCCCGAATGCATGCATTCCAGATTGGGCTACCATGCGGACCAAGTTTGAGGCATGTTTCAAACCAGCCGAAGATTCTCATGCATTGTTAGCTCAGCTTACTCATATGAAAAAGGAATCGCATGAACCTATGCGGGAATTCGTGGCTAAGTTCAATAAGCTGATCCGGAAAATTCCAGTTATAGCTGTACCCAACTTTGGAAAACCAAAAGTGCTTCTTCATAAATGCTCAACCTCCTGATATAAGCTTTTTATTACGAAGGTCAGTTATTCCAGATCTGGCTACTGCTCAGTCAACGGCTACTGAAATTGAGGATGATCTCATCTTAGCCGGAAGGATCAAGAAAGATATACCCAAAATCAAAAATCAAGGTTCTTCTCAAGGTAATACTGACCCTATGTTTCAAAAAATGGCTAATGATTTGATTGCTTTAAAGAAGCAAGTGTCTCAGCAGGTGAGCAATGTTCCGTACCGGGATATCCCTAGGTGGAATTTTAATAACAATGGTGTACCTGCCAGAGATAGGCCACGGTTAGCTCCTGCTCAACCGAGATTAGCAATTGAAGCTCCGCCCGTCAATGCAGCAGTGGAACTAATTGAAGAAGATGACGAACCAGAAGAGCAAGATTCTCGTGAGGATTTCGAAGCTTCAGGATATGCTGATGAGTCTTATGACGAGTCAGCTGGCGACTCCAGCATTGGTTATTTGGAATATGATGAAGATGAATGTGAGCCAGATGGTCAATCATTTGCTGTTTTCACTCGGTCCCAATCTCAGGTTCCCAGAAAGCCTCTGGAAAATACTAAGGAGAAGAATAAGGAACTTCCCATATCCATAGTCAAGAGGGGTACCCCTATTTCGGCGCAAACTGAGAGAGAGGTTACTAAAAAGACAGCTGCTCCTTATTCTCCTTCTCCTAAGGCCAGTGCCCCAACACAAGCTCATGTAATCAGAACTGAGCCTACTATCATTCCTTCTTATACTGCTTTTGACATTATTGATCATGCAAAGAGAACCAAGATTCAAATGTCAGAAGCAGAATACCTTCAGTCGAATCCCGAACAATTTGAAAAGCTGGCCAAGTTCATCAGGAGTAAAGCGGCCGTTCCATCACCTTCAAAAGGTCTCCTCCCAAATCCTACTCAATCCACACCTCAGAATAATCTGACCTCTGCTTCTTCCTCAGGAAAGATTGAACCATTTTATTTGTCTCTACTAATAAATGGGTTTAAACTCAGCAATTGCATCATTGACTCAGGGGCCTCTGATAATGTTATGCCCGCAAAAGTGGCCCATGCCCTTGGACTTACTTTGACTAAATCATATGGACGGTGCTATTCCATGGAAACTAAACAAGTCCCTCTGATTGGTCAAATTAAGGACGCACAGTTTGCATTTGTTGCCTTCCCTGAGAAGAGAGTGAAAATGACTATTCTGGTTGCTGACATTCCTGCGGCTTATGGTATTCTCTTGGGTAGAGGATTTTGTAAAGATGTCGGAGGAGAGATTAGTATGGATTGGACCAAAGCCAAGATCCCAGTCAAGGGGGTTCAACAGGTTCTTTATCCTGAACCGCAAGCAAAGTATTTGGTGACCAAATCAGATGATCCTAAGGCTCAGATTCTTTTCGAAGATGCTAGCTTCGGGAATTATTTCATGGCATCAGAGATACCCATTGTAGATGTGGAAGAGGAAGATCTCAATGCAATTTGGACGCTCGAATTTGATGGTAGCTGCTCAACCTCTGGATCAGGCGCTGGTATTGTTCTCATATCTCCTAGCTCCGAGATTTTCCCATCAGCTTACAAGCTGCAATTTGATAATACTAATAACACGGCCGAATATGAAGCCTTGTTATTAGGATTAGAATTGGCCAGACAGAAGGGAATCAGGAATCTCAAGGTTCAGGGGGATGCAGAGCTGATTGTTAATCAGGTCAGGGGTATATATCAGGTAAAAAATGATCGGTTGAGGCATTACAGGAATAAAGTTTGGGATAGTATAGAATGCTTTGATGCATTTTCTATTAAGGCAGTTTTAAGAGATTATAATGACAAGGCTGATTCTTTGGCCGTATCTGCATCTCTTCTTCTTCCTCATCCTCAGTTCAAGCAAGACACATACTCTATCGAGATTATATATCGTCCTAGCATCCCAGATAATGCAACTCACTAGCAGGTATTCAATGATGATCAACAACTGTAGGCTTTTCTAGAAAAGGCTGGTAATTTCAGTGAGTTATATTTTGAGGGTTCGGAATTAGCCTTTCGTGAAACTATTTCAGATCCATATCAAGAGGTTGATGGTGAATTTATTCAGCTGAAAGGCAACAAGATACCAAAAGGTCTGGTTTCCCTGGAGAGTCTGTTTGACAAGCATGATCGCTTTATCCAAAACAAAAGGCAAGTTGAAGGGGATTCTTCCTCTGAAGTAGATCAAATCAATTTAGGTTCATCTGATCAACCTCGGATGGTGAATATCGGTAAATGCTGTTCTCCTGAAGAGAAGGTAAGATTCACTTCGCTTTTGAAGAAATACATCGATGTGTTAGCATGGTCCTATGCAGATTTGAAGTCTTTCAAGCCCAAGGATGTTCAGCATAGTATTCCTCTGAAGGCTGATGTGAAGCCGTATAGACAGAAGCAAAGACATTATAATCCGAAGATTTCAGGGACAATCCTGGCAGAAATTCAAAAGATGTTAGATGCTAGAATTATTTTCCCAATCCATCACTCCACCTGGATTGCTAACATTGTTCCTGTCAGGAAGAAGAATGGCGAGATCCGGATTTGTGTTGACTTCCGTAACTTAAATCAGTCCTCACTGAAGGATAACTATCCCTTGCCTATCATGGATCAGGTATTGCAAACTGTAACTGGATCGGAAATGTTATCCATGCTCGACGGGTTTTCAGGATATAATCAAGTCGAAGTAACCACAGAAGATCAGCATAAGACAGCTTTCACGACCCCATGGGGTACCTTTGCTTACAGGAGGATGCCATTCGGCCTGATCAACGTAGGAGCTACTTTTCAGAGGGCTATGGATCTAGCATTCAGAGATCTGATGGGCAAAGTCATAGTCGTGTATTTGGATGACTTGACTGTCTTTTCTAAAAAACGGAGTGATCATTATGGTCATTTAGAGCAGGTACTTTTGAGATGCAGACGTCACGGGATTTCGTTGAATCCTAAGAAGTCCATGTTCGGGGTTACAGAAGGAAAGTTGCTGGGTCATATTGTGACTAGAGAAGGAACAAAAATTGACCTAGACAGGGTAAAGGCTATTCAGATCCTTACCTTGCCCACAAGTAAAACAGGAGTTCATTCTTTCTTTGGAAAGGTTAATTTCTTGAGAAGATTTGTACCCGATTTCGCTGACAAAACCAAGGATATCCTTGGAATGATGAAAGGTAAAATTCCATTTCGATGGAGTACAGAAGGGAAGCTGGCATTTGAAGAAATCAAAAAGGTAGTTGCTTGTGCTCCTATCTTAGTATGTCCAGACTTCAAGAAAGATTTCATCATGTATAGCTATGCTTCTGCCCACACAGTGTCAGCAATCCTGATGCAGGAAAATGGAGAAGGCATAGAAGCTCCTATCACATTCATGAGTTGCCCGTTAAAGGAACATGAGTTCAAGATGTCGCAGATTGAAAAACATGCTTACGCAGTGGTAAGAGCAGTAAAGCATTTCAGGTACTATGTGCTGAATTCTCATACTCGCGTTCTCGTTCCTGATACTGCTGTTAAATCCATTCTGACTCAACAAGAGTTGGGAAGCCAACGAGGTACTTGGATAGCTAAGGTTCAGGAGTACGACTTGGACATCAAACCTACCAAGTTGGTACGAGGAAGGGGCCTGTGTCAATTAATTGCAGAGAATCATGCTGAAACAGAGGGTGAAAAGATTCAAGATACTTCTTCAGAACTGCCTACGGTGCTTTTTGTCAGTACGACCGATGAATGGTACACGGACATCACTTTCTTCCTAACTTATGGTGAATGCCCTCCGCATTTAAATCAAAAAGAGAAGAGGACCGTCAAGTTGAGATCTGCGAAATACCTTTTGTGGAATAATGCAATATACAAGAAAGGTATCGATGGTGTCTTCTTGCGTTGTGTCGATAAATCACAACAGGAAAAGTTATTAGAATCCTTTCATAGCCTAGCATGCGGAGGACATTTTTTGTCTTCTGTAACAGCGTATAAGATCTTACGGGCTAGGTATTATTGGCCTACTCTTTTCCGGGACTCAGCAGAATGGGTGTCTAAATGTGAAGCTTGTCAACATTTTGTTGGTCGTCCCAAGTTAGTAGCTCTTCCTCTGAAGCCTGTGGTGATTGAAGAACCTTTTCGCCAATGGGGGATTGATTTTATCGGAACATTGAATCCTACTTCCAGTGCTGGACACAACTATGTGCTAACTGCTACGGATTATTTTACCAAGTGGGTAGAGGCTGTACCAATCAAGCAAGCAACTTCTGAAGCTGTTTGCAAGTTCCTGAAAGAAAACATAATCGTCAGATTCGGTATTCCTCATAAGATTGTAGCGGATAATGCGTCTAACTTCTCATCACATGAGTTGACAGAATTCTGCTATGGATTCGGCATTACTTTGGCTCACTCATCTGACTATTATCCCCAGGGCAATGGGCAAGCTGAGTCCAGCAATGAGAATCTGGTTACTATAATCAGGAAATTAGTAGACGAAAATCAGAGGACATGGCACAAAGCATTGTATGATGCATTGTGGGCTGATCGGATCACTCCAAAGCGAGCCATAGGGATGTCCCCTTTCCAATTGCTATATGGGATTGATGCTGAAATTCCTATCTCAGTAGAATTGCCAGCCTTGCAATTAGCGAAAGCGGTTGAAGATGTAGCTTTTCAAAATTCAATCGAAAAGAGGGTTATGTACCTAACCAAGCTAGAAGAAGAGTGAATCAAGGTGATTGATCGTATAGCAGATCATCAGAGCAGGGTGAAGAAAATTTTCGATAAAAAGTCAAAGCAGCGCAACTTCCAGATTGGAGACCTGGTGTTGCTTTGGGATAAAAGAAGAGAACAGAAAGGAATGCATGGAAAATTTGATTCTTTATGGAAAGGACCTTTCAAGATCCACGAGTTGAATGGTGAAAATAGTTTCCTTCTATCATATCTGGATGGAGGGTTACTCCCTTTGCCTTTCAGTGGACAACATCTAAAGCTGTTCCACCATTAATGCAAGATGTTCTCTTGCATTGTACATATTTTGCTTTTGTTGTGTGTTTTCTTTCGGTTTTCTTTCTTTCTTTCTTCGTTTTGTTTTGTTTTGGTTTTCTCCTTGACCCCGTAGCCCATTGGATAAGACTCTGGTCCGCGAAACCAGAGATTCTAAGTTCTCTTCCTTTGGTATTACAAAGAAAGTCCCCAACTAGAGCCAGCTGTTATCCCCGTTTTGAGTTCACAACGAAAAGATCGGATAACCCCTACAAAATTTTTGAAGTGATTTTGTATTATGACCTCTTTTAGAGAAAATCGGGTTTTCGGGTGTTACTAACAGCTTGGCATAAGTTTTAACATGCTTTATGTCTTACGACCTCCGAAACCCGAAACCCGCCTTACAATGAGGAAATCCTTTGTAATCGGGTTTTCGGAAATTCAACTCATCGGAACATACTCGAGTTAAAACATGCTTTGTGTCGCGTGAGTTCCGAAACCCGAGACCCGCCTTGTGTTAAGACAATCCTTTGTAATCGGGTTTTCGGAAGTTCAAAGCATCGGGACATTCATGTTCCAAAACATGTTTTATGCGCCATGTTCTCCGATTCCCGAAGTCCGCCCAATCCTTTGTAGTTGGGTTTTCGGAAGTTCAATGCATCGGAACATTCATGATTCAAAACATGTTTTGTGCTCCATGTTTTCCGAAGCCCAAAACGTGAAATGCACTAAATCTCCTCGTGTCGGGTTTTTGGACACCTCCAACACGCTGACATGGCATTCATGTCGAATGGTTGGTGAGTTGGCACGTGCCAAGCTGAAGTGTATTTATTACTGATTTTCTTATAAATATGTGGATTTCCACGTCATTCTTACCGTTCATATTTTTAATTCATGGATTTTTCGCATGTTCTTCCGCTCCCAAAACCCACAAACTCGCGTTACCAGACTGGATCGTTCGTTTTCGATTTTACCTGTCACAAATTGAAGGTATTTTTCGTTCCTTCTTTACTCTTGATTTGTCTGGATCGACTGCATGTATTTTCTTTCCAATTTCTTGCCAGTTGTTGAGGGTTTTTCTGCCTTCTTTCTGTGTTGTTTTTGAAAGTGGGTTTTGGGTTTTTAGGGTTTATGTTCTTTTTGAGACTATCAATTGGTGTTGTTCCTTCCAATTTCCAATTACTTGCATGATGTAGGGAATATGAATAACAAAAGAGAAAGGAAGTTGTGTATGCAGAAATTCAAAGGAAAGACTTTGTTTTTGTTTCCCGGATTTTGAAGGTTGTGTTGCAGATTCAAAAAAGTCCGAAGAACATTGGAAGCTCGAAGTGACGGGGTTTCTCAACATTCCGACCTCGACACTAAGTGCTGGGCATCTCCTAAGTTCTGTCATTGAAAGTCGGTGCCGGGTTTTCTCCTGTTTCCGCCATTGAAAGCAAGTGTCGGGTTTCGCCAAGATTCCGACATATCAGACGTGTCGGGTTCTCAAAGTTTTCCGATAGCTTCTTCTGCGTGTAGGGTTCTTCTCTTCTTCCGACGCATTCAGTCAATCAGGTTTTTCAGTGTGCACAGCATCTCCCATTTTCCGAACCTTTATCCTCCCAATATTCTTCATGTCGGATCCTGGTTCATCACAGGAGAAGGCCGAAAAATCTAGCAGGATGAAATACAAATTTAAGAAACCAGAATCCCCGTCATATATCGACTGTAATTATGATATCAGGGATACTGAAATGGGCAATATAGATATGGACGACTTTTGGAATAGGGTGAAGAGTTCTTCTCAAACCCCATGGATGGTGGCTTTAGCTAACAGTGGCTTGCCCCTTGCAGCAGGCTTCCCCATGTCTGCCCAATGTCCAGAGTTTGTTTTGGCCTGTGCATCCAGCTACGACTCAGCTTCTCGTTCCGTAAGGAATCAGGCTGGTGAAGTAGTTATCAAACTAGATGGAGCTTATTTTGATGATCTCCTGAAACTACCGAATTTTGAAGAGTATGGGGCCCTAGACATCAAGTCGGCTCAGAAGGCCTAGGACAGTAACCAGGAAAATTGCATTAAGGATGTCAATAAGAAGTTCTTGGTCAAGGCAAGACCAGTAATATCTAGATTTCCAAGAACTATCCCTAGATCAGATTTCATACAAGAAATCAACGATATTATCACCCTACTGAGCCGGGTTTTTGGCTTGCCGGAATCAAATTTATTTCATGGATGGATGTACCAATTTATGGTCACCATCAAGAAGAACAAGCAAGGGATTGACTGAGGGACCCTTATCAGTGATGCAATTGATTCCCAGATGACGACGGTCCTGTCAACTGAAAAGTTTTATATGTTCTCATATGTGGCCTATGCAGCAGCTGGGATGAGGAGCTATCCTGGGCTGGAGACTAAAGGAAGCAGAACGGCAAATCCAGTCTATAAGTATTATCCTCAAATAACGAAGAAGGGGTCCAAGGATCATTTTAGGAGGGTAAATGACACCTTTTTCTACGAGAACATCTGCCAGCTGAACCCAGGGCTAAGAAAGACAAGGGTATCAGATGAAGCTTGGACTGAGGTATCTAAATGGGGATGTATCTTCTTACAGTTCAAGAAGTTTACCTACCTTCGAACAGTCATGTATTCAGGAGAGCCTTTCCGTCTGCCTCGCTATCCAGGGGATAGGTTGATACTAATAGAATTGGTCAAACAGCTACTGGATTTTCACAAATTCCAACAGAGCAAGCATAAGGCAGCGGTATCCTTCCCAATTTCTATTGGGAGATATACTTGCTCGACAGTGGCAAAGGCTAAAAATGTTGAATGTGAACTCCAGGAGAAATTAAAGAAGCATATGAAGTCTCGGGATGGTTTCGACATCCGAGGAGTACTTAGAACTTATGGAACCCTACATCTACACAGGCCTGACATTGAAGATATCTGGGTGGATCTGGGTAACAAAGTTGCAGTTCGCAGAAAAGATAATAGTAGGTTAACTATTGATGAGATTCAGACGCTAGAGCTTTCTGATTTGCCAGATGGCACAACTGATAATGAAAGTGTGTTGGATATGTCCTATGATGGGCTTAATGAAGATCGATATGTTTTTCCACCTATTGATTGGTCGGCCAGCGAAAAAGCCTCTATCACAGATAGGTCGGCTCTCATTCTTGTTCGCACCAAAAAATGGCTCTCTTCTTGGGGCATGAATTTTAAAGATGACAATTTTCCAAAGTTGGCCGAAACGGAGGTGGGGCCCTCCCAAAAGAAAAAGGACAAAGAATCTACTAGGGGGTCTATAAAAATTAGGATTCCTAAGAAGAGGAAAGAAAGACAAATCTCTTCAATTGTCTCTTCAGTTCAAACGGTGGTTGTGCCAGAATCACCAACACCACCAGAAATAGGGGAGATTAATTTAGAAGAAGGAGGAAGCCAGCTCTTGTCTTCACCATTTTCTGATTGCTCAACTGGAGAGACCTTATCTCTTGCATTCAAGGCTTTGGAAAATGAATCTGCACCTCCTCCCTCACAGCCACTTCTACCTCCTCATTCTCCATCTACTTCTTCAAGCATGGCCAATATTTTCTCTGGGCTTTCACCCCTCTGCTGGAACCCAAGTGATCACCAACACTCCCCCACAACCTGTGCCTCTATTCATTGCACCTACTACCACATTGACTATTGTTCCCCCTCCAATAGTAGAATCTACTCCCCTTGAGAGTGGAATACCAGTTACTACAACATTGGCAATTTCCTCTGATACTTCACAATGGTTACTCGAGCAAACTCCGAGGAAGAGGAAAGTGATTGTACCTCTACCAGCCTTTGATTTCAGCTCACTCAAGGCTTCTACTGCGAAATCAGCCAAGAAACCCAAAACAGTTTCAAGGGTTTTGGTGGATGCTTCAGGAGATAAGTTCGCAGAGATTGCCACTCCCTCAGCTGACAAAACTAGAGATGATGTAACAGCTGCTGATTACCAGGTAACCAGGGTGTCTCTAGGGAAAGTGACAGCAGAAGGAGCGCAACAAGATGCACGGGCTTCCATAGACGTACTGTGCCAAAAGTTGAAAGAAACAAAGGACAGCAGAAATGAGCTAAAGAAAAAAGTGGAGCAGTTGACAGAGGTTTTGATCAAACTCTCAAAACCCCTTGAATCCATACCACCTTCTTCTGCTTCTGCTTCTGCCGGATTTGATTTCTCATCGGTGCCTACGATTGAGAAGATTACCAAAAAAGGAAGAGTGGTTGATGAATGGATCCAAAAGTTTCTCCAACAAGGGAAGGAAGTAATTCAAGACGTGGTGAAAGTTCATCAGTCCTTGGCAGAGATTCAGAAGGAAGGAGAGAAGATGGATGAGGAATTCACTGAAGAACTTGGACAGCTTGATTTGACTTGTGAAGCTCTCCAAGTGCTAAAGCAAATACCAGCACATCTCTTGGTAGAAGAAGGCGTTCTTCCACATACAGATAAACACTTTCAGCTGATCAAGGCCATCAAGTTTAGAGTAAAGATCCTCAACGAAGCCTGCAGCAAGTTGAGAGAATCAAGGGATAAATTGATCGATGGGAAAAGTGATCTGGAAGAAGAATTGCTTAAGATTTGTCCAAAGGTGTCAGTTGGGAACTCAAGTGCCTTATCAGCAGATGATCTCTTCAAACAAGTTCAAGAGACTGTTCAGCATGAACCTGTAGATGGATTCGACCTTGAAGTCATTGGTCAGTTTGTGAGGATTGAACATACGTTGGAGGCCTTAAGAAAGCTCAGCAAAAGGTTGAAAAAGCTTCCCGGCAGTGCCAGTGATATCCATGAGACCTGCGAAATTTGGAATGATCATTCCACTGCACCTGAGGAAAATGAAATGCAAGGCATTATTCGGAAGTTCTAGGAGTTCCGGAACAAACAGTCTCAGTTGGAGGAAGAGAAAGAAGAAGAATCAAAAGATGATGACTCGGATTAAGTTCCAACGTCTCATGACATTTCTATTTTTAGAATGGCATATCTTTTATTTCCGTTTTGTCATTATTTTTAATTCATACTTTGACTTGATCTCCTGCATGAGAGTCATGCAAAGCTGAACTCTAGTTAGCATGCTACTTTTCAGGATCTGTCCTGTTTTATCTCTAGCTTCTTTTGTTATAAATAAAGGATGCCTGTGCATTCTAAAGGGTCGAGAATTTTTAAAGCATTAAGAGGCTATTGGAAAGGAGAAAAACTTTGTGTTTTCTTTCAATCATTTTGAAGAATAGAAGTGGATATTGTTTTACAGACTTTGTGTTGTGAAATATATCTTATTTAAGACAGTGTTCTTATGTTCATGATCTTAAAGCTATTCTTTGCATAGAATCTCAGTGTTTCTAATTATCTCGGATACTATATCTGTGATCTAAAACTCGTATGATTATTTCGTGCTCTGTGTTTACTTGAAAGAAAATACGTTTCTCCCATTTCTTTTCTACCGTGCTTCTTTCACTGTAACAGTTTCTAACCTATTTCACTCACGAAAGCAATATCCTTGAATCGTGTGAATGTGGATTTCGGGATTTCATCCCAACCCCCAATGGTTAGATTAGTGTGAATATTGTATATATTATTTACTGTGTTTTAGATTAGCAATAAACAGGCAGCCTCACCTGTCTTTGAGGAGGGATTTAATCCCATGTACTGTGGTTGAACCTCATATTTTGGTTTGACAAAATATCCAACCAACAAGACTGAAATAATCAAAATGACTCCTGGGACCGATAGAGAAAAGTCAAAATTTTCTCCATCCAACGGCAGAGGTGCGACGTTTCGAGGGTAAATTAGAAAATTTTCCTTTTGTGGAAAAAGAGTTAAAAGTGAAAAAGGAAGCGTGGTTCCACTGGGAGCCACATCAGAAACTTGAAGCGGAAGGGTGGATTTACGGGATAAACTTGGAAAATTTTCCCATTTCCAAAAAAGAGGTGAAATACCATAATTTAGCTACAGTTCCTTTGGAACCCACATTAGAACATGTGTCAGTCCCATTTTTCAAAGGAAGAGGCGTGGAGCAAATTTAGAAATATTGCATTTTTTCCAAAAGGTGTAAAAGTTAAAAAGGAACCCCTAGTCCCTTCTTAGCTCGGATATTGAACTTAGATGGTACAAATTCAAAAGAAAGATCAACAACATTTATGTGTCTGTATTTTATTTTCCACCATTTCTTCTCCAAAGCTCTTGGGGATGTGAAATTTTATAGTTTTTTATCATTTCTTGGAGTCTCCTGCACATAAAATGAAGAGGAACATTAATTTGGTATCTTGGTTGGGTGGAAAAAATACGAAGACATCTTTTGCAATCAAGACATGATTTGATCATTGGCTTCGATCTGATTTTAATTTTTTCTTTCCTTGGCATGCAAAGAACCAAATTTGATAGATTTGAGGAGGAAGTAGTTGGCGCACGAGATGAAGAATGACCTACCAGGTGAAGAATGAATACTAGAAATAGTTGGAAAGATTTTCCCTCTGCACACCTAAAAACTTTTTCACAAATCTGATTCTGGGAGTCTTAACACACAATGGTACTTTGAATTTCTATGGTTTTGAGGGAAAAACTTTGTTGTAATTGAAGTATTATAAATTACATGAATTTATCGTGAAAATGGTTGGAGTGTTAGAGGTTGGGACTGATTTTTCTAAGAGAAAAGCTTGATCAAACCCATCCTTTCAAGAAATCATCTAAAGAAGCTTGTTTATCTACTTTGTGTTAAATTTGATCATGTCAAGGTGGTTGTGAGTGTACAGCCATTGACAAGCTCTGATATTATTTTAGAAACTTTCACCTGCTGATAAATTTAATCAAAATTCAATTAATCTGCATTATTTTTGGACAAAATTTGTGTTTGCTTCATTTCTGAATGTCTGCAAGTAGTTTTCTTGTTCCCTTTGCAATCTTACATTGAAATATTTTTCAATCACACAAGATCTTATCCTTGTGATATTTTGGTGGCATTTGTAATTTTATTTATTAGAAGAATTTCATTTGATAGTGAAATAAATAAATTTAAAATCATTGTGACTCCTAGCATGACTATAAGATTGTTTTTTAGCCTTTGAGGGTATCTTAGGTGTGATGAAATAGAGGTTGATAATGTTTAGTTAAGTTTTCGAATTTGAGCCTTCATTTTGGATCCTTGAAGTTTGTGTAAAATGTGCTGATTTACGCCTCCATTGAAGCACATATTTTGGTTAAAGGAACATCCTAGCTATCCTGAAGCATTATGTTGTTCAAACTCTCCATTTTTGTAAAAATTCTAAAGAATCTGGTGAATCAAGTTCATTTTTGCAACACCTCATACCAAAAATTCATTTAAAAACAACCAATCATACCCATACTACCCCTGTTTGTCATACGTGTATACAAATGCATAATTTTTACTACTAAAACATGCAGAAACAATCAAGTTTACATTGTGTTTAGTGTCCTAAACCTTGGTTAGAAAATATCTCCATTATCTAGAGTGATAACTCATGAGAGTTAGGTTTTGTTTCATTGATCATATTTTCTTCAAGATCTTCTTAATAATTTCACAAGGAAGGATATATCCATCTCCTCCACAAATAGCGAGATACAAACAAGGGTCCTCTCACCCTGGCTGAAAGGCATAACCATAAAGTAGTGAGGATAGGTCAAATCCTCTTGAGGTTGTTACCCATTTCTCCACATCTAAGTGACAAGTATTAAGTTGCATTTCATCCTTGGCTAAAAAATAACACACTACATGCTCTACTTGTCTCTAAGCTTCCTATCAAAACCGTGATGTTTCTCAACCTTTTGACGGAGAATCAATTTGGGTACCAACACCTGATTGGCACTATTTCTAGGAACATTATGGTTATAGTTCATATTCATACCCTGGTAAACACTTCTTATATGCTCTAAGTGCTAATAAATTTTTTCAAACATCATCTTGTGTTCAGACCTGTAAGAAGTATTCAAAGTTTCAAGTGTTGTGTGCAATTCTTTCAGTTTCCACACCTAGTGCACTAGCTTTCATTGATAAATCTGGTTATAGAAAAGTCAAATCATCCCATTTCCAGTTTCTAGTATTG
Source organism: Taxus chinensis (assembly GCA_019776745.2). Lineage (NCBI taxonomy): Eukaryota > Viridiplantae > Streptophyta > Pinopsida > Cupressales > Taxaceae > Taxus > Taxus chinensis. Next base: position 562,232,451 of record CM034156.1, read on the forward strand.
GCAGGCATTTGACAAATCATATTTTAGTGCATTTGCACAACTAAGGTGGAAATCCTTAGTGGTGACTCCATTTTGATCTTATTCTTGATGAGTACCAGTGTCTTAACCTCTATCAAGTGAGTTTTGTTAATAATCTTTGTAAATCTGGAAGGAAGAAGATATTTATTTGCTAGAGATCCTACTAGGACATTATTTCCAGAGCTAGGAAAAACAAATTCAGAAGGAAGAAAATCTTGGAGAGTTTTTGGAGATCAACAGACAAGAAAATGGATCTCCATTGATGAAAGTGATTAGCCTGTCATTGAATAGTTTCATTCAAGTTATTTTGAATAAGGTAGCCTCTTTGTGGAATTGAATTCTTGAATTGGAGAGGGGCCTTAATTTGATTTTAAAAAGTTTTCTTCTCATTCTTCCCCTGTCTTTTCAAAATTTGTTAGGGTTTTCCAAGAAACAAGGCCTTTAGGGGATATCCATTTTGAAAGTTATACTCCTGTGTTTCAAAGACCCTTTTCCCCTTATCAATTTGTCTCACATCTAGGGTCGCCTCCTCAAAACAACATGGCCAACCCCCCACCCAGACATCCTTATTTTCTAAACACCTTTGGTCATATAAATTTCACAGGGATGGTTGGTTATCCAAATGCAGTTCCTCGGGATGTAAGAAATAGATTACCAAATTTCCAAGGAAACAACGCTATAACTGGTGATCAACAATTAAATATTTTTATCAATATGATGGAAGACTTTAACATTGAATATGAAGATGTATATATCAAATTGTTTATCCATACTTTAGAAGAGGATGCAAGGGATTCGTATAAAGCTTTTCCAGATAATTGTATTGATTCTTGGACAGCGATGAACAATGCATTTAGACTATAGTATGGTGATAGAACTGACCATAGGTTTCTTCTATCAGAATTTGAAAACATCAAGAAAAATCCTAATGAGTCAATACATGATTTCAACACAAAGTTTAAAAAGACCTTGAGGAGATTTCTTGTTAGCTTAAGGCCATGTGATGAATCATGTTTGATAAAATATTTAGATGCATTTGATAAAAAGGTTGCTTACTACTTGAGGGAAAAAACCCTACTAATTTGAGGCAAGCCTTCACCATGGCTCTATAAATTGAGAATAACATCAAGGAAATTAGAAAGCCTCCAAAAAGGGAGGGTGTAAAACTAATTAAGATGGAAAATCCTCAAACAAGTAAGGCTACTGATTTGGAGGAAGTTGTGAAAAACTTGGTAGGGGATGTGTAAAAAATATCATACAAATTATCCCGAGAAGAAAAAGGAATTCGGCAGAGTTCACAAGGTTAGCATAAGCAACATGGCCAAGACAGGTTTACAAATCATCATAGAAATGATCAGAGATATGATGATAGATGCAAGGGACCTATTGGATTTGGAAATAAACAGTCCCAGGCCAGGGAAAATAGAATGGTAGCATATCCTTTGGATGTCAGAGTTGTTTTTGTGGGGGAGACAAATGTCATTGATTGGTGTGACAGATGTTTCATGCCCCATGCTACATGTGAGGAAGATTAGAAAGAAGAAGAAGAAGCTCATGATGATAATGATGATGATGTATGTATGATGGAGTGCTTTGTAAGCTCACAACAAGGATCAACTTCGATTGAGGTAATAAGTGCTAGAACTGCTGCTAATTTTTGGGACTGCATCCACTGGGTACCTATTCTTCCTCCCTCTCATAATTTAGAAGTAAATACTATACAAGCTATTGAATTTCCAAATAATGACTTTGAGTATTTAAGAGCTTTAATGATAAAGAAGTATGATGGAGGAATCCCATCTAAGGAGGATAGATAGTTGTTGATGAATGTTGTTGTTTTCCAAGAAAAGGAGTATAACACAAGAAATAGGGTTGTCAAAGGGACAAAGCCTCAGGCCAAGAAGAAAACTCCATTTCTTTCCAATATTCCTAAAGAGGCTCCTAAGAAAGATGCATCTGCCAAGGGCCTTGTTGTCCCAAAGAAAACTCATACCCCTCCTCATGCCCAAGCTGTCAAAAATCCTATGCCATCTAATGAGTGTATCGACCATCCTTCCAATGTTGACTTGCCAAAGTCTGTCCCTTATGATATTGCCCAAGCCTTGAGTCAGATCAAGATCTCAGTTCCTATTGTTAATTTTCTTAGGATTCCTGAGCACAAAAAAGGGATTTTGAGTATTTGGGGTTGAAAGAGGAGAAGACTACCCTAGGTAGAAATATAAACATTGTGGAGACTCCACCATTCATTGAAGAGTTAGAAACACCACCAGTGTTGGAGAACTAGGTGAACCACCTGAGGTATATTTGGGGACATCCCTGGTGGAGTCTCAGCTAAATGTGGATCCATTCTCCACCATTGTGATCAATAAAGACAGATTGCTATACAACTGTATGTTTGACTTAGGGGCATCATACAATGTTATGCCTCTGGAAGGCATAAATGAGCTGGATATCAAAGTAACAACAACATATGGGAAGTGTACTGTTATGGAATCTAGAGAAGTGCCAGTGTTGGGATGTGTGAAAGGCCTGGTGGTCCAGCTTGCAACTTACCCAGGTAAAAACCTGATTCTTGATGTTGTTATTGTTGATTGCCTTGCCAAGTGGGGTATATTGTTATCTTGAAAATGGGTTGCAAGTTTTGGTGGGAGTGTTCAAATGGACATGTCCTATGATACCATCCCAATTGAACGCAGCCTTATCAGGTTGTATGGAGTAAAGAAGATAATGCACCTTATTGAAGATCCCAATAATGCATCTTATGAAATATTGTACACAAGTGTTGATTTTGATAACTTTGTAGGATTTGCTGATGGAAAAGAGCACAAGATTGAAGAATGCAAGTGTCTTGAACAAGCAGGATCTTCTTCGACTTTATTGTTTGATGGAGCTTGCTCCAACTTCGAAAATGGTGATGGTATTGTTCTGATCTCTCCAGGGCAAGAAGATTTTGTATTTTCCTTTAAACTCAACTTTGAGTGCACTAACAACATTGCTGAGTATGAGGCAGTATTGTTAGGTCTGAGGATTACTTGGAAATATGGTGTTAAAGACATCATTGTCAAAGGAGATTCAGAATTAGTTGTAAAGCAAGTCAAAAAACTTTATGCCACAAAAAATTAGCGAATGAAACAATACAAGCATGTAGTTTGGGATCTCATTGAGATGTTTGATTTATTCAATATTGTACATCATGATACAAGATTCAATGATTTAGAAGACAAACTTGCAGTATTGGGATCTTGGTTTGATAATTATACACTATCCCCATATTATGAATATGATGTTGAGGTGTTAACTAGGCCATCTATACCTGAAATACATTAAACATTGGCAATTTTTTGATGAAGATGCTCAGGTAAGAAGATTTCTATAGAAAAAAGGGCATTTTGTTGATTAAAATATTTATTGGGAGCCAATGTTGTACGTTGTTGGGGTGTGGAGCCTATTTTTTGGTCTTCTTGAATCAATGTTTAAGTGTTGGAGCTCGAAAAGTTAAGTTTGGAGACTTCAGGAGAATTCTGTAGTCGTTGTGCCATTGCTATGATGTTGTTGTTAATATGTTGCTTATATGTTGTTAACTGGCTGTTAACGTCGGGACTATTTTCCAGTCGTGGGAAGTTGAAATATTGTGACTTTCAATCTTCTAGGGTTGGCTTTATGGCTTCTTAAAAGGATTGTAATCCTATAAATAGAGGTGTTAGGGTATCTTGAAGATATCTTGAGTGTTCAAGGGGTCTTGAGTCTTAATGATCAAGAGGTGATCAAGATTGATCAAGGTTATGCAATTGAGTGTCAATTGTGGTTTAGATATGGTTTAGCATCTTTAGAATTTTGTTGTGAGTTCATAACTGAGAGACTTGTTTTATTGTTGTTGATAATAAAATCTGAGCAAGTTTTTGGTGGACCTAGCCCACATTGGGTGAACCATGTTTAATCTTGTCGTGTCTTCTTTTGTGCATTATTCATTTATGCTGTTATATTTCTGCAAGTATAATTCTGCTATATAGTTTCCTACTACTGTGGTTTGAGGAATTGTTTCCGTATATTTGTTCTCTAATTCCTAACAATTGGTATCAAAGCTTTGGTGTGTTTTTGCTGAAGATGTAAATCACAAGGAAAGTTTAGCTTGAGTGGGACCTATGGTAGATGATGACAGATCGAGGGTTGATAAGTTTAATGGGCAGAACTTTGGTTTGTGGAAGATGCAAATGGAGGATTACTTATATCAGAAGGACCTCCATATTACTTTTGCTGGAAAAGAAAAGAAACGTACAGCCATGTCCAATGAGGATTGGGAGTTGCTGAATAGAAAGGCACTTGGGGTAATTTATTTATGCCTTGCATCTTCGGCTGCTTTCAACATATCACACAAGAATACCACGGAAGGTCTCATGAGTGTGTTTGCTAAGTTATATGAAAAACCCTCTGCCTCTAATAAAATATTTTTGATGAAAATTTTATTTAATATGAAGATGTCTGAGAATGGTTTTGTTGCTAATCATTTGAATGAATTTAATACATTTGTATGTTAAATTTGGTAAAAATTGACTTTGATGATGAGGTCAAGGCTTTGTTGATTTTTTGCTCCTTACCAGATAACTAGGACAACTTGGTTATGGTTGTAAGTAATTTAGTCTTTAAATAATCAAAGTTGAAGTTTGAGGATGTAATAGGTGTGATCCTAAGCAAGGAAATGCAAGGGAAGAGCTCCAGAGATTCTTCTACTTATGGAAATGCTTTGACAATGCAGAGCAGAGGGAGATAAAAGAACAGAGGAAAAGGTAACCGTGGGAAGTTGAATGATCGCGGAAGGTCAAATTCCAAAAAGGTTAAAATCATGGAAAATGGTTAAGAAACATGTGATAAAAACATGCAGAAGATTGCAACACGCATTCAGAACATGAAGTTTGGAGTCTTGGAATAAGGCACATGGAACCTCCAATTTGTGTAGACCGGTGGTTGCGTAACCGCTGCAAACTAAAGATGAAAAAACTAAGGAAAATGGGTGAAAAATATTTTCGAATGTAAGAAAAGCTAAGGAACTGAGAAATAATGAAGGACAAGTTATATAAGCATGCTACAAATAAGGAAATAAGATCTAAACCTCATCATTTTTTCTATAAAAGAGGAAATCATCATCGAATATTTTTACTGTGTCTGTCAATGTGGCACCATGCAATTTTGGTTGCATATTATACCCTATGAGGTCATAGTGTTGATACCCTCACCTCTCCTCTTATGGTATCCCTAGCATGTTGATGTTGGTAGGGTGGTAATGGTGGTATCTCCACATGCACTGGTCATCTATAACTACCTCGATGATGACACTGCTCACTTCGCAAGTGTGGTCTGCACCCAATATAAGCTTTACGGATATTCATGTCACCTTCCCGTATTGCCCCACAAGAGCCCCCAAATGTCATGCCTTGATGAAAAGAAAAAAAATTTTAAGGGTCAGATTTCATGGCTTTTTAGTACTTCAGTGACGAAACCGCCGACCTATTCTGACAGGCGAAATGTCCTGATAACCGCCACCCTAGAATCAGGGCGGCGCTCACATGAAAAATTCTCGTTATCCAGAACATGTAGACTCGTGACGGAACGAGACGCAATTTTGAACGCTGAGAAAAGAGTTGTTCTTGCAGAGATGAAGCATGCATTTATGTTTTTGGTCCCCAAGAAGAGTGTTTTTCTTTTGTAATTAACTCCACTAGGAGCTCAGTTTAGATTTGAATAAAATTGTAATGTGTTGGATTCCTATAATATGGTCATTGAGGTTTGGAGAAGAAATATCAACAAATGGGACATAGTATTTTAGGGTGCAGTAAGATATACATAGCAAAGTTTGTTAAGGAACCAACATCTTGTTGGAGAAGATTGAATGATGAGAAGAAGAGAATATCTGATAGGTATAACAAAGCAGTCGATATAGTTACTAATATGTATTGTAGCTGCGTAAGCCACATATCCAACTTGGTAGCAACATGCCAAACCAAAATATGTTACAGAAATGAATTCATCTAGAAGATTTCATGTTTGTCATGTTTCTAATCAAGGTCGTAAAAGTTTGGGTCGGATTGGCCATAAACTGATAGAATTGATGCAAGTTTGAATTAAGACTTTGTGTTGAGCTAAATATTGTAAGCCAAATATCCAGACATGTGCATTACAACATTAGTGTTTTTGAGACCGCGTAGAATGGTCTAGGCATTTGTTTTTACAATTTGTAAGTTTTTTCTCTCCAATATGTAGACTCATGCACTGCAGGTTCTGAAGACGCTCATAGTTGCAAGAAAATCGCAGTAGACCCCACAATGAATTGACCAATAAGGTCGAGCTCATGTAGAAGGTGATGCTAGAAAGTCTCAGAGAGAAGAGAGTTAATAAAATCCAAGTGTGGTACTATTGATGAGAGGCTGTCAAGGAGATCCAACCTATGGTAATGCTCAAGATGCAATAGCATTGGACGACTTCTCTGCGATAGACTTAGATGTACTTATTAAGAGCTAAAGGAGATCATACTGAGGGGGACAAGATACACATCTAGACCGTCGGATACACCAATATTTTGCGAAATCAACGTTAGACACAAATTCCAAAGAGTGTGAAGGATGGAACTTAACAAAGAAAGTAGTTACTCACTTTATTTCAGAGAGCTTCCATAACTCCTCCCATCACCTAACAGGATTGAGGTGTGGGGATTGACACGTTTCTGAGAAACTATTATTCATTATTTGATACTTTCTGGGGTAGGATTACCCCTAATCTTTATTCTTTAGATAGATTCTTTCATTCTTTCGATATTCTTTTAGGATTTATTATTTGATATACATGATATTACACACAGGACAAATAGCAATACTCGGCTAGTGTGTTTGTAAAGTTGAGCAGTTGTTAATTTAGTCTAAGTACAAGCTATGCACGATATTGTTAAAGAGCCACGTGTAGGAGGGCGTACATGGACTAGGAGAGAAAACAACTAAGGTAAGAGTAATGCATGCTAAGCATGTGCACTTAGCATAATACTTAATTACAAGGATTAGTTTCATTAACTGCATAAATGCATGACATGATTAGGGGACCTAGGAGATTAGTACGCAGGGAATCCGTGTATCGTAGCACAAGTTTTAGGACTTAGCCCAGATTCCGTAGTAGCAATAGACTAAAAATGATGAAAAGAATAGGATGACGTAGTCATCCAAGGAACATCAAAAAATACGTCCAGAGCACCGATCATGGATATAGAAAATTTGATTGAGCACATCTAATTATAGGATCAAAGCATAGACCAAGCGCTAATCTATTTATAGATCAAATCTAGCCAAATTAAAAAATAAGCGTAGAAATGTACCCACATGACCTATATTTAGGACATCTATTATTAGAGTTACAAGCATGTAGGTGTATGAAGGAAAAGTTCCACAGCCAGACGCTGGAGACACCCTAGTAAATAGGTGGTATACTCAGCTATAATGAGTCCAAGTGTGTGTGAACGGCTAGTAGAGAGTATTCTGAGAGGATCACTACAACTGTATGCAAGTTCTAAACTATAGCAGGTATACAATGTATGTGCGTGCTAGGTAATGTACACATCAATGTAATTAGAAAGTTTATGTCCCATATGACCATGAACGGGATTCTTATGATGGACCAAGATGTGTGTGGATTGCTAGATTTAGCAGTGATCCCAAATGATGTAATGGGAATCCATAATATAATTCGTCATAGACACTGGTCTATGTTGATTAGTATTTCAGTACTACTTGTGTTATTCCACCTGTTATACATTCAAATTGTTATCTTCACTTCATAGTATAATGGTTAACGAAGCTAAAAACCACATCTTGGACAAGTGAACAAAGGAGGAATCGTCGATAGGCTATATATACCATTTGGGTGAACGCATATGGACATTTGTTTAGGTGAAGTGTTAGCATGCCTAATGATGCAGGAGCATCATTTTCTACGCAGTCCCAAAATTTATAGTTTCTATATCAATTTTTAGCTTGATGAATGATTTAGGAAGCCTTAAAGGGGTCATCCTAGCTAGGAGTCGATCTATCACACTCAGTCCAATTGTGTTTAAGGGCCTTCTTTGCCTAAGAATTTGTAAATACCATTAGTGCATTTTCCACCAAAAATGTAGACTGCCTGACTAGTTTGTCTGAAAATAATACCCCCCACCGTTGGTGTTTAGGCACGACCTAGTGAAGTTCTTGGGACTTAATATGATGAAGAGACAATGTAATAAAGTGTCCATTAGCCTATTGCTTCTCCGAACGTGACAAAAGTTCCTGAACCCGAGGTTATAATCCTAGAGCAATTCATAATTCACCTTCTCTTAGAGTCGCTTATTCATCTAGAATAAAGCATCAAAATAGGGTCCTTCCCATAAGGTTAAGAGGTGTAGTCTATATTCGGTGGGAATACTATCAGGATTCATATGCTATACGGCAGAGACATTTTGTAACTGTCTTCAAGGCATTCTACGCCTAATGGAATCATGCAGTGATCAGGCTCACTCTCCAATGTGGTGGAGAAAATATGCAAATTCAATCCAAAAAAATGTTTTCACAAACACCTAAGGACTAGAAAAAATTGGGTGCGTACCAAGCATGTATGCAGGGTTGGAGCTACATTATGTGGTATCAGAGTAGGTTTTGAGATTTCGGGCTTGGTGAATGATAATGACATTGATTTTGTGGATAGTTCTAGTACTTTTATAACTCCTCATGATAATTATTCTGAATGCACTATTAGTAGCATCATTAGAGATGTATGTTATATGATTGTGGTAGACGTTTGTGTCAATTAATCCTTTATCCAAGAAAGTTGATACAACACTCTCAAGGCATGGAAACTAACCTGTAGGAACTTTGTTGTTACAAGCCCGAGTTTCTCTACATGATGAAAACTCCCCTATGCCAGTCAGGATGTGGATGTAAATGAACTAAATGTCAGAGATACTTGGCATGACTATGTTTCAATCAGTTTAGGAAAAATGCTGTCTACGGTGCCTAAAGAATCACCGGGAGTGAATGCATGGACAAGAGTGGTAATTCAAGGCAAGAGGTCATGGAATTCACCAAACGAAGTCATTAGTCAAGTCTAGGATGGAAAAGGTTTAGAGCTTGAATGTTAGATACCTTGTGCATCAGTTTGCAAGTTACAATAAATTCAAGAAGCATAAAGAATCTGTGAGTTCCAATCCTCCGTACCATCCTAGCCAAGTGGATATCCTCACAGCTAGTATGCAGTTTGAGGTATGACTAGTCAATAGTGACAACAAGTGCAAACTAGACCACTATCACCAGTAATGTGATCCTCATAGGTCCATGGTAAGCTTGATAAGGCAATCCATTCCTTGTTAAGTACCACCTAAATCGCACTTAAAACCTTTGATGAGTCAAGAAGCTACCAAAAGGGAAAGATGAGTGTACTCATCCCCCAGAAAGGAGACTCAAATTTAAGGATTGCCTAAATAGCCCCTGCTAAAGCGTACGTTACGCCAAATCAACAGGTGGTTATAGGTCTGACCCCGAATAGTGAAAAAGCACCATGAACTGGTTAGAGAAGTATGCTATATGCCCTCAGTTCAGACCTATTTAGAAGCCTAGACCTTAGATTTTGAAAGTGAACGAAGAGAAGTTGATGCTTGGAAGGGGATGAAGAAGATTTGCCTAAATACAAAGGAGAAGGAGATCCGAATGTGCATATCAAATCTTATGCTACAGCATTCGTAAACTACTCCATGGGATGGGGTTGTTGCTAAAATATTCCCCAAAATGCTAGAAGGCATTGCCCTCGATTGGTATTACAGAATACCCGAGGCTTCTCATACATTCATTCAAACAACTCGTGTCTGAGTTCATCAAAGCCTTCGACATGAACAAACTATTAAGGACAGAATCAAGGAGTTCTTGCACATCAAGCTAAGAACATAATGAGTCTGTCGCCCATTTCATCCAAAGGTGGCGCACAGTCCTTTATTCCTCGGCAAGCGCTCCAAACATGGATCAGATGGAACTATGCGATTTATTCCTTCATTCTCTTAGCAGAGAAGTGAAGGAAGAAGTCCAGAAGTTCCCACTAAGGACTTACGACGAGGTACTTGAGAGCGCTCTGCGAATTGATCAAGCAGCGATAGATAGTGGCCGTAAGACGTATGGAGCAAACGGGAGGTTAATCACCCCTACTCAAAACACTATAACCACTACAAGCGTCAATCAAGGACCCAAAATCCTTAACAAAAATCGTGGGGTAACAACAGATGGAGTAACTGACCAGCCCAAGAGGATAAATGTCATTAATACTCTGTCACAAACAAACAACCAAAGAAACAACAATTTTACCCCGACGATCAATACAGTGGATTTTAATAATCCACAACAACAACAACGGCGAAATCCCATACAAGGACCAAACCAAAACTCCTTTAGTTATCAAAACCAAAATCAAAACCAGAAACAACAAAACTTTAGTCCTAATAGGCAACAATTTGATCGGAATTTTAGGCCACAATACACACCAAACAAACAAAACGGGAATTACAACCCCAATTCTTATTGTGGTTTCCATAAAATTCGGGGTCATGACACTAGAACGTGTCGTGATTACAACAAATTCATGCAACGCTTGCCAAGTGAATAAAAACAATTTTTTATGGATATGTTCTTAGCAGATCCTACGTCACCAACGGCAAGTACCTTCGCAGGGGCAGTTTCCCCTCAGAATGCCCCTCTCAAGATCTTTAATGATCCACTCCCAAATCATGATAGCGATAGGTTGAAACCAACTAGGACAAACAAAGGTGCAATAACGGGAAACAACGATCACGAGGCCTCAACCTCACTAAATCCGTTAGTCGCGCCACAACTAGGAAGTCAACCACAACCTAAGGTAGTTGGATTAGTAGAGTTAGACTCCGAATTACCCGTTGAAGCAATTACGAGAACACGAGAGTATTTCTCTCAACCAAGTCCAAGCCACCTGCCGGAAACAGATAACATCCAGCAAACCATAGCAAAACCCATGGGTGCTTATGATCTAATTAATGATCTAACAAAAACCTTCTCGCATATTTCATTCCTTGATTTACTAAAGAATTCCCCTGCTCATAGGGCTGCTCTTTTAGAGTCGTTAGGTTTGGGTCATTTAATTAGTATCACTCCACCACCGGAAGCGCAGGTAAATCATATAGACTTTGATGTTTATCCACCGGGACAGGCGGATAGGGATGTTGAATTCATATTCGAAATAAGTAAAATGCCTACAGATGCTGAGATCACACGCCGAGGCAATCTAGCCCTACACTTACAAGTACAAGTTTATAATAACTATGTAAAACGGGCAATGGTTGATGACGGAGCTGCGGTTAACATAGTTCCTTTCTCTTTTCTCCAAAAATTGGGATATGGAGAAACAAACTGTTCTACTACACGAAATACCTTGAGAGGCTACGACAGCCTTAAAGCCACATCGATAGGAACTATAATACTACCGGTCACCTTAGGACCTAAAACAATCCTGACTGAGTTTTATATTATAGATCGAGAAACTAACTATAATATGATCCTCGGCCGACCATGGATACACCGCATGAAGGCAATCCCTTCCACGCTATTTCAAGAAGTAAGATTCCTGCATCTGGGAAAGGTATTTATAGCCAAAGGTGATCCAAAGCCGTTTGACGTACACCTAGCTGATTTAAAGAAAAGACCAGGTGTACACTCAGAATTTGGACTTCCAACAAACCAACTTAACAAACCCTCTGACCCAAAGCCAGAGGAAAAGTTGATACCTACAACGGATCTTGAAACTACCAACATAGTCCAAACAATTCCAACCCCTAAAGGTAAAACTAAAGAGACAGTATCATTAGGGACTACTGCGAAGATCGTTGAATTAATAGAACAAGATTCACCAATGTTCTTACCATTCGATTCAGTAGGCATAGGATTTTCCTTAGGTGTTGGTTCCTTGCCAGTAGAAGATCTCTGTATGGTAGAAGTAGAGTATGCAAACACAGCAGATACACCTACATCCATACTCCCAGCTAAGTATTGGACTCTCCACTTCGATGGAGCTAAATGCCGTTATGGAGCGGGGGCAGGTATAATTCTTACCTCGCCCGAAGAGAAGGTCCTCCCATTCTCTTTTAAATTAAACTTTGAATGTACAAACAACGGCGCTGAATACGAAGCCCTCCTCCTTGGCCTTACCTTAGCCAAAAGAATTGGTATCGATAATATCATAGTTTTAGGAGACTCGCAATTAGTTGCAAACCAAGTTTCAGAGGTATATGAAACTAAAGCCGAACACTTGCAACTTTACAAAAACGCTGTATTAGATTTAAGCAAGGCTTTCAACTTCATATCCATTGAAGCAATCCCGCGAGAAAAAAATCTTCTCGCCGATTCAATAGCAACCTCAGCATCATGTTTTACTCCAAACAATGAGTTAGAAGATACTCATTTCACGGTATCCATTCGTAACGAACCATTAATAAAAACAATGATGGATCCTCTTTCAAACGAAAGTAAATCTACCATCCTAGACCATGTTGGAAATGATGCGGCTACTTTGGATTACTTAAATGCCTTTGCAGCACTACATCTCTCCTATCACACGCTAGATTTATCTCTGATCTCGCATTCATCTTCCTACTTCGGAAATCCTGTAATGAATCTTCCCTCACAAAAAGAACCTAATATATACGCGGTGGAAAACGGGGATGATATGGATCTACCTCCGGCACCACCTGAGTTCAAAGAGGGTAATGCCTCTTTAATTGAAGAAACAATCGATGTCAATATCAGAACGGAAGATGAACCAAGAATTTTAAAGTTAGGTTCTTCATTAACCCCAGAGGAAGTGGAAATACACACCCAAGTTCTCAAAGAACATCAGAAGGCATTTGCATTTAATTATAAAGAGATGACAGGAGTCGCACCCCACATTGCGGTACACAACCTCATCACTAGGTTAGATGCAAAGCCAATTAAACAAAAATCAAGACCCATGAAGCCCAAAGTAGCCCTCATGGTAAAAGAGGAGTAATAAAACTCCTTCAGGTAGGATTCATCAAGCCAGTTGACTACTCCCAATGGGTATCCAACATCGTTCCCGTTCTCAAGAAGAACGGAAAGATACGCATCTGCATAGATTTTCGAGATATCAACAAAGCTTGCCCTAAGGGAAGACTTCCCATTACCATCCATAGATGTTATTGTTGATGCAACAACAGGTTTTTGAACTCTTGTCTCTCATGGATGGATTCTCGGGATACAATCAAATCAAAATCTCCGAGAAAGATCAATCCAAAACCACATTTATAAATCCTTGGGGAACCTATTGCTACGTTGTTATGCCATTCAGTCTCAAGAACGCCGGTGCTACGTACCAGTGGGCCATGACATACATATTTCACGATTTAATCCATAAAATCGTGGAATCCTACGTAGATGACCTTGTTGGCTAAGGCCAAGAAGCGTTGTGACCATCCTGAAGTACTCCGCATCATCCTTTCACACCTAATAGAATATGGAGTTACCCTAAAACCCAGAGAAATGTGTCTTCGGTGTAACAGGAGGAAAGCTCCTAGGTTTACATCATATCGTCACGAGGGATCGATGTTGATCCAGCCAAAATTCGGGCTGTCCTTTGAAATGGTCCCACCCTTGAATGAATCTAGAATCAGATCATTTCTTGGAAAGTTGGGTGCAATCCGGAGATTCTATCCTGGATCTAAGCTTCGCCGTTCATCCAATCAAAAATTTACTCAAGAAGGACTATAGCATTGATTGGACCGAAGATTGCAATGAAGCTTTTGATGCAGTCAAGCGTTTCCTGCTATTACACCGCCTATGCTAATGCCACCAAACGCTAGATCGCCCTTTAATTTTGTACTCACAGGCTACCGATGCTTCGTTAGCTTGCATGCTAGCCCAAGAAGACAATGACAAAAGAGAGCGTGTGATTTATTTCATTAGCCGAACATTGCTTGACTACGAAACGCGCTATACAATAAGCAGAGCGAGAATGTCTTACCATAGTCTTTGCTACTAAATGCCCTAAGACACTACATGCTAAATCAAGAGACAAGGGTCATAGTAAAGACGGACCATTTACAGAATTTTCTCACACAGGGGTCCTTGTCCAAAAAGGCTGGACATTTTATAACCTTAATGGGAGAGTTTGAATTAATATTTGTAAACCAGAAGTCAGTTAAAGGACAAAATCACTGCAGATTGGTTCGCTGATAACCCGCTAGACGGAGGCGACTTAGTAGACTTAGACTTTCCAGATGAATGCGTATACTACGTCGAAACCCGACGTGATATATCTGAGTGCCCTTGGTACACTGATATCATTAGTTTTATCATGGACCATAAGTACCTAGAAGGAATTACACCTCAACAAAGAAGATGGTTATGTATTATCATAACTAAATACATCATTATAGAGCAGGTGCTCTATCGGAAAGCATTCGATGGGATGCTCTTAAGGTGTGTTGACACAGAAGATTCCAAGAGGATTCTCCATGAATCCCATAGCGGTATATGTGGAGGCCACTTCGGTGGCCATGCCACTGCTCAAAAAATACATTGAATGGGCTATTTCTGGCCCACTCTAGAACATGACACAATAGAGTTTGTACGCAAGTGTCATAAATGTCAGGAGTTTTCTCATGAGATCCACATGCCGGCACAAGCTTTACAGCCAATCGCTACTTCCGTGGCCCTTTTCTACATGGGGCCTAGACTTAATAGGGAAATTCTCTCCCTCATCCACAAACGGCCACAATTTTATAATTACGGCCACAGAATATTTCACTAAATGGGTAGAGGCTATGCCTCTTACAACTGTGCCTGGTTCCGTAATCGCTAAGTTCATTTTGTAACCAAATCATTTGCAGATACGGTATCCCTGCAAAATCATTATCTCAGATAATGGAACTTCTTTCAAGAACGAAGAAGTTCGGGAGCTATGCAGTAAGTTCAAAATAAGCCATCATACGGCTTCCTTATATTATCCCCAAGCCAATGGGTAGGCTGAAGCAACAAACAAGACGTT
Organism: Taxus chinensis; assembly: GCA_019776745.2. Lineage (NCBI taxonomy): Eukaryota > Viridiplantae > Streptophyta > Pinopsida > Cupressales > Taxaceae > Taxus > Taxus chinensis. The sequence goes on from CM034156.1 coordinate 562,247,547, forward strand.
GAAAGCCATTCTCCTTAAAACGGTAAAAGAAAACAAATGGGATTGGCATTTAAAGTTATATCCGGCCTTGTGGGCCCACCGAACCTCGATAAGAATGCCAACAGGAGCAACTCCTTTCTCATTGGTATTTGGGTCAGAAGTAGTTCTCCCACTCGAAGTTGAAATCCCCAGTCTCTGCATTTCGCTACAAGGGATTCTGGATGAGGACGCTTACAGAGAAGTGCGTCTTTCTCAATTAGAGAGCCTAGATGAAACTAGGTTAGATACTGAACAACGACATAGAGTCTATGCCGACCGGATGTGCCGGCAGTACAACAAGAAGGTCTATGAACGTGACATATACGAAGGTGACCTAGTTGTAGGGTTAGATAGCCGGATCAACAAGAAGACCGGCGAAGGAAGGAAATTCCGGCCCAAATGGTTGGGCCCATACCGAGTCATGAAGGACTACGGAAATGGTGCATACCTCTTATGCATGCTAGAAGGAGAAGGAGTTTGGTGAAACAGTCAATTCTCTCCACCTCAAGCGTTTCTACGCGTAAGCAGCTAACGCTACCCATATAACTATCTACATTGCATTTTCATACAAATTAGGATCATTTTGTCCACTTGTTCTTACACAAATTGTGATCAGGGAATCTATTCTCAAAGTAGTCTATTTCAAACTCGTGATGTTTCTGGCATAAAGTTCTTTAATCATACTTCTCTGTCTTCGATATCATCAATCAACTCAGAATCTTTTATCAAACAAAATCAGACATGACGAAGTCCTAACGGTAACCATACCAAGATCTGCAAAGTTTGTTCTCCGCTTTGATTTTCTTTTTAGGATAGGTGTCTTGCCTATGGTCTGTTCTAGAAGCTTCATGGTGTCACATCTATCCCATATACACATCTCTTTGGAAATAAGCATATACTGACATTTTACTCAAATAGACAAGTCAAGAAGTGATTAAACAAAAAATTTTATTTTACACATTTCCTTACCCCCACCAACCTTCGGTGATGAGCTTGCGTCTCTTACTAGTGACGTAGGGTTGGGAAAGGATGGAAATGCCCTTACTTGCCTATGCCTTGCCCACGGTGATAAACCCATGCTTCTTACAGGTAGCATGGGGCAAAGTGTAGGGGGTCCTCTAAACAAAGTAAATGTTAAAAGGTCATAAAACAATCAATTCAAACTTTGAGTCAAAAACGAATGAATCAGATATTCAAAAATTCCAAGAGAGTCAAAAATCCTAAAAACCCAGATTTTGTCTACTATGTGGCCATCTACGGGTCTAAGTCTAGATAAACCGCAAAGCAAGTTGCATCCAAAACTATGAAGTCATTCAGGTAGAATAGAGCTTGTTGGTTTTCATTTTGTTCCACCAAAGCTTCATCTGTCTTTCACCACTATCACTTCACCATATTCCATAACTTGCGCCCTTCTTAGCTCTTGGTGATGAGCCCTCGCATCCTACTAGTTGCGTGGAGTTAGGAGTGGGGCAAGTTAGTCTATTCATCATACTGATTATTTTCATCACTTTTCCAAAACAAATCATGAGGTATCCAAATTGCTCACAGAAAACTAAGATTTAAGATCACAATATATCTACAATATCATGTATCAGCATCATGAAACACAAAAGGAAAGCAAACATTTGCACCATCTGTTTTCCATTGTATACATTCTAGAAAGCATATAAAACATACATCGTAGTATACACGAAGCAGTTGGAAATAAAGAAAATAGAATACAAATGACAAGTTTTGATCCAAAACCGACGCATATATATAAATAAATCAAAGTTTATGTACAATGCCATCATGCACTGGGCATGGTCAAAATGCTCAAAGAGCCCGTAATACACAAAAGAATATAAGTACAAATACAGAAAGCCAAGTGGCCTCTCAACCCCTGCGCAATCCCCGCTGAAGGTGCGCGCCCCTCAGCCTAGGACTCCCGGCTACGCTGGCACTCTGAATGGATGGAGGGCTCAGGGTCCCTAGGGGCAGTCGTAGTCTCACCATGAGAACAGCTCCTCATAAGATGCTCGGACTGTCCTATAGCCGGCCAACTCTGTACGAAGAGTTGACACCATCTTGGCCACATGCCAAACGGGAGCAAAGACGTCAAGTGTGCCTGCCGGCTGCTGAGGGCTCTCCGGCATCCACGGATAACTCCGCACGGGTCTTATCCATAGGGATAATCAAAGAATTAACGCAAACCCTACGGATTAGATCCCGCCACTCAATCAACAGTCTCTGTAAAGCAAAGAAAGAAAAAACGAATTAGGATCTAGGCAAGAGATTAAAGTATACACAATACAAATATAAGGAGAGTTAACATTCAAAAACAAAATCCTAAAACAAACAAGCATTGAAAGAAGGAGAGGATAACTTACTCAGTATCACCAAGCCTCCAAGATGGGTCGTCAGGGCCAGCACCTGCTGCTGATGCCGCTACCCGACTGAGGAGCTGCTCCTGTAGTTGGGGCAACATGGCGCCCCACAACGGACTCATCATCTCCATCATGGCCTCGGGAGAGTGGCTCCCTCAGAAGCCACGGTCTCTCTCTCTTCACTCTCCTCCTCCCTCTCTGCCCGCAGAATATCCTGAGTATCATGCCACTCAGGATCACTCTCGTCCGTCTGCTCCTCTGACCCTCCCTCTGTGTGCTCCTCAGAATCAGAGTCAATATCTATGGGGTCGTCACTGCTATGAGCAGGACCTGCAGCAATCTAAAGTAATGGTGCCTGAGGCGCACCAGCTCTCCCTCTGGCCCGAACTACCCCCCTGGCTGTAATAGGAATGCCAGGGGTAACCGCTGTCCAACCACGGCCTCTAGGCCCCCCTCTAGCCTCTCGGACTGATCTATAAATGGGTGCTACTGGAGGAAGCATAGCCACGTATGGGAGGCCAAACTGCTGAGGAACCCTGCTGAAGGGATGTACCTCTACCCGTCCCACACGATCGATAAGCTGCCCTGTGATAGAGCAGGAGACCAATGTCGTGGTCTCCTCTCCCCATATACCGGCCATAAGCTGGTACGGTGTAGCCTCCATGTCCGCCGTGGTAAGGGTGGCTACTGGCTGGTGAGGTGCTCTGAGCACTGACATACCTGACCATCGGGCTGCCCTCACCGCCCCGGGATCTGCCACCTCCACGTCTCTGCCATACGGAATGAAACGCTCATACACCCAACTCATGACTAGAGTGGGGTGGCTCAAGGACTGTCCCTGCAATCGGACCACCCTGTATAAGTCATGGTAGGTGGTCCCCAAAATATCCGCACCCCAAGCATATTTCCGGCCATGTCCCTCTATCTGTGCAATGATGGGGCCCCAGCAGTATAATAAGGTGTCCCCTCCCTTGTCCCCAATGAGTCTCGAGGCAAGGATCCCCATAATGGCCTGTCGAAAGATAGGGATGGGCAAAGAAGGAATGGATCTGACTCGCACTCCCTTCTTCGGCCCCGTAGAAATGGCTGCATCCCCCATATAACCAGCCCACTGTGCGATCTGTGCCCGGGAGCCTGCTGTCTCTAGTGTAAGTCTCCTCCCAATAATCGGGACCCCCAAGATGCGGTAAACATCCTCCAAAGTGATGGTCCACTCACCACGAACCCCTGGCAATCAGAAAGTGTTCCAATCTGCATCCCAGTATGAGAATAGGTCACAAAGAATGTGACTGGATGGAGCAACATGGGGCACACGCGATATACGCAATATGCCGGCCCTCTGCAATGTGTCCTCCTCATCTGCTGAGAGGGCATCCAATACCCCGGGCAGCCAGTCGCACTCTCTCTCCCGGATCCATCTAATGTACTCCTCTTTTGCCTGCATACACCCAAAAACACACAAGGAAGAGTAAATTAGTATCTAAATAATATCAAGAGAAGCATAAAAACACGTACAAATGCTAAAAATACAAGTAAAAGCTTTTAAGTGAGGTTCTTTTGCATTCTGTGCAAAACCGCCGCCCTGAGCAGGGGGGCGGTTTTGTAACCGCCGCCTTAAAGGCGGTGGTCTCGTGACTGCCGCCCTGTACAGGGCGGCGGTCGTGTAACCGCCGCCCTGTCCGGGGCGGTGGTCGCGGTCCGAAAACCCGCGTGGGTTTTTAAGCTTAAAAAGCCCAAAAAATGTGAAAAATGACTATTTTAATCAAAAATGGGGCCTACCCAGTAGGCACCCCCCCTAGATGGACCCTTTAAACCAAACATTTTCGAAAATAACCCCCCCATTGCGACAAATTTAGCATTTTAAAATTGAAGAGGGAAAAGCACAAAATTGAAGAAAACCAACCTGTGATCTCACGGGGTGGCGTTCCGCACGTGGAGGCATGATCTCTATCTCACTGCGAACGTTTTGACTCTACTCGTGTGAGAAACCGTCACCGTGGGTCCCAGAGCTCAAAACCTATCAAATCGACTCGCGCAAATGAATAGGAAAATGGGCCCACTTTCATATATATAACGCCCCGATTCGTTTTAAATATCTTTTTCACAGGTTCGGAGCGCCGACGGAGGTAAGTTTCTATCCTCGCACAAATGGTACGTCCTCTTTCTCTATTATTTTAACGTTTATTTTCAAATTATTGTATCTATCTGCATTTGAGTTCTCTTTTCATTTCGCAGGGTAGCGGGAATTTTGGACGGCGACATTTCAACACACGGGCGTGTAAGGTATAACTTCTAACTTCCCATTTCGGGACGGCCATACTCGGACCCACCGTTTTATGCCTCTTCATGGCTAAAAACGCTTCTCCGAGGGGGCAATATGTACGTACCCAAAATTGTAAGGTACTGTACTACAGAACGGTGTAATAAGTGCCCCGATGATGATACAGGTCTCTTCACAAGGTGTTCGGGATCCAGAGAAGCTTTACGGATATGCGTTAACATCCCGCATACCCCGCTTAGCCCCCGCGTGCTTTGTTTTCCCTATTTTTCCTCTTTTCTTGGCTTTTTGGTCTTTAGTTCCGGGCGGCGGTCTCGTGACCGCCGCCCTACACAGGGTGGCGGTCCTGTAACCGCCGCCCTGAGCAGGGCGGTAGTCCTGTGCGCGTTTTCCAGAACATGCTTTTGACGGAACGCACACAAAAATGAACGCTTTACCAGCTTTTCTTGCCGACTTGAGCATGCATTAATGTTTTTGGTCCCCCTGGAATAGTGTTTTTCCTTTGTTTATTGTTTAAGAGTTCAGTTTGGTTTTGATCTTTGGGTGTTTGAATTCCTATAAATGCATGGTTTGTACACATGCAAATGGCCCCTCATTTTAGCTCTGAATTTTGCTCCAAAGTTTGTTTTGAATTTCTTGTTGCAGTAGATTTAGTTTTCCTTTGCTTAGAATTCTTAGGTTTCTCATTGAGTGCTTTGGTTAGTTTTGTATTGCAGCTGGTAAGCCACATATCCAACTTGTGCAAGTGCAAACATTATTTGGGCCACCATTTTCACTCCAATTTTCATGTTTTCAGTGCTATGGTCGTTTTAGTTTGCTTAGGATTGGTAGCATAATTTGTTGCAGGTTTGTTTTAGCTTTGTGTTACTGTTGGTAAGCCACAGATCCAACTTGTGCAAATAGTATTATTATTTCTGGAGTAGAATAGTTTAGGCAGCCATTAAAGTTACAGGTTTTGTTCTTCATACAGACTAGTTTCAGGTTCTGGACGCTCTTTGTTGCATGATTCGCGGTAGACCCCGCTAGGAATTACATAGGCCAAGCTCTATACTCTTGCGCTATCCCTCTCCTATCCGCATTATATTCTGGCTGCATTCTGAAGGCTGTCCATTGATCCAAATATCTATTCCTGTCGATACAAGTATTACACGCTTTTCTAGATTCACATGAGCACAAAGAACGAAGAGATCATATTGAGGGGACAAGAACACACACACCGTCGGATTCGCCACTGTTCTGCAAAATCCAGGTTCCAGCTTTCAAAGTTTTAGTTAGAACTTATCAAATAAAGTAGTTAATCACTTTATTACAGTTATTTCCATTCTTGATATTGCCAGGGAAGTTGTGGGGATTGATAGTTTCTGAGAAACTATGATTCATTCCTCACTTCTAAGGTAGGATCGAGAATCTCGTAAATAGATTAGTTATTTCGTTGTTTAGAATAGATATACAAAATTGCACAGACAAATAGCTACACTCGGCTATTTTGTTTGTTTTTACGTTCTTAGTTTAGTTGTCAGTTCTAAATATTTTTTAGATAGCTACTTTCTTATAAATTGCCCAGAAAATACAAAAAAAAAGAAATTATATATGCTAGAAGTGTACTTAGATTTTACTTTATTACAGTTTGTTTCATTACTGCTTTTGCATGACAATTACGGGACCCTCGGGAGCCCAGGGAATACATTTTCGAGCCAATTGTGCCCCAGCCCAATATCGTAGTGGAAGTAACTGACATTGACCAAAACCTTAGGATACAAGTTTTCCAAACAACAACAAACTTCCAACAAATCAGGATACAGTTGAGAGGGTTAAACGTAGAAGACGACCAAGCACATCACATTTTTGTCAAATCAACAAAATTACAGGTTATCCTAGAAAACATCCGCATGACTGTAGAAGGATTTAAAAGAGAACAAATATTCAGGTGTGATCCTTTAGTTCCACAGCCAGACGCTGGAGACACCCTCGTAGATATAGATACCAGCTTAAGAATCCAAGTTGCGAGAACACCTGTAAGGTATTCTGAGAAGATCGCACAACTGTTGGTTCTAAACATAGAAGCTAAAAAAGCTTACGACTATTGGATACTAGGGATCAGAACTTGATCTCCCGTATGACCATAACGGGGACCCCGCAACAACCAAGAGTCTATGGTTGTGATCCGCAGATCCCACAGCCTAACGAATCCATAAAAGAATTCGACATAGACACTGGCCTACGTAAATTAGTATTTCAGTCTACTCCGATTCCACCTCTCATCATTCAACAGTTATCCCTACTAAATACAACAACTAACAAAGCTATAGAATTTTGGACTAGGCCAGAGAATCGTCCATAGAGTTGACTATATTCACCATATGACCCTATCAGGAGAAATACACGAAACCATCCCGGGTCATTTTCCACGCATCCCACAACCCATAGATCGAATCACGCCAGAGCTCGATATTGATTGGAGCCTTCGGGCAGTCATCCTCGCTGATCGATCTATCACACCAATCCAAGTTAGAAGGGCCTTCTTTGCCTTAGATTCGCAAATACCATTTGTGCGTGTCGAAGACATTAGACTCCCTAACTAGTTTGTCTGCATATTCTCCCCCCACCGGCTGTCTCGGCACGACCTCGAGAGGTCAGGTATGTGGAAGAGTCACTTGTTGATTCTCACGCTCGCCTATTGCTTTTCCAACGTACAGGTACACTATGTAACTTGTACAGAGGTATGCATCCAAAATTTTATCATCAATTGTATTGTTACCAGTCTCTCCTGGATTGATTGCATTTATAAGTTGCTGCAGATGCCAAAATGCAACTTTACCTAGCTTTACCACGACTGTAAAGTCATATGATTCATTAGGGAATAAGTAGCACTCATTGAGGACAGGTATGCCCCGAATTAGAATGGAGTTAGATTTGGACTTCTGTGAGGACCATGTGTTTATGGGAAACATACAAGCGGGTGAGATTCCTCAACTTCTTGGACCTACCAGGAAGGAGAGATAAGTTTGAGCCTCAAGTGCATATAGATGTATGGGGGGGCAGCTAAGGTAAAATCTATTGGTGGTTCATGATTATTACGTCACTTTCATTGATGATGAAACTGACAAAAATTTGCCAGGTATATTGCATTAGAAAGAAATGGTGATGTGTTCGAAGCTTTCAAAATATGAAAAGATTTGGTTAAGAATGAAATCAAGTCTCAAGTTAAAATGCCTCAGGTTGCAGATAATGGAGTGGAATATTGTCAACAATAAAATTTCTTGATTACTATTTAGTAAATGGGATCCACAGGGGTAAAGAATCGGTTCAAATACTCCACAGGAAAATGGAGTGTCAAAGAGAAATGAACATGATAATCATGGAGCGTGCTAGGTGTAATGAGGTTACATGCGGGGCCGCCACTCATGTTTTGGATGGAAGTGGTAAGCACAATTAGATTTATCTAATTAATAGAGGACCCTCTATGGCCTTGGATGAAGGTATACCTAAGGAGGCTTGGTCTAGTAAGAAAATTGATTACTCATTTCTTAGAGTATTTGGAAGTGAGGTATTTTTTCACATTGATAAAGATGATAGGACCAAGTTAGAGGCTAAGTATGATAAATGCATCTTTGTTGGATATGGTGAAGATGATTTTGTGTTTCTGTGTTTGGAGTCTTAAAGACAAGAAAATATTTCAGTCTAAAGATATTTTCTTTAATGAAAAAATCATGTATAAAGATCAGTTACAGTGAACAGAAAGAGGATCTTCAAAGAAATAATACACTGTGTTAGAGGACATTATGGAAAAACAAGGTGTCCAAGGGGCTAGGTTCAAGTTATAACATGTTCCGTGAAAGGTGTAGCCAGTTCAGGTACCTACTCATCAGGAACCCACAAACTCATGAGGTGAGAAGGTCTTCTAGGGTAAGAAGGGAACCTGAATGATTTGACTCCATCTTTGAATTATTTATTGACTCACTGATAGTGGAGATTTCAGTGTGCTTTGAGGACTTTTACACATAGGTAGGGATATCCAGGAAGAAGTTGGAGCTGGGCACATGGATGAACAGAATAGATCTCTTCTGGAAAAACATTCACTTGGGGATCTCAGTGGAGCTACCCGAGGGTAAGAGATAATTGGAGAACAAGTAGGTGTATAAGAATCAAAGAGGAATATGGAGGCCGGAAATAATACAAGGCCTTGGTTGGTGGTCAAAGGATTTGCACAGAGGAAAGGTAAAGGATTTTCACAGAGGAAAGGTATAGACTTTGATGAATTTTTTTCTCTGGTTGATAAAATGACTTCTATTAGGATTGTTCTTGGTTTAGTTGCAGTAGAAGACCTGCACTTAGAACAATTGGATGTGAAGACTACATTCCTTCATGGTGAGTTGGAGGAGGAATTTTCCATCCTTAGCAGCCATGGGTTATGAGGTCAAAGGGAAGGAGAGGTTAGTGTATCAAATTGAAGAAGAGCTTGTATGGCCTGAAACAAGCTCCACGGCAGTGGTACATGAAGTTTGACAGTTTTATGCAGGGAGCAGGGTTACTCCAGGTGTCACTTAGACCATTGCATGTACATCAAGAAGTTTCTTGATGGTAGTTATATTATTTTGTTCCTGTATGTAAATGATATGCTTGTTACAGGGAAGAACATACAAGAAATAAAGGTACTCAAGAAACAGCTAGGTGACTCCTTTGCTATGAAGGATTTGGGGGCAGCAAAACAAATCCTTGGTATGAGAATAACTCGGAATAGGAAGGAGAGGAAACTAGTATTATCTCAAGAAGAGTACATAAAGAAGGTCTTAAAGAGGTTTAGTGGTGTAGGATGCTAAACCGGCTGGTTACTCCTTTGGCAGGTCACTTTAAATTATCAAAGGAGCAGAGTCCCAAGGCTAAGGAGGATAGAATCCAGATGTCTAGGGTACCATACTCATTAGTAGTTGGTAGCTTGATGTATGCTATGGTATGCACTAGGCCTGACATTTCCCATGTAGATGGGGAGTAGTGAGTAGGTTTATGAGTGATCCAGGTAGAGAGCACTGATAGGTAGTAAAGTGGATCCTTCAATATTTGAGAGGGACCATAGGAGTAGCATTGTGTTTTGTTGGATCAGACACTACATTACATGGATATGTAGATTCGGACATGGCAGGAGATTTGGACAGCTGGAGGAGCACGACAGGTTATGTATTTACGGTTGGTGATACAACGGTGAGTTGGATTTCACGGTTACAAAATTTTGTGGCTTTGTCAACCATAGAGGCTGAGTATGTTGTTGTCATAGAGGCAAGCAAGGAGATGATGTGGCTACAACAGTTTCTTGATGATTTTTTTCATAAGCAGGAAGTTGGGAGACTACATAGTGATAGTCAGAGCGCTATTCATTTGGTGAAGAACTCTGCTTTCCACTCTAGGACGAAGCACATTCAGCTGAGATATCATTTCATCAGGACAACTTCAGAAGAAGATAAGTTCGAAGCTGGAAAAGATTCATACTAGTCATGGAATCCTGCGGGATATGATGACCAAGGCGGTCACAAGGGAGAAGTTGAAGTTGTGTTCAACTTTGATTGGCCTTCATGGTTGATAATGAAGGGTTAAGAATTTTTCTCAGTGGAAACAGTCTCCAAGTGGGAGATTGTTGGGGTGTGGAGCCTATTTTTTGGTCTTCTTGAATCAATGTTGAAGTGTTCGAGCTCAAACTGTTAAGTTTTGGAGACTTCAGGAGCATTCTATAGTCATTTGTTGTGACATTGTTGTGCAATCGTTGTGCCATTGTTGTGATGTTGCTGTTAATATATTGTTAACTGGCTGTTAACGTCGGGACTATTTTTCCATTCGTGGGAAGTTGAAAGATCATGAATTTCAATCTTCTAGGGTCGAGCTTTATGGCTTCTTAAAAGGATTGTAATCCTATAAATAGAGGTGTTAGGGTATCTTGAAGATATCTTGAGTGTTCAAGAGGTCTTAAGTCTTAATGATAGAGAGGTGATCAAGAGTGATCAAGGTTATGCAATTGGGTGTCAATTTTGGTTTAGATGTGGTTTAACATCTATGGAATTCTGTTGTGAGTTCATAACTAAGAGAAGACTGTGAGAGTTGCTTTACTCTTGTTGATAATAAAATCTGAGAAAGTTCTTGGTGGACGTAGCCCACATTGGGTGAACCACATTAAATCTTATCTTGTCTTCTTTTGTGCATTATTCATTTATGTTGTTATATTTCTGCAAGTATAATTCTGCTATATAGTTTCCTACTGTTGTGGTTTGAGGAATTGTTTCTGTATATTTTTCTCTAATTCCTAACAATTGGTATCAGAGATTTTGTGGTTTTTTGCTGAAGTTGTAAATCACAGGGAAATTTTAGCTTGAGTGGGAGCTATGACAGATTAGGGAAGATCAAGGGTTGAGAAGTTTCAATGGGTAGACCTTTGGTTTGTGGAAGATGAAAATGGAGGATTACTTATATCAGAAGGACCTCCATGTTCCTTTGGTTGGAAAATCAAAGAAACCTACAACCATGTCGGATGAGGATTGGGAGTTGCTGGATAGAAAGGTGCTCAGGGAAATTTGTTTATGCCTTGCATCTTTGGTTGCTTTCAACATATCACAGGAGAAGACCACGGAAGGTCTCATGAGTGCGTTGGGGAAGTTATATGATAAACCCCTATGCCTCTAATAAAATATTTTTGATGAAAAATTTATTTAATATGAAGATATATGAGAATGGTTTTGTTGCTGATCATTTGAATGAATTTAATATGGTTGTGAGTATCTTAAACTCGGTAAAAATTGACTTTGATGATGAGGTCAGGGATTTTTTGATTTTGTGCTCCTTACCAAATAGTTGGGACAACTTGGTTATGGCTGTAAGTAATTTAGTCTCTAGTAACTCAAAATTTGAAGTTTGAGGATGTAATAGGTGTGATCCTAAGTGAGGAAATGTGAAGGAAGAGCTCCGGAGATTCTTCTACTTCTGGAAATGCATTGATGGTGGAGAGCAGAGGGAGATAAAAGAACAGAGGGAAAGGTAACCATGGGAAGTCAAATGATCATGGAAGGTCAAAGTCCAAGAGTATCTCCTAACATGACTATAAGATTGTTTGTTAGCCGTTTAAGGGTATCATAGGTGTGATTGAAACAGAGGTTGATAATGTTTAGTTAAGTTCTCCAATTTGAGCCTTCATTTTGGATCCTTGAATTTTGTGTGAAAAGTGTTGATTTATGCCTCCATTGAAGCACATATTTTGGTTAAAGGAACATCCTAGCTATCCTGAAGCATTCTGTTATTAAAGATCTCCATTTTTGTAAAATTTCTAAATAATCTAGTGAATCAAGTTCATTTTTGTCTCACCTCCCACCAAAAATTCATTTAAAAACAACCAATCGTACCCATACTACCCTTAGTTTGTCATGCATGTATACAAATGCAATATTTTTACTACCAAAACATGTAGAAATAATCAAGTTTTCATTGTCTTTAGTGGCCTAAACCTTGCTTAGAAAATATCTCCATTATTTAGAGTTATAACTCGTGAGAGTTAGGTTTTTTTGCATTGATCATATTTTCTTCAAGCTCTTCTTAATAATTTCACAAGTAAGGATATATCCATCTCCTCTAACAAATAGCAGGCTACAAAAAAGGGTCCTCTCACCCTGGTTGAAAGGCACAACCATAAAGTAGTGAGGATAGGTCAAATCCTCTTGAGGGTGCTACCCATTTCTCCACATCTGAGTGACAAATATTAAGCTGCATTAATACCCGGGCTACAAAATGACACACTACATGCTCTACTTGTCTCTAAGCTTCCTGTAAAAACCATGATGCTGCTCAACCTTCTGAGGGAGAATCAATTTGGGTACCAACACCTTATTGGTGCCATTTCTAGGTACATTGTGGTTACAGTTCATATACAAACCCTGTTAAACATTTATTATATGCTTTAAGTGCTAATACATATTTTCAAACATCATCTTGTGTTCGGACCTATAAACAGTATTTCAAAGTTACAAGTGTTGTGTGCAATTATTTCAGTTTCCACACCTAGTGCACTAGATTTCATTGATAAATCTTGGTACAGAAAATTCAAATCATCTCATTTCCAGTTTCTAGTATTGATAGACATTTGAGAGACCATATTTTAGTGCATTTGCGCAACTAAGGTGGAAATCCTTAGTGGTGACTCCCTGTTGATCTGATTCTTGATGAGTACTAGTGTCTTAATCTTTATCAAGTGATTTTTGTTACTAATCTTTGCAAATTTGGAAGGAAGAAGATATTTCTTTGCTAGAGATCCCTACTAGGACATTTTTTCCAGAGCTAGGAAAAAAAAATTCAAAAGGAAGAAAATCCTAGAAAGTTTTTGGAGATCAAGAGACAAGAAAAGGGATCTCTATTGATGAAAGTGATCGGCCTGTCATTGAATACTGAAATTCAAGTGCTTCTGAATAAGGTAGCCACTTTGTGGAATTAAATTCTCCAATTGGTGAGGGGCATTCATTTGATTTTGAAAATTTTTACTTCTCATTCTTCCCATGTCTTTTCAAAAGTTGATAGGGTTTTCCAAGAAACAAGGCTTTTTAGGGGATATCCATTTTGAAATTTATACTCCCTGTGTTTCAAAGATGCTCTGCTCCTTATCAATTTGTCTCCCCTCCAGGGTCACCTCCTCAAAACAACATGGCCAACACCCCACCCAGACCTCCTTTTTTTGTAAACACCTTTGGTCATATAAATTTCACAGGGATGGCTGGTTATCCAAATGTAGTTCCTCCAGGATGTAAGAAATAGATTACCAAAGTTCCAAGGAGACAATGCTATAACTGGGGATCAACAATTAAAGCTTTTTTATCCATATTATGGAAGACTTTAAGATTGAATATGAAGATGTATATATCAAATTGTTTATCCATACTTTGGAAGAGGTATGCAAGGGATTGGTATAAAGCTTTGCCAGATAATTGCATTGATTCTTGGACAGAGATGAAAAATGCATTTATATCGCAGTATGATGATAGAACTGACCCTACGTTTCTTTTATCATAATTTGAAAACATCAAGAAAAATCCTAATGAGTCAGTACATGATTACAACACAAGGTTTAACAAGACCTTGAGGAGATTTCCTGTTAGCTTAAGGCCATGTGATGAATCATGTTTGATAAAATATTCAGATGAATTTGATAAAAAGGATGCTTACTACTTCAGGGACAAAAACCCTACTAATTTGAGGCAGGCCTTCACCATGGCTCTGTAAATTGAGAATAACATCAAGGAAATTAGAAAGCCTCCAAAAAGGGAGGGTGTAAAACTAATTAAGACAGAAAAGCCTCAAACAAGTAAGGCTATTGATTTGGAGGAAGTTGTGAAAACTTTGGCAGGGGGCTGTTAAAGAAGTATCATTAAAATTATCCCAAGCAGAAAATAGGAATTGGGAAGAGTTCAAAAGGTCAGCACAAACAACAAGGCCAACACATGTTTATAAATCATCATAGAAATGATCGAGATCTGATGATAGAAAGGGAATTATTAGATTTGTCAAGAGTTCACAAGGTCAGCACAGATCCAACATGGCCAAGACAGGTTTATAAATTATCATAGAAATGATCATAGATCTGATGATAGATGCAAGGGACCTGTTGGATTTGGAAATAAACAGTCCCAGGCCAGGGAAAATAGAATGGTACCATGAATGAGAGTGCAGATCTTTTAGATGTCAGATTTTTTTTTTGTGGAGGAGACAGATGTCATTGATTGGGTGTGACAGATGTTTCATGCCCCATGCTCCATGTGAGAAAGATTAGCAAGAAGAAGAAGAAGTTGATAACGATAATGATGATGATGCATGAATGATGGTGTGCTCTGTAAGCTCATACCAAGGATCGACTTCGATTAAGGTAATAAGTGCTAGAAATGCTGCTAATTTTTGGGATTGCATCCACCAGGTACCTATTTTTCCTCCCTCTCATAATTTAGATGTAGATACTGTACAAGCTTTTGAATTGCCCTAGTAATGACTTTGAGTATTTAAGAGCTTTAATGATAAAGAAGTATGATGGAGGAATCCCATCTGAGGAAGACAGACAGTTGTTGATGAATGTTGTTGTTTCCCAAGAGAAGGAGTATAACACAAGAAGAAGGGTCGTCAAAGGGACAAGGCCTCAGGCCAAGACAAAAAGGCCATTGCTTTCAAATATTCCTAAAGAGGCTCCTAAGAAAGATGCATCTGCCAATGGCCTTTTTGTCTCAAACAAAACTCATACCCCTCCTCATGCCACGACTGTCAAAAATCCTATGCCATCTAATGAGTGTATCAACCTTCCTTCTAATATTGCCTTACCAAAGTCTGTCCCTTATGATATTGCCCATGTCTTGAGTAAGATCAAGATCTCAATTCTAATTGGTGAGTTTGTTAGGATTCTTAAGCACAAAAAAGGGATTTTGAGTATTTGGGGTTGAAAGAGGATAATACTATCCTAGGTAGAAATATAAACATTGTGGAGACTCCACCAATCATTGAAGAGTTAGAAACACCACTAGTGTTGTAGGAACTAGGTGAACCACCTGAGGTATAATTGGGGACATCCTTGGTGGAGTCTCAGCTAAATGTGGATCCATTCTTCACCACTATGATCATTAAAGACAGATTGTTACACAACTATATGTTTGACTCAGGGGAATCATACAATGTTATGGCTCTAGAATTCATGAATGAGCTAGATATCAAAGTAACAACAACAAATGGGAAGTGTACTGCTATGGACTCTAGAGAAGTGATAGTGGTGGGATGAAGTGAAAGGTCTGGTAGAGCAGCTTGCAGCTTACCCAGGTAAAAACCTAATGCTTGATGTTGTTATTGTTGATTACCCAGCCAAGTGGGATATGTTGTTATCTTGAAAATGTGTTGCAAGTGTTGGTGGGAGTGTTCAAATGGAGCTACCATCCCAATTGAAGGCAGCCTTGTCAGGTTGTATGGAGAAAAGAATATGTTGCACCTTATTGAAGATCCTAATAATGCATCTTATGAAGTATTGTACACAAGTTTTGATGTTGATGAACTTTGTAGGAATTACTGATGGAAAAGAGCACAAGATTGAAGAATGCAAGTTTCTTAAACAGACAGAATCTCCTTGGACTTTATTGTTTGATGGAGCTTGCTCCAACTTTGAAAATGGTGATGGTGTTGTTCTGATCTCTCCAGGCCAAGAAGAATTTTTCTTTTCCTTTAAACTCAACTTTGAGTGCACTAACAACATTGCTGAGTATAAGGCACTCTATTGTTAGGTCTGAGGATTGCTAGGAAATATGGTGTTAAAGACATCATTGTCAAAGGAGATTCAGAATTAGTTGTAAAGCAAGTCAGAAAACTTTATGCCACAAAAAATTAGTGAATGAAATAATAGATGCATGTAGTTTGGGATCTCATTGAGATGTTTGATTTATTCAATATTGTGCATCATGATACGAGGTTCAATGATTGTGAAGACAAACTTGCAGTATTGGGATCTCGGTTTGATAATTATATAGTATCCCCATATTATGAATATGACGTTGAGGTGTTAACTAGGCCATCTATACCTAATGCAACATAAACATTGGCAAGTTTTTGATGACGATGCTCAAGTCAGAAGATTTATGCAGAACAAAGGGGAGTTTGTTGATCAAAATATTGAATGGAAGCCAATGGTGTACTTAGCAGAGGGTAAAGAAACCTTGTCTGGCAAAGGCAATCATCCAACTAAAGACTAATACCATTCCTAGAGGGCTGGTTGCTCTTGAAGTCCAAGTTTGATAATGTTGATCAACATTATTAATAGATTGCATAACAGCCTCAAGGGATATTGAGGAGCACTGACCTTGGTTACAAAGGAGAAACCAAGGAAGATTTGGTTGGGAAGCAATCTCAGGAAATATGGTGTTAAAATAGTCTTATGTCCAATTGTCTAAAAAAATATCAAGATTTCATTGCTTGGAATTATTCTGAATTAAAGCAATACAGAGAGGATACTTTATGCCACAAATGAGATTCCCTTAGAATCTAATGCAAAAAAATTTAGGTAGAAACAAAGGCCAAGAGGAAAAATAGTCTTATGTCCAATTGCTAAAAAAATATCAAGATTGCATTGCTTGGGATTTATTCTGAATTAAAGGAATACATTGAGAGGATATGTTTCAAAATGAGATTCCCTTAGAATCTCAATGCCAAAAAAATTTAGGCAGAAACAAAGGCCAATCAATCCACTCCTATCTCTTAAAATTCAAGAGGAGCTGAAGAAACTAAGGAATGGGGGGATTATTCAACCTATAAGGTATTCTTCTTGGGTTGCAAACCTAATACCAATCAGTAAAGAAGAATGGTGACATTAGGTTATGTGTGGAATTCAAAAATCTTACAAATCATCAATGAAGGATAACTATCCTTTACCAAACATTGAAAACATGTTGGCAGTCTATACCTGACCGGTTCTGAGTTGTTATCATGGGTACCCTAAACATTGGTTTCTCTAGTTATAACCAAGTTGTTTGATAAAGGAATCAGAAAGAATTAAGACAACCTTTACCACCCCTTAGGGAACATATGTGTATGTCAAAGATTCCCTTTGGACTAATGAATGTTAGAGTAACCTTTCAAAGAGCAATGGATGTTTATTTACTAGCTACATTAATGATTTTATTGTTGTCTACCAAGATGATGTAACTATGTTCTCTAGGAAGAGATGGTGATCATTTGCAGCACTTGGAGAAAATACTGATAAGATGTAGAGAATATGACATTTTCACTCAAGGAGTCCAAAGAGAGTGCCATTTCAGAGTACAGAAGGAAAACTTTTTTGGTCCAATTGTGTCACAAGAGGGGGGTAATGACCATGATCCAGAAGAGGGTAGAGGCCATCAACAAGGTCTCAATTCCAAGAACAAAGAAGGGGATTCCAATCCTTCTTTGGGAAGATAAACTGTTGATCAGGAGATTCATATCAAACTTTGATGCAGTTGAACATTCCAATCACTAGCATACTAAATTAGAAGGAGCATGGCCATCAAATGGGAGGAGGATGCCATTCAAAGGTTTCAATGAAACTCAAGGAAGAATTAAAGCATGCCCCTGTTGGGAGCAGCTCCATATTCTAAGAAGCCTTTCCAACTGTTTTTTTTGCTTCAGAGAACACTATTGCATCTGTCTTGTTTTAGAAAGATGATGAAATTGCTGAGAGGCCAATTACCTTTTATAGTAAGGCATTGCATTGGGGGCTGAGATGAAATACACTATTCTGGAGAGAACAAGAATTTTCCTTGGCGTAAATAGCAACAATTTTTTTTAGGCCTTACATGTTGAGCTCTAAAATTGTTGCTTATGATTCCCCACACTATGGTGAAAGACATCTTATTAGAGATGGAAGTATCAAGAAAAAGATGCAAATGGGTGAACGAGTTTGTAAGAATATGACATGGCCAATCCAATCCACAAAGTTTGGTCCTAGGTCTGAGCTTGGCTAAGCTTATGGCTCAAGAGGAACTTGCAAGACCACTGAGGTAAATGAGGGTAGAAGAAAGAAACACAAGGGATTTAGATTTTTTTTGAAAAATTACAAGACAAGTTCTTCTTGGGTACAAAGGTGTAATTTTTTATCTCAGACATCTATACTACCCTGAGCACTTGAGTAAGAACCAGAAAAGATACCTTAAGTCGGCCTTCCTAGAAATATGTCATTACTGATTGTGGGTTAGCTTGGAAGAACCCCGAGGGAGTTCTTAATAAGGTGCATTACTGAAGATGAAGCCCCCAAGATAATTTCTGATCTTCATGAAGGAGTTTGTGGGGGGGCATGATTACTAGAAGATTCATAACACACAAGATCTTCAGGGCTGGTTATTGGTGGCCAAATCTCTTGAAGGATACAAATTTTTTGGTTAAAAAGATGTGAGAGTTGTTAGTGCTTCTCTAGAAGACTAAAAAGCTTCAAGATCTCTTCCTTTGCATCCTGTATCAATTGAAGCCCCATTCAAGCAATGGGGAGTGGATTTTGTTGGTGAGATTTCAGAATTTTCAAGTGCTGGCCATAAGTGGATTCTTGTAGGCACTGATTTACTTCACCAAGTGGGTGGAGGCAATCCCCACCAAAAGAGCAATACACCAAATTGTAGAATGGATTTTATGTTGAACCATATCATCTGGAAGTTTGGGGGTTCCAGTTAAAATTGTTGCCAAAAATTCCCTGAGCTTCAGAGCTAAACCTTTGGTGGCAATGTGCACATGAAATATAGGATCAATTTGACATATGCCTCTAATGGACAATCCCCAATGAAATGGACAAGTTGAGTCAAGTAATAAAAATTTTCTGAAGATTATCAAAAGAACCTTGGGATGTTGACAAAAGAAAATGCTGGTGAACAACTTAAGTTCATTGTTTGGGCTGATAGAATTACTGTTAAAAGAGCCACAGTGGAAAAAATTCCATTTGAATTGGTGTATGACACTTTAGCTCTACTGCCCCTGCATATGCAACTATCCTCATAACAATTCATTCAACAACTAGGTGATCAAGAAGTTAGTCCATATGAGGCTCACATTAACTAGATTGTTGAACCTGATAAAGAAAAGTAGAGCATCTCACCAAAGGCATGTGAACTTCAGAGAAAATTGAAGAAGTTCTTTGACAAGAAGTCACTCCCAGAGCTTTCAGCATTAGAGATATTGTGTTGTTGTGGGATAGTAGACAAAGAAGTACAAGGGCAAGCATGGTAAATTTGATGCACTCTAGATGGGCTCTTACTCCATCGACATTCAGATTGGTGAGCATACCTTCTTCTTGAAATATTTGGATGGTGAATTGCTCGAATTACCTGTTAATGGAAGGAACTTGAAAGCATTTCTTGGATTGATTCCCTAGAGTGAAGGTGACAATCACTTGTACAGTGTATAGTTTGTTGGTTTGTTTTCTATCTTTTGTGTTTTTGATCATTCTGAACCTCGGTGAATTGGATTTTCTGGTTTCTCGGTTCAGTTTTCGGAGGATGGTTGTGGTTCTTTAGCTATGCTAGTTTTCTCTCTTTACTTCATTACCCAATGGATCCATGTTCTTGGCACTTGGTCTGCTAGTTGTTCTTGTGGCACTCGCAGAGAGTTCCAATCCTCGAGTCAGAGCTAATGTATGGGTGTTTCATCATGATCTCACACCATTTTCCCTTGATTTTCCTCTTATCTACGTATTATGAAACGTTTTGTCTCTCGATGTGGATGTTCTGAAGATTTTACCTCCATTTGAATGCCTAGAATTGTTTGCAAAATCCATTGTCGATGCCCCTTTTTTGGAGGAATCTCTGAGTTTTCCCTGTTTTTACCCTAATTAGGTCTTCAAAATCCATGGAATCTATTATTTTTTTCCTATTTTTCCCCAACCATGGAAGCTCGAGGATTATGATATAGCCTTTCCAACTGTTTTCTTATGCCTTCAGAAAATCACAAATGCATCTGTCTTGTTTTCGAAAGATGCTTCAAAAGACTAAGAGGCCAATTACCTTTTTTAGTCAGGCATTGCAGGGGGCTGAGCTGAAATACACTATTATGGAGATATTTGAATATGCCTTTGTAAAATCCAAATCAATGGTCTTTAGGCCTATACATTTTGAACTCTAAAATTGTTTCAAAATGTTCCCCACACTATGGTGAAAGACATCTTATGACAGATGGAAGTATCAGGAAAAATTTGCAAATGGGTGAACGAGTTGCAACGAATATGACATGGATATCCAAACCAGAAAGTTGGTAATCAGGTTTGAGCTTGGCTAAGCTTACGGCTGAGAGCAACTTGCAAACTATTGACTTAAATGAGGTAGAAGAAAGAAGGGTAGATGTTTTTGAAAAAGTGACAAGTTTTGAAAGGTACAAAGATGTAATTTGGTATCTCAGACATCTATACTGCCCTGAGCACTTCAGTAAAAACTAGAAAATATCCCAGAAGTCGGCTTCCTAGAAATATGTCATTGCGGAGGATGAGTTAACTTGGAAGAACCCTGAGGGAGTTCCCTTAAGGTCCATTACTGAAGAAGAAGGCCCCAAGATAATTTCTGATCTTCATGAAGGATTTAGCTGGGCGGCATTCCTTACTGGAAGAGTCATAACACACAATATCTTGAGGGCTGGTTATTGGTGGCCAACTCTCTTCAAGGATACCCATTTTTTGGTTCAAAGACGTGAGAGTTGGCAGAGCTTCTTTGGAAGATTGAAAGCTTCAGGATCTCTTCCTTTTGTATCCTGTATCAATTGAAGCCACATTCAAGCAATGGGGAATGGATTTAATTGGTGAGATTTCAGAATTTTCCAGTGTTGGCCATAAGTGGATTCTTGTAGGCTCTAATTACTTCACCACGTGGGTGGACGGCAATCCAAACCAAAAGAGCAACACACCAGATTGACATGGATTTTATGTTGAACCATATCATCTGCAAGTTTGGGGTTCCAGTTAAAATTGTTGCCAAAAATTCCCTGAGCTTCAGAGCTAAACCTTTGGTGGCAATGTGCAAAGAATATAGAGATCAATTTGACATATGCCTCTAATTACAATCCCCAAGGAAATGGACAAGTTGAGTCAAGTAACAAAAATTTTCTGAAGATTATCAAAAGAACCTTGGATCTCAACAAAAGAAAATGAGTGGTGAACAACTGAAGTTCATTGTTTGGGCTGATAGAATTATTGTTAAAAGAGCCACAGTGGAAAAATCCATTTGAATTGATGTATAACACTTTAGCTCTACTGCCCCTGCATATGCAACTATCCTCATATCAATTCATTCAACAACTAGAAGATCAAGAAGTTAATCCATATGAGGCTCACATTAACTAGATTGTTGAACCTGATGAAGAAAAGAGAGCATCTCACCAAGGCATGTGAACTTCAGAGAAAAAATTGAAGAAGTTCTTTGACAAGAAGTCACTCCCAGAGATTTCAGCATTAGAGATTTTGTGTTGTTGTGGGATAGCAGACATGAAGACAAGGGAAAGCATGGTAAATTTGATGCACTCTGGATGGGCTCTTACTCCATTGACATTCAGATTGGTGAGCATACCTTCTTCTTGAAATATTTGGATGGTGAATTACTCGAATTACCTGTTAATGGAAGGCACTTGAAGCATTTCTTGGATTGATTCCCTAGAGTGAAGGTGACAATCACTTGTACAGTGTATAGTTCGTTGGTTTGTTTTCTATCTTTTGTGTTTTTGATCATTCTGGTCCTCGGTGAATTGGATTTTTCTGGTTTCTCAGTTCAGTTTTTTGAGGATGGTTGTGGTTGTTTAGCTATGCTAGTTTTCTCTTTTACTTCATTACCCAATGGTCTGTTCTTGGCACTTGGTCTGCTAGTTGTTCTTGTGGCACTCGCAGAGAGTTCCCATCCTCGAGTCAGAGCTAATTTTGGTGTTCATCATGATCTCGCACCATTTTTCCTTGATTTTCCTCTTATCTACGTATTATGAAACGTTTTGTCTCTCGATGTGGATGTTCTGAAGATTTTACCTCCATTTGAATGCCTAGAAATTGTTTGCAAAATCCATTGTCGTGCCCTTATTTGAAGGAATCTCTGAGTTTTCCCTGTTTTTACCCTAATTTCTTCAAAATCCATGGAATCTATTCCTTTTTCCTATTTTTCCCCCAACCATGGAAGCTCGAGAATGATATATTTATATTTGTATGCCTTTGAAAATCCAAATCAATGGTCGAAAGATGCTTCAAACCACTGAAATCACTTGGTTTTGTTTCAAAATCTTCATCCTTAGCGAAAAATAGTTTGGTATGGCATGAAATGGTGCAATTTCAATGGTCTTTTATAAAAGAATGAAATCATCAACATGACTTTCATTTTGATAGAGAAAAAATTCCTCAAATTTAGCTTCAGTCAATGGCTTCTGTTGGAGTGTTTAGGGGTAATGGAAAAAAATTTCTTTTGTGGAAAAATTGAGTTAAAAGTTAAGCTTTCCGCTGGTACTCACATTAGGCAAACTAGATCAAATTTGGTCCAGAGCTGCGGAGAGAAACTTAGAAAATTGGTTCCCTTTCCAGTAAAAGATGTGGCTTCTTCATAATTTAGATGGCGGCGCTTCACGGTTTTGGACCCACTTGATCTTTTTGTCTGCCCATTTTTGGCAAAAAGTAGTTGCAGAGCCTACCCCTGGCCCCCGCCATGCTTTGTATTTAAAGCAAAAATTTATAGTGGTAAAGGGAACAGGCCCATCTTAGCTCGGATCCCAAAAGTGACACGTTATCCAAAGTTTAAGCGAAAGATTGACTGAAGTTGCCATTCGTTTGTAAAATTTTTCCACCATTTCTGCTCCAAAGCTTCCTGGATGTAAAATTTTAAGTTTTTTCATTTCTTAGAGTCACCATCCCACCAAATGAAGAGGAACATTAATTGGTATCGTAGTTGGGTAAAAATCTAGAAGATGTCACCAATCAAGACACGTGATTTGATCATTTGCTTCGACCGAGTCTAATCTTTCCTTAGTTTTTTCACGCAAAGAACCAAATTTGATAGATTAGGAAAGTAGATGGTGCATGAGATGAAGAACGACGCTACCAGGTGAAGAATTGAATGCTTTACTATTTGGAGAGACCATTTACAACATGTGCAACTTTGAGATGCAAATCGCAGTTTGGGAGTCTCAACATGTAAATGGTGCTTTGAATGTGGCCATGGGGGGGAACCTTCCCCTTGAAATCAAGTATCTATAAATCATCAAAATGACCCACGGGCCTGTGCAGAGGTAAAGGAAAAATTTGCTTCAGATCAACAGTGGAGGTGCGGAGTTTCAGGGGTAAGTTGGAAGAAAATTTCTTTTGTGGAAAAAGGAGTTAAAAGTGAATCCAAGGAAGCGTGGATATTGTTCTGGGACCCACATCAAAAACTAGAATCAGAACTTGGGCAGAGCTGCGGAGAAAACTTGGGAAAATTTTCCCTTTTCCAAAAAAGAGGTGAAATAGCATAATTTAGCTGCGGTTCCTTTGGGACCCACATTAGGACACTTTCTCAGGCCCATTTTTCAAAGACGGAAGGGCGGAGCAAATTGAGACAATTTTGCATTTTTTCCAAAAGGTGTATAAAGTCAAAGGGACACCCTAGCCCATTTTAGCTCGGTCTCTTAGCCACGTGAACGGTCCAAATTTAAGAGAAAGATTGACGGAAGTTGTGCATCTATTTCTAATTTTCCACCATTTCTGCTCCAAAGCTCTTAGGGATGCAAAATTTTATCTGGGCCTTTTTAAATCATTTCTTGGAGTCTCATGCACGTAAAATTAAGAGGAACATTAATTTGGTATCCTAGTTGGGTGGGAAAATTTCTGAAGACATCTTTTGCAATCAAGATGTGATTTGATCATTTGCTTCGATCTAATTTTCATTTTTTCTTTCCTTGGCACGCAAAGAACCAAATTTGATAGATTAGAGGAGGAAGTAGTTGGTGCACGAGATGAAGAACAACCTACCAGTGGTGAAGAATTGAATGCTAGAAATATTTGAGAGAGATTTGCCCTTTACACACCTGACAACTTTTTTGCAAATCTGATTCTGGGAGTCTCAACATGCAATGGTGCTTTGAATGTCTTTGGTTTTGGGAAAAGGGGAAACTCTGTAGTAAATCAAGTCTTATAAATTGCATGAATTTTTGTGCAAATGGTTTAAGTGCATTTCAGAGGTACTGGACTAATGTTCTTTTTCTAAGAGAAAAGCTTGATAGAACCCATCCTTCTGAGAAATCATCTCAAGAAGCCTAATTATCTCCTTGTGTGTTAAATTTGATCTTGTCAAAATCCCCATTTTGCAAGTGTACATCCATTGAAAAACTCTGATATTGTTCTAGAAACTTTCCATATCTGCTGATAAATTTAATCAATTTTCTTGAGTTAATCTGCGTTATTTTTGGGCAAAATTTGTGTTTTCTTCATTTCTGAATGAAATACAATTAGTTTTAATTGTTCCCGTTGCAATCTTACATTGAAATCTTCTTGTCAATCACACAAGATTAAAAATATCCTTGTGATACATTTGGTGGCATTTGCAATTTCATTTATCAGAACAACTTTCATTTGATAGTGAAATAAACAAATTTAAAATCCAAGTGACTCTCTAACATTAATATAAAATATAGTTGTTAGCCTTCTCTATCTTAGACATTATGACAAGAGAGGTTGAGTAATGTTTAGTTAAAATCTGATCCTTCATTTTGGATCCTCGAAATTTGTGTGAAAGAGTGTTGCATCTGGACCTTCATTGAAGACATACATTTTGGTTAAAAGAACATCCTAGCTATCCCAAAGATTTTAATCTGGTCCATTATTTTATAATTGTCTTAGTAACCTTCTTTTATTTTCTTAATATGTGATATGGATATATTGAAAATATGTTTAATATAATTATATGAAAAAAAAAAGAACAACCATGACAAAGAGAATGTTCTTGCTAAAAGTTATTCATTATTTTCTATATACTATATTAGTTATATATTCTATTTTTAACATTTTAAATATTATATATATAAACATAAATTTAAATAATCAAAAAAATAATCAAAAAGTAACTACGGTGGAGATTAGAGTTTTATCAAAGTAAATGAAAAAGAAGAATGGGGAGGGTCTGAGCCCTCCCCAACCCACGCACCCATTGTACCGCCCTCCAACGGCTCTGTCGCACCCAACCGCACCGGTGGAGATTAGAGTTTTATCCTCCCCCCACGCAGCCAACCTCCAACCGCACCTCCACCCACTACGGATCTCCCTTCCACCCTAACCAAATACTGCCGCCCTCCCATTCAAATCTGCGGCAAGAAAATATAGACCGCTGCCAGCAA
Source organism: Taxus chinensis (assembly GCA_019776745.2). Taxonomy (NCBI): domain Eukaryota; kingdom Viridiplantae; phylum Streptophyta; class Pinopsida; order Cupressales; family Taxaceae; genus Taxus; species Taxus chinensis. Next base: position 562,273,029 of record CM034156.1, read on the forward strand.
CCCCCCCTACGGATTTATCTCTTCAAATCTGTATAATATGATTTACATATATATATATATATACCTATACCTCTAGCAGATTTTCCTTTTTTCAAAAAATAAATATTTGGGTATGAAATAGACCCAACCAGAGATAAATTCTGGTAACAAAAAGAGAGGAGAAAGTATTAGCAAAATCATGTAGACCTGTGGATACAAAAACTCCATGGCTTCTACAAGGTGCACATGTAAATGACGAAATGAGAAGAGGAAAAGAAAACATAAAGTGTATTAGGGCAAGTTATGGAAAGTTGAAAATCTAGGGCTTAGATCTTATTAATCGTAGGGCTCACATTTACACCTACACACTTTTAAGTAATGAGATTTTAATGGGAATGAGATAGTAAAATAAAAGAGGAGTGTGAGGAGTTAATAAAATAAGAAGGGGGTGAATAAAATAAATGGGGTGTAGACTTATTAATTATGGCCCTAGTAGACTTCAAATAGAAGTCAATAATTAAAGTCGGGTTCGGACTCGTAATTAATTTATTTGGGTAAATATAATTAATTATTATAGGAAACGGTAAAGAAAGGATTGGTAGTAATGGTTCACTTCAAAAAAAAATTACCCAAATTTTTAGTGATTTTTTGGTGTTTTCTGATGTCCCGAGGCGGGGCATTACAATGATGTAAACTCAGCAGAGCCTGAATAATATTACAAATAGAGGTATAAAAAGAAAAAATGCCAACTCATTCAACAAATTCATGAATTAGGTATCTATGAGCTAAATATAATTATCTTTAATTGGATTATGGAACAAGAAATTCGATCCAGTTCCCTACTAACATTTATTAAATCTATGAAGTTATAATCATAAGAATGTGACCATTACTCCAATTTATTGATAAATTTATATAAGGTTGAGGTCATATGGACAAGGATACCGCTCCACAAGAGAAGCTACAGAATTTGGATCCTTCTTTAAAAGACCCCAATCATCTACTATTTAGGTGAGAAATTTTTCGTAGGTGTTGAAGTGGGAGCTGACAGTTGCCATGATCTATTTCTAAGAGGCAGCTTGTAGCCTGAGTTTGGTTGCTCAAAATTTTCATTCTATTATAACAGGACAAGAAAGTGTTAGATGGCCAAATAGCCAATAACAACCAAGCTAGAAAGCTTATACAAAAACTAAGTACCCATGGCATCATGACTAATGTAAAAATACAAAGATTATGTACTCAAAACAAAAATGACATCATGGCAAGAAACAATAATCCAGCACTCGAAAATGTAGAGAATCCAATAACAAAAATAATTGGATGTCTTAGAGTGCATTAAAACATATAAAACCAATGAATTAAAAAAAATGACTAATAATGCAACATGAAATGAATCATGACTGAATACACGCAATATGAGCATGTATAAAAATACCATAAACAATTTTTAAGAAAATGTAATTAGAAGTTATAAAGCATGAGAGTTCAAGATTTGCCATATTACGCAACATGCATGACAAATTTCGAAGTCTATTTGATGCTTGTATAGTTTTCAACAGTGTGATGGAGCCAGATGTGCAACTTACCAAAGGTACATACCTCTCGAAGAAGCATTAAAACTATTTAAAGTGAGAAATATGATAACACAACCTGATAGGGCCTAATGCTAAAGGCCTTTATACTACATAGGTGAGGCAAATTCTAGAATTCAAAAGGGGTTGGGTGTGTGCATCGAAGATAAACAATATATAATATAAATGTTAAAAGTACCCTTATGAAATTAGGCAAGGCCACTCTCAAACATTCAACTCCCTTATGTAGAAAATAGGGAGTTAAATGTTTCCAGTACCCTCTTAACACTATTTTCTCAAAGTGCAATTTAAGAGTGACTTAAATTTTGAAAGAATCACAGAGAATAAGGAGTATACGATAGATCAAATCGACATTGTGATCATTCCTCTTAGGATGAGAAGATGTAATCTCACAAAGGTGCTTTATGTCCCTGACCTAACCAGAAATCTCTTGTTTGCCTCTTAGTTGTTAAATCACAAGCTCAAAGTTGATTTCCTGGTTTAGAATTGCATCAATCTTGTCTAATATCTCAAAAAGGTAAGATACTTGCTAGAACATTTTTAAAGGATCGTTTATTTGCACTAGATGCAGTTTCATCCTCTGTAGTTATGTTATCCACCTCCATGGTGGGATCCACTACACTCTAGAACAATTGATTTGGAAATATTTCTATCAGCTCCCTTTATAAGTTTAGTTTGGAGAAAATGGTACGAGGAATTCATTGAATTTCTCAGTCATTACCTCAATTTCATAGATGTCTAGCAGGTAAAAAACATCGTTATCTATTTGAGACAAGTACATTCCATGCTAAGAATCCTCTAGCGGTCATGCATACCGATTTGTGCAAACCCTTACTGCCTCTTTTTAGGGATTTCAGTATTTCCAGTTATTTATTGATGACTATTCCTGCAAGACTTGGGTGTTACTTCTCTAAAAGAAAAGTGAAGAATTTGAAAATTTCTAGATCTTCTATAGCAGTGTTGTTCAACACACTGAGAAGCCCCTCCAAGTCCTCTACTCAAATAGAGGGGGAGAATGCATTTCAAATCAATTTTTGGATTTCTTGAACGAGAACAACATCACACAGCACCTAAGTTTGACCGTGGGTAGAGCGTATGAAAGACCATTTCATGTAATTCATTACTACAAATATTAAAAGCAACTCCTACTGAAAAACATGGACTACCCTAAATTACCTCCATTTTTAGTACACTATTTACACCCTTAAGAATATAAAGTACAATTAACCTCAATTATAGTATAAAATAATAAGAGTTAGGAATAGATGATATGTAATATAAAATCTCATCCTTTTTAAAGGCCTCCATAAACCACTCAAACAAAAACCAATGGAGGATCTAGTAAGATCAACCCCTTTGATTATAGGTAGATATGCTCTGTTGACAGATACTTTATATTAAGAAGGAATACAAGTCTACAATAATTTCTAGAGCACCACTTTCAATCCTAAAAAACAATGAATTAAAAGTAAATGAACTGTAGTTATGCTGAACAAAAAACTAAATCAAATTTGACAACTGCAAACCTTAAATATAATAGCCATTTTCTTTGCAATACTAGGTATGAAAAAGATATAAGTCATCACATCTTTGGATGTCAGCATAGATTCTTTTGTCCATGTTGTGAAACTGAAGAACAAATTTGAAAAACAAAGTTTTTTAGCTTGATACTTTCTTCTCAGAATCACAATTTTATTTCATCACTATCACATCACTTAAAGTTGCATACTGGAACTATTTTCTGAATACTTGACATCATTATTGAAGATAATAAAATGCTTCAAGTTGTATAATGTGCAGAAAATTTAGAATTTATTACTCTAATCTAATATACAAAGTTTAAAACATAGGACATTACTCAACAACAAAGCAGAAACTCAAATTAACAGATGATTCCTCCATACAAGCATTGAAAAAGTCAAAAATTAGAAGTTATACTATCCATCTCAACATAACAGAGGGAAGGGAAGAAATGAAATAGAAAAAAGGAAAAAGAATAACATTAGGTTCCTAAGAAGGTTCGGAAGGATGTTGCAAAAGATAAGATGGGATATATCATTCAGTCAAATAGAACTATGAACTATCAAAATTTTAACTAGTGATTTTGTTGATTGTGTAAAACAAAACAAAAATTAATACAGACTAATGTAATCCTAAAGATATACCTGTCTTTGTATTTTTCCAGACAAATGGATTAAGGTATTGTATGCATGATAATCCCTCTAATCGATTGGAGTTATAAAATATGTGATAAAATGGTGTCAAAGCAGAAAAAATCATATCACACACAAAGGAAATGCATTTTTGGTCGAAAACCCCCATGAAAAATAAAAAAAATAGGATACCAAACAGAAAATAAAGGCCCTTTGTTGGGAGACGTAGAATCATTTTTCATATTTAAGACATTTATTTAAAAGGGCAGTAGGGTATCTGTACAAGTCATGAAATATTTTAATTCCTTTCACAAACTAAAGGAGGGTAGAGCGGCCTCTGATTTAGGAAAGGATGTTTTCATTATATTTCAGATTCAATGATATTGGTTTGTATGCTCAACACCTAGTGTCAAAGGAAGAAAAGATAGGCTGCTAAGAAAAGATAGGCTGCTAAAGATAGGATTCAACTTTATCAAGCTAGAAGTAAGAAACTCTACTTACATCCATTGTTATTTTGTATACTGTAACTCCTTCCGATCTAAGTGGTGTGCCTGAAAAATATCTAGTAGCATTCACCAGGGTGTTTGCGAAGGCTGGTGCTATTACTCTAAAGCAGTAAAACGTAGTCTTATTTCTTCAGAATAATAGCACTATACTTCACAAACATCCTAGGGAATGCTACCAAACGAGGCCAAAGAAAATTGATCTTCAACAATGGGCAAGCTTAGGAGCATAGAATCCAAGTACAGTGGAGAAAGGAATAGGGCTTGCGATCTGATCTAGGTAGATCCCCCAACCACCACACCTCCACTAGTAGAAACACATCTACCGTTCCTATGCCTCAACATAGCTTTTACCAAAAATCAACATTATGATCCCTCCATCATAGCTTCCACAAAAAATTATAATCGCTGTCTATGTTTCTCTTCCTATAACCCCAATCCGTACCAAACAATCTGCTACAATGATTACTTGGGGCCATAGATTAATGTGATGGAGAAAAAAGAGGTGGGATGGTCAGTCCAGAATTCGTTGCCTCTAAAATAAGCCTCCTTTTCAACTTCAGGTTCCCTTTCCATTTTGACTTGGTGAAGTTGAATAGGGCACCTGACATAATGCCCTACAAAGGCTCCCTTAGGCATGGCTTTCAACAGTGTAGAGATCTACCCACACTAGTTGAACGTTTCCCTCTATGAAGAGATGGAAGAGAACTTGCAAGGGCTTACCGACCAACAAATATTTTCACCTGGTTCATCTTGCTCCCAAAAACCTTTGTATGGCTGAACCCACAATCATCTCCTCTATCAAATAGTTGTTCCTAAAATTCCTCTTTAAAATCCCATAGAAAAATATATTTTAACTTTGTTTTAAGCTCCTAAGATCCATCATATGTTGTTATTCACTTCCCACCATTGTGCTCTGTAGTTGTACACCTTTCGATGTGATTTGCATTCATAATTTTTTGAATGGAAGTACCCCATAAAACATTCATGAGAGGAGCACTTCAATGTGTTATTAATTTTGTAGAAGGGGGGAAAATTTTGAGACGAAATTATATTTTTGTCTCTATGTTTTGTCTCAAATGGCCCTCCCTTGTAGTAGTGCCACCACACATTTATCTTTCAAATGATTGATAAACATGGCATGCAGTTCATATGTGCCTTCCCATAAGAAAAAAGAGTTTGGCATTGGTTCTCCCCACATTTTCCCCAACTCTTCAACAACTAATAATAGTCTAATAACAATCAATTTTTTAAAGTAAATCATAGAAAAGTAAATTTTTAACAATAATTATTAATATTTTAAAATAAATTTTGAATTCTATCTTTAGGAAGTTCTCCATAAAATTAGTGTTCTCTCTTCTGATGGAAAGATTGGAAATGGGAACCTTAAACATTGTTTAAGAGATTTTCTCCTCGCAAGACTTTTACTTTCTTTAACCAACATTTCCCATCATGTATAGCCTTAATTTCCCTTAGGCTATTCGTTTGTGAATTTTTGGAAGAATTTTTCATTTACAATATGTATTGCTATTTTTAAACCCATGCTTACTCATTTTTCATGTTTAAATTACTAGGGTTTTCCTTTCAGCCTCAATCTTATACATGAAGGTGTTCCAGTTCTGTAGCCATATTACCCATTCTACAACCACATTGTTCTTATTCAACTTTTTAGGGTATACAAGAAATTCCAAATTGCCTTGTCTTGGATTAATCATTTTGTCAAGTGATTTAGACATGATCTCTTTTTACATACAAAACATCCTTTTCACAAATTGAGAATCCTTCCCTATCATATTTACTTATATTTAGAATACTCTTAGAGTGGAAATTATTTTTAAATTTTGAATGAGATAAAATTGACAGATTTTTCTTATATTATTATTGATTGCAATATGTCAACTCATAATAAATATATGAATATTTGGAATATATATTTACTTATCAAAGTGCAATATTTTTATGTGGTGTTGGAGGTGGCCTGTCTTTATACCTTTCTTTATCTTTGGAAAAATTATCCTCTTATCACGGCATATGTCTCACTTCCATCTAATTTTTACGATCCCTCATTGAGAGAGACTGTGCACTATTGCTTCCAATCATGCTTCCTTCTCACAACCACTCATACTGAGGTTTGCAACATATTTACACCCTTAAGAACATAAAGTGTATATTAATATATAGGATGTGATGGATGTTTATAGCATTATTATTCTAAACTAATAAATAAACATTAACTAGAAGCACATTAGAAATAAATCATTGTTAATTTAAACTATGCTAAAACAATACTCTGACTTTCTCATTGCATTCCCTTTTGCATTTTACATGGTAAAACCCAGACCGCGTTCTAACAACTTGTGAGTGACCCATACGCTCACGTATGTCAAAACCATATATGAATCAATGACCTGGAATTGATCTTCATCATCCATGTGTTGTGCATTTTTTTCCCTATCACCACTAATTAAGTGTCCCCATCACTATCTTTCCTATAACCCCTTTCACATTTCCTTCCTCCTGCAAGGCATTATATTTATTTTTAACTGAGCATACACACCACTCAATAATTATTAAATCACTTCTGCCACCGAAAGATTCTCTCGTTATTTTCTCCTTGAGATAAACATTTATTAAATTATACCAAACAAAATTTATTTAAACAAAAGTTATGTGGATAATTTATGTAAATTTATATACCACGATATGTTGGAAGTTATTTAATAAATGGGTTATTTAGGAAGAGTTTTTTTCTCATGTGCATTTAGAATTCTTACAATAGTTAATCATTAATAAGACCTAAGTATATGTCAAAATATACTCTCATATAATTTGTCACGGGTCACAATTTTTTTTGATCAATACTAAACTAGTATAAACTAAATTTGATATAGAAAGATGTATGTTTCCACCCTCTATCATAAATTAGATTTTTGGCATTTTTTTGCCACTTTTAGCGTAAATTACACTCATGTGAATAATGTGAACGAGATTGAGACAATACAGTGGAGAAAACATAAAAATGTTCTTTGGGTGGGAACAATCTAAGTTGTGGAATATTGGTTGGATTTCGAACATTGCACCTGTTGAACTCTCACCATTTTTTTAATTTTTTCTCCTTTAATCTCACATTGCACTCACATGAATAATGTGCACAAGGTTTCAACATCAAGACAATTGAGTGGATTATAGATATCATGTATTATATGGTTAGGAACAATTTGCTATCTTGAATAGGTGTGGGACATATACATATTGATTTCCCGCCCTTTAATTTCAAACATTATATTCATGTCTACATCTTAGCTAACAAATTAACCTTCATCAAATCGACATTCTTACTTCCATGAAATAAAAAAATAGTATGTCTGATCTTGAAATATATAATCTACCTTTAAATGATATCCCTAATGGTTTAAGGGACTCAATTATCAATCGTTGTTCGCATACAACCTACCTTCCTACAATTACTTGAGAGTTCAACTAGAAAGAAAGGATACAAATTGCTACAACAAGCAAGCATTCTGATGGGTTTTTAACCATAAACCTTTTTGAGTTTCCACCTTTTGTAGTTTTCCCGCTTTATGAGATGAAAATGCTTGAGTAGAGTATGGATAACAGATATTATTTTGGTAGGAAATAATTGATCCGTGGAATAAGTGTGGGACATACAAGTATTTAATTCGCATCTTTTAATTTCCAACATTCCATTCATGTTTCTGTGTGGGCGCCATTTTTTCCGTGGTTGCAAAGAAGGAACATTGTATGTTGTTCCTTGTAGTAGTTATATCATTTTCAATAATTACTCGCCCTTGCACTTCTCCACCCACAAATCCCTTCTTATTTTCCACTCTTCCTCTCCAATTTTTTCTCTCTCAACATTCACTTCTTCACTACACCCCCTTCGGTGTTTCCATTGTACATTTCACATACGATTGTTAGTTTTATGGATTTCAACT